>JAJHIY020001991.1:0-317500 GCA_022114975.2 Lampris megalopsis | reverse complement strand
AGTCCTCAGACTGGAACAGATCGGATGCACCATGACAGGACCCACACCCACATGCCACTCCACATGCAAGCCCTTTGTAGACTTTGTGGAGGACTGAGATGCTGGGCTTAGAGTCTAGTTCTCATCCCTTCCTCTTCTCTTTTCCTCTCGCTTTGTCTTATTTATTTATTTATTTGTTTCTTTTTGTAAACCCCCCTCCCCCTTTCTTTTGTTCATTTGATTTATGTGTGTTACTTTGTTAGTTTTTGTTATGGTTTAATTCAAGTCATGTTGTTTCAGGTGGCATGCCAGGCGGGGTGGGAGTGTGGTGGGGGGGTGTAGTATGGGTCTGTGGGGCCGTGGGGGTGTAGTATGGGTCTGTGGGGCAGTGGGGGTGTAGTATGGGTCTGTGGGGCAGTGGGGGTGTGGTATGGGTCTGTGGGGCAGTGGGGGTGTGGTATGGGTCTGTGGGGCAGTGGGGGTGTAGTATGGGTCTGTGGGGCAGTGGGGGTGTAGTATGGGTCTGTGGGGCCGTGGGGGTGTAGTATGGGTCGGTGGGGCCGTGGGGGTGTAGTATGGGTCTGTGGGGCAGTGGGGGTGTAGTATGGGTCTGTGGGGCAGTGGGGGTGTGGTATGGGTCTGTGGGGCAGTGGGGGTGTGGTATGGGTCTGTGGGGCAGTGGGGGTGTAGTATGGGTCTGTGGGGCAGTGGGGGTGTAGTATGGGTCTGTGGGGCCGTGGGGGTGTAGTATGGGTCTGTGGGGCCGTGGGGGTGTAGTATGGGTCTGTGGGGCAGTGGGGGTGTAGTATGGGTCTGTGGGGCAGTGGGGGTGTAGTATGGGTCTGTGGGGCAGTGGGGGTGTGGTATGGGTCTGTGGGGCCGTGGGGGTGTAGTATGGGTCTGTGGGGCAGTGGGGGTGTGGTATGGGTCTGTGGGGCAGTGGGGGTGTGGTATGGGTCTGTGGGGCCGTGGGGGTGTAGTATGGGTCTGTGGGGCAGTGGGGGTGTGGTATGGGTCTGTGGGGCAGTGGGGGTGTGGTATGTGTCTGTGGGGCCGTGGGGGTGTAGTATGGGTCTGTGGGGCAGTGGGGGTGTGGTATGGGTCTGTGGGGCAGTGGGGGTGTAGTATGGGTCTGTGGGGCAGTGGGTTGGGGTTGGGGTTGGGGTTGGGGTTGTGGGTATGTGTGTAAAGTTGAAGATAAAGCTTGGTTAAAGAAGACGTTGAGATAAAGTTTGGGAACCACTGGGTTAAAAAATCTGAACGTAAACTGAACAAGAAAACAGCTGTTATATTACCCTCCCTTCCCCCCCCCTCCCTCCCTGTGTCCAGCCACCCCCTGTCTGAGCAGCCCCTGTCTCAACACCGGGACCTGTGTGGAGGGCACCAACAACAGCTACAGCTGCCTGTGTGCGGAGGGTTTTGAAGGCCTTCACTGCGAGAAAGAGAAACTTGAAGATCCTGCAGGAGGACTGGGTACGCCATGTTCATTTTAAAGCAACTTGTGTAAACTCCAGCAGAGACTTCGAAGCGTCAAATCTTTTAAAGCTCCTCTTTACAGGAAGTGTTAAGTATTGTGTGATTTTTTTAAACTAGAAGAGGTGCAAATAGCTCCCATAGGAAGTTTAGTCTTAAGTATAATGAACGTCCACAGGAAGTTCTAGTGTTAAGTAAAATGAACGTCCACAGGAAGTTTTAGTGTTAAGTATAATGAACGTCCACAGGAAGTGCATTTAGTGTTAAGTAAAATGAACGTCCACAGGAAGTGTTTAGTGTTAAGTAAAATGAACGTCCACAGGAAGTGCGTTTAGTGTTAAGTAAAATGAACGTCCACAGGAAGTGCGTTTAGTGTTAAGTAAAATGAACGTCCACAGGAAGTGCGTTTAGTGTTAAGTAAAATGAACGTCCACAGGAAGTTTTAGTGTTAAGTAAAATGAACGTCCACAGGAAGTGTTTAGTGTTAAGTAAAATGAACGTCCACAGGAAGTGCGTTTAGTGTTAAGTAAAATGAACGTCCACAGGAAGTGTTTAGTGTTAAGTAAAATGAACGTCCACAGGAAGTTTTAGTGTTAAGTATAATGAACGTCCACAGGAAGTGCATTTAGTGTTAAGTAAAATGAACGTCCACAGGAAGTGCGTTTAGTGTTAAGTAAAATGAACGTCCACAGGAAGTGCGTTTAGTGTTAAGTAAAATGAACGTCCACAGGAAGTTTTAGTGTTAAGTAAAATGAACGTCCACAGGCAGTTTGTTTAGTGTTAAGTAAAATGAACGTCCACGGGAAGTTCGTTTAGTGTTAAGTAAAATGAACTTCCACAGGAAGTGTGTTTCGTGTTAAGTAAAATGAACGTCCACAGGAAGTGCGTTTAGTGTTAAGTATAATGAACGTCCACAGGAAGTTTGTTTAGTGTTAAGTAAAATGAACGTCCACAGGAAGTGCGTTTAGTGTTAAGTATAATGAACGTCCACAGGAAGTTTGTTTAGTGTTAAGTAAAATGAACGTCCACAGGCAGTTTGTTTAGTGTTAAGTAAAATGAACGTCCACGGGAAGTTCGTTTAGTGTTAAGTAAAATGAACTTCCACAGGAAGTGTGTTTCGTGTTAAGTAAAATGAACGTCCACAGGAAGTGCGTTTAGTGTTAAGTATAATGAACGTCCACAGGAAGTTTGTTTAGTGTTAAGTAAAATGAACGTCCACAGGAAGTGCGTTTAGTGTTAAGTATAATGAACGTCCACAGGAAGTTTGTTTAGTGTTAAGTAAAATGAACGTCCACAGGAAGTTTGTTTAGTGTTAAGTATAATGAACGTCCACAGGAAGTTTGTTTAGTGTTAAGTATAATGAACGTCCACAGGAAGTTTGTTTAGTGTTAAGTAAAATGAACGTCCACAGGAAGTTTGTTTAGTGTTAAGTAAAATGAACGTCCACAGGAAGTGTGCTTAGTGTTAAGTAAAATGAACGTCCACAGGAAGTGCGTTTAGTGTTAAGTATAATGAACGTCCACAGGAAGTGTGTTTAGTGTTAAGTATAATGAACGTCCACAGGAAGTGCGTTTGGTGTTAAGTAAAATGAACGTCCACAGGAAGTTTGTTTAGTGTTAAGTATAATGAACGTCCACGGGAAGTGCGTTTAGTGTTAAGTAAAATGAACGTCCACAGGAAGTGCGTTTAGTGTTAAGTATAATGAACGTCCACAGGAAGTTTGTTTAGTGTTAAGTAAAATGAACGTCCACAGGAAGTGCATTTAGTGTTGAGTATAATGAACGTCCACAGGAAGTGTGTTTAGTGTTAAGTATAATTAACGTCCACAGGAAGTGTGTTTAGTGTTAAGTATAATGAACGTCCACAGGCAGTTTTAGTGTTAAGTAAAATGAACGTCCACAGGAAGTGTGTTTAGTGTTAAGTATAATGAACGTCCACAGGAAGTTCGTTGTTAAGTAAAATGAACGTCCACAGGAAGTGCGTTTAGTGTTAAGTAAGATGGAAGCTCAGGCTGTGTTGGGAGCAACTCCATATCAGTGCTCATGGTTTTGGAATGAGATGTTTAACAAGCCCCTCTGGGTGTCCATACCTTCAGCCATGTAGTGTATAGTATCATACCTTAAAATGAGAAGATGCAGGCGTCTGGGTAGTGTGGTATTCTATCCTGTTGCCTACCAACATGGGGATCGCCGGTTCGAATCCCCGCGTTACCTCCGGCTTGGTCATGCATTCCTACAGACACGATTGGCCATATCTGCGGGTGGGAAGCCAGATGTGGGTGTGTTTTCCTGGTCGCTGCACTAGCGCCTCCTCTGGTTGGTCGGGGCGCCTGTTGGGGGGGTAACTGGGGGGACTAGCGTGATCCTCCCACATGCTACGTCCCCCTGGTGAAACTCCTCACTGTCAGGTGAAAAGAAGCGGCTGGTGACTCCACATGTATGGGAGGACACATGTGGTAGTCTGCACACCCCCCCAGATCAGCAGAGGGGGTGGAACAGAGACCGGGACGGCTCGGGGGAGTGGGGTAATTGGCCGGATTCAAGTGGGGAGAAAAAGGGAGAAAAAAAGAAAGGAAAATAAATAAATAAATAGAATGAGAAGATGCCAACCACAACCACTGTTGTGGTGGCTGTTGAAAGATGGCCACTCTTCCACACTCGTCTTGCTGACGTCATCACTACAGCGAGCTGAGCAGCCAGAAAGACGTTCCTGCTGCAGTAATAAGCCGAGCGTGTGATGCCAGACGGCTGACCTGCAGACTGCCCTGTGTTCTCTTGCAGGAACCAAGTGGCTCATTGTGATCTGTGTCCTGGTGCCAGCAGCCATCCTCATCATTGTGACAACAATAAAGTGTTTTTGCAAACACAAATCAAAGTAAGTTGCCATGTGCAGATGTGTGAACATATGTTGTGTTGTGTGTGAATTAGTGTGTGTTGATGATTGTGCGTGCACCTGCAGAATGGGTCCTTACTGTGTAGTAACTGGACAGTCAGAGGAACAATTACCCATTTTCTTGTTGACTGTGCTTCTGTTACAGTTCAGTAAGATTTCCCAAGCTGACACAACACAGCAGCATGTGTGTACCTGACAGCAGTAGCACAGTATACATATAGACATGTTGTGTGTACCTGACAGCAGTAGTACAGTATACATATAGACATGTTGTGTGTACCTCACAGCAGTAGTACAGTATACATATAGACATGTTGTGTGTACCTGACAGCAGTAGTACAGTATACATATAGACATGTTGTGTGTACCTGACAGCAGTAGTACAGTATACATATAGACATGTTGTGTGTACCTGACAGCAGTAGTACAGTATACATATAGACATGTTGTGTGTACCTCACAGCAGTAGTACAGTATAGACATGCTGCAGTAGTACAGTATACACATGCTGCAGTACCTGGCAGCAGTAGTACAGTATAACCATGCTGCAGTACCTGGCGGCAGTAGTACAGTATAGACATGCTGCAGTACCTGGCGGCAGTAGTACAGTGTACACATGCTGCAGTACCTGGCGGCAGTAGTACAGTATAGACATGCTGCAGTACCTGGCAGCAGTAGTACAGTATAGACATGCTGCAGTAGTACAGTATACACATGCTGCAGTACCTGGCAGCAGTAGTACAGTATAACCATGCTGCAGTACCTGGCGGCAGTAGTACAGTATAGACATGCTGCAGTACCTGGCGGCAGTAGTACAGTATAGACATGCTGCAGTACCTGGCAGCAGTAGTACAGTATAGACATGCTGCAGTAGTACAGTATACACATGCTGCAGTACCTGGCAGCAGTAGTACAGTATAACCATGCTGCAGTACCTGGCGGCAGTAGTACAGTATAGACATGCTGCAGTACCTGGCGGCAGTAGTACAGTGTACACATGCTGCAGTACCTGGCTGCAGTAGTATAGTATATAGACATGCTGCAGTACCTGGCAGCAGTAGTACAGTATAGACATGCTGCAGTACCTGGCTGCAGTAGTACAGTATAGACATGCTGCAGTACCTGGCAGCAGTACTACAGTATAGACATGCTGCAGTAGTACAGTATACACATGCTGCAGTACCTGGCAGCAGTAGTACAGTATAACCATGCTGCAGTACCTGGCGGCAGTAGTATAGTATACACATGCTGCAGTACCTGGCTGCAGTAGTACAGTATACACATGCTGCAGTACCTGGCAGCAGTAGTACAGTATAGACATGCTGCAGTACCTGGCGGCAGTAGTATAGTATACACATGCTGCAGTACCTGGCGGCAGTAGTACAGTCTACACATGCTGCAGTACATAGCGGCAGTAGTACAGTATAGACATGCTGCAGTACCTGGCGGCAGTAGTACAGTATAGACATGCTGCAGTACCTGGCGGCAGTAGTACAGTGTACACATGCTGCAGTACCTGGCTGCAGTAGTACAGTATACACATGCTGCAGTACCTGGCTGCAGTAGTATAGTATATAGACATGCTGCAGTACCTGGCAGCAGTAGTACAGTATAGACATGCTGCAATACCTGGCTGCAGTAGTACAGTATACACATGCAGCAGTAGTACAGTATAGACATGCTGCAGTACCTGGCTGCAGTAGTACAGTATACACATGCTGCAGTAGTACAGTATAGACATGCTGCAGTACCTGGCTGCAGTAGTACAGTATACACATGCAGCAGTAGTACAGTATACACATGCTGCAGTACCTGGCTGCAGTAGTACAGTATACACATGCAGCAGTAGTACAGTATAGACATGCTGCAGTACCTGGCAGCAGTAGTACAGTATAGACATGCTGCAGTACCTGGCAGCAGTAGTACAGTATAGACATGCAGCAGTACCTGGCTGCAGTAGCACAGTATACACATGCTGCAGTAGTACAGTATACACATGCTGCAGTAGTACAGTATAGACATGCTGCAGTACCTGGCTGCAGTAGTACAGTATACACATGCTGCAGTAGTACAGTATAGACATGCTGCAGTACCTGGCTGCAGTAGTACAGTATACACATGCTGCAGTACCTGGCTGCAGTAGTACAGTATAGACATGCTGCAGTACCTGGCTGCAGTAGTGGTGGGAATCCCTGGATGAGTCTAACAGAAATGTCATATTTCATCACTATTTCCACCTCGTTTTCCACCGTTTGTTCTTTGACTGGCGCTCTTTTAATGACGTCATCGTGTGGCGCCCTTGGCACATGAGCGGTGAATTAGCGCCAACAAACTGTTTATCTTGATACGCTTGTTCTATAATTTCCTATAATCTATGATATTCTATAATGTTTTATAGTATTCTACAATATTCTATAATATCCTATAATATTCTATAATGTGTAGTATGCTATAATGTTCTATAGTATTCTATAATCTATAATATTCTATAACGTTCTACAATATTCCATAATCTATAATAGTCTATATCATATAATATTATATAATCTATAATATTATATAATTTTCTATAGCAATCTATAATATCCTATAATATTCTATAATGTGTAGTATGCTATAATGTTCTATAGTATTCTATAATCTATAATATTCTATAATCTACAATATTCTATAACGTTCTACAATATTCTATAAATCTATAATATGCTATAATGTTTTATAGTATTATATAATATTCTATAATCTATAATATTCTATAACGTTCTACAATATTCTATAATCTATAATAGTCTATATCATATAATATTCTATAATCTCTACTATTCTATAATGTTCTATAGTAATCTATAATATCCTATAATATTCTATAATCAATAATATTCTATAACGTTCTATAATATTATGTAATACCATGTAGTCTATATTATTCTAATGTTCTATAGTATTCTCCGATATCCTATAATGTTCTATAATATTCTATACTATCCTGTAATATTCTATAATCTATAATATTCTACAATATTCTGTAGTATGCTGTAATATTCTATAATCTATAATGTTCTATAATATTCTATATTATCCTGTAATATTCTATAATCTATAATGTTCTATAATATTCTGAAGTATTCTGTAATATTCTATAATCTATAATATTCTACAATATTCTGTAGTATTCTGTAATATTCTATAATCTATAATGTTCTATAATATTCTATACTATCCTGTAATATTCTATAATCTATAATGTTCTATAATATTCTATACTATCCTGTAATATTCTATAATCTATAATGTTCTATAATATTCTATACTATCCTGTAATATTCTATAATCTATAATGTTCTATAATATTCTATATTATCCTGTAATATTCTATAATCGATAATATTCTATAATATTCTGTAGTATTCTGTAATATTCTACGACTGCATTTGGACAAGCATGTGTTGACAGCAACATCATGGACGTAGTCGCAAAGCTAAACAGCACAGCAGCGCTGTGGCACGTGTTGATGTTGAGCCACATGAAAAAGGAGAGCCCGGTAACTTGGAGGAGGCCATTTATCGGATTTGCAGCAAAAAGGTAGCCGTCAAAAGTGCTAAAACCGCACATTTAAAAAAAAAATCTACGGATCCACCACCCCACCCAACTTGCCGAACTTGGAAAGACAGACGGCTCACCAAATAGGGTAATTGGCCAAGTACAACTGGGAAGAGGGAGAAGAAGGAAAAAAAAGGGGGGTGGAAGGAAAAACAATCGCAATCGCGATTATTTGTATGACAATTAATCGTCAACTGAACCGTCATAATCGTGACAGCCCTAGCTGCAGTACCTCGTCTCTGTGTTGCAGACTTTACACAAGTGGTTATTGTGTGTGGTTTGTGCCATGGGGATGGAAATGATACTAACAAAGTCTTGTATTAATTGCAGGTCCTACTCTTATACAGTTGAACTCCCATCACGAATCGCTCCTCCCCATATTGCACATAGCATAAAGTACCTAATTAAAAATGTACAGGTTAGTAATTACTGCTTGTACACATGAGAATGTAGTATGATGGAATGATCCTTGGCATGAATAATTCATCTCTTCTTGATTGTGGGATATATTCTACCTCCACTCTGGAAAGTCCGCCGCCTTGTGTTCTGGTCCCTGTTGATGCAGCACATGCATGGTTCCGCAGCTGTAGTTGATGCAGCACGTGCATGGTTCCGCAGCTGTGGTTGATGCAGCACGTGCATGGTTCTGCAGCTGTAGTTGATGCAGCACGTGCATGGTTCTGCAGCTGTGGTTGATGCAGCACGTGCATGGTTCCGCAGCTGTAATTGATGCAGCACGTGCATGGTTCTGCAGCTGTGGTTGATGCAGCACGTGCATGGTTCCGCAGCTGTAATTGACGCAACACGTGCATGGTTCTGCAGCTGTAGTTGATGCAGCACGTGCATGGTTCTCCAGCTGTAGTTGATGCAGCACGTGCATGGTTCTCCAGCTGTAGTTGATGCAGCACGTGCATGGTTCTCCAGCTGTAGTTGATGCAGCACGTGCATGATTCCGCAGCTGTAATTGACGCAGCACATGCATGGTTCTGCAGCTGTAGTTGATGCAGCACGTGCATGGTTCTGCAGCTGTAATTGATGCAACACGTGCATGGTTCCGCAGCTGTAATTGATGCAGCACGTGCATGGTTCTGCAGCTGTAGTTGATGCAGCACGTGCATGGTTCTGCAGCTGTAGTTGATGCAGCACATGCATGGATCTGCAGCTGTGGTTGATGCAGCACATGCATGGTTTTGCAGCTGTGGTTGATGCAGCACGTGCATGGTTCTGCAGCTGTGGTTGATGCAGCACGTGCATGGTTCTGCAGCTGTAGTTGATGCAGCACGTGCATGGTTCTGCAGCTGTAGTTGATGCAGCACGTGCATGGTTCTGCAGCTGTAGTTGATGCAGCACGTGCATGGTTCTGCAGCTGTGGTTGATGCAGCACATGCATGGTTCTGCAGCTGTAGTTGATGCAGCACGTGCATGGTTCTGCAGCTGCAGTTGTACCCCTTTACACTTTTCTTTGCTTTCTGAACGTCTCTACATTTGAATTACAATCCACTATTGTCAACATAAATCGGGCAGTGTTTGTTCTGTTAGCAGGTGGGTAAATCTATAATCAATACTCTTCACTTTTTTAACTGTCCTTTAACACTGCTGGTGTTGTCTTGACAGGAACAGGAAGAAGGAGTGTGAGCAGGACAGACTCAGAATGCAGTCTACAGGTGAGGATAATTAACAACATATATACTTATAATAATATATTAAACATCTGTCTTAACATTGACTGTGATAGGCGTCCAGGTGGCGTGGCAGTCTATTGTGTTGCTTACCAACACGGGGATCGCTGGTTTGAATCTCCGTGTTACCTCTGGCTTGGTTGGCCGTGTCTGCAGGTGGGAAGCCGGATGTGGGTATGTGTCCTGGTCACTGCACTAGTGCCTCCTCTGGTCAGTCGGAACGCCGATTTGGGGGGGGGGGACTGGGGTGAATAATGTGATCCTCCCACGCACTACGTCCCCCCTGGTGAAACTCCTCACTGTCAGGTGAAATGAAGCGGCTGGCGACTCCACATGTATGGGAGGAGACATGTGGTCGTCTGCAGCCCTCCCCGGATCAGCAGAGAGGGTGGAGCAGAGACCGGGACGGCTCAGGGGAGTGGGGTGATTGGCCAGAAAAAGGAGGACATTTTTTAAAAAATGGACTGTGAAGAAAGTAACATGTCCTTCATTGTTCTACATGCAGGGGCACTTAGTAATACCATGCTCCCTGTCTCACAGGTGTCCCATATACGAACATGGACGACTTAAAGAAAGACGGCGTTACCCCTTTCTGAGAGAGACGTGAAGGGACTTGGCTTTTTATGACCACCCAGGTGCATGTGGAGCACATCCTTCCACAGCAACACACCTACAAGGGAACCATGAAAAACTGCTCATTTAGTCCTCCTCCACGTGTCGTGCTGACAATAGTAAAATAAAGCTGTAAACAAGAAAAACAAGTATTTAATCTTATTTAAATGTGTACAAAGTGTGACTGTTTCTCATATACCTGTCTTGCTCTGTTAACTTGTTCTGTTAACATTTGTAGAAGTTGCCCTCAAGGGAGCCCTTTATGGCCTTCACCTTTTATCCTAGCGACAGAACCATGTGCTATAGCGGCGAGGACACACAGCCAGATTTATGGAATTCCAGAGGGACATGTGGAGCACAGGGTAGCACTCTTCACCGATGATGTGATATTAATGCTTAAAAATCTGCATAACTCTATCCCAGCGCTCCTAAGCCTTATTGAAACATTTGGGAAAATATCCGGTTATAAAGTTAATTACTCCAAATCACCTATAATGTTACTGAATGAAGCAGAGAGGAAGAATGGTCTTGTTTATGCTTCTACCTTCAACCCAACAGACACATTTACATATCTGGGAATAAAAATTGTCCCTGAGGTGAATAAGATTGCTCAGTCAAATTATGAGCCCATCCTGGACGCTAGTATTGCTTCGATAGAGCGTTGGACATCCTTACCTATTTCAATGATCGGCAGGATTAATATCCTAAAGATGAATATACTTCCCAAATTTCTTTATTTGTTCCAGAATATCCCCCTACCCCCTCCTTCATCTTTGTTCACGAAAATCAAGAAACTGTTTACCAACTTTATTTGGCAAAATAAACGTCCTAGATTACGTCTATCTTTACTTTATCTACCATATGATCGAGGAGGCCTGAAATGTCCAAATATCCAATGGTATTACTGGGCAGCACAATTAAGGTCGATTATGTTTTACTTCTCATCTGGAAGTCCCCCAGCTTGGATTGATCTGGAAGCCTGCTCTGTTAAACCAGGCTTACCATTGCACCTGTATTTGTATTCAGCAGACCGTAAATATCTGAAGAAAAATACAGACAACCCTATAATATTGAATATGATTGATGTTTGGTTCGATGCTTGTAAGTATTTGAATATAAATATGTCCCGGTCACGCTTCAGTCCTATTTGGGGTAATGCCAATTTCAAACCAGGGCAAAATGATAGGGGATTTAAATTATGGGCTGAAAAGGGGTTAAGGAAAGTGCAAGACGTGTACAGGGAGGAGGATGAAGTATTCATGTCCTTTGAGGAAATATCTACCAAGTATGACATTCCAAGGAATCATTTTTTCAAATATCTTCAGCTAAGGAGTTTTATATCATCCTGTCAAAGCCATTCATTAGACATTCCTACCATTTCTATATTAGAAGTTGCAGTCACAAAACACTGTTATGATAAAGGTTTAATTTCAACTATGTATGACTTATTTGTATCTGGATCTGATGAATCATCAGAGACAAAACTGAGATGATGGGAGGGAGATATAGAGGAGGAAATATCTTTAGAAGAATGGAGTGAGGCATGTAAAGAGGCCCAGAGACAGATAGTTAGCAGCAACCTAAAGCTTCCACAGTATAAATGGCTGATGCGTACACATATAACTCCTGTTAAATTGCACAAGTTTAATGACAATATTCCTGATACCTGTATTAAGTGTAGTGAGGCAAGGGGGGCGCTGTTTCACTGTATATGGGAATGTGTGGAAGTGAAAACCTTCTGGCAAGATGTTGTTGATATGATTGATCAAATTTTGTCAAAGAAATTACCATTGAGTCCAAAGCTTTTCTTGGTTTATATCCTACCACTCCACATTTACATAGCAATGAGTTCAGATTTATAGATATGTGTATATTACAAGCAAAACGTGTAATTGCTCTTAATTGGAAAAGTGTTGATGGACCAAGAATTGGTATGTGGGTTAAAGAAATGGCCTCAAACATGTCAATGGAAAAGATAATGTATATTGTTAGACGTAAACAAAGTGTTTTTGATAAAATCTGGGGATTGTTTCTGTACTTCCTAAGACGTAATACTAATGTTGGTAACTTGCTTAATCAAGAACAAGCTCTGGGGGAGTAGAACAACTCTATCTGACTGTTTATATGCGTAAAAGCAACTGGAAAAAAACCACACCCTCTAATCAGTCTGTGAAAGAAATTATTGTTATTATTATTTTATTTTATTATTTTTATTAATTGAATTTTTATCTTTATTATCTTCTGTAACCCTGCTTTGAATTGTATTACTTGTTATAGGGATGGGGTTATGGGGGGGGGTGAAAATGTTTACTGTACTGTGCTATTACTTGTTTTGATGTAATTTGCAAACAAAATTCAATAAATATATTGCTTGAAAAAAAAAAGAGAGAAAACTGAGGCTACTGACAAAGCTCCTGTGCCGAAAAATGTGACAGAATTGAGGTCGTACTTAGCCATGCTCAATTACTATGGCAACTTTATACCGAACCTGTCCAGCGAGATTAAGCCTATGACTGAGCTCCTACATAAAGATAGAGAGGGGTTGGACAAGAAAATGTCATGAGGCGTTTGAGCGTACTAAAGCACAGCTTGTAGCCACACCAGTGCTTACACATTATGATCCTAAACTGCCTGTAATTTTGGCATGTGATGCTTCGCCTTACGGCATAGGTGCCATGATTTCACATCAGTTTCCAGACAACAGTGAGAAACCTATAGCCTACGTGTCTAGGACACTCACTAAAACAGAAGTCCACTATTCTCAGATAGAGAAGGAAGCACTTAGTATCATCTTTGGGGTGACCAAGTTTAATGACTATCTGTATGGACGGAAGTTTACTCTGCTTACAGACCACAAACCACTCCTACAGATACTAGGGCCCAAGACTGGAGTGCCTACATTGGCAGCAGCTAGGCTGCAGAGGTGGTCATTACTTTTAGCAGCATACCAGTATGACATACGCTACAAGCCATCCTTACAACATGCAAATGCTGATTCATTATCGCGTTTACCACTACAGACTCAAGAGGCAGACTCAGATTATAGTTCTGTGTTTAGGGTCTCATTCTTGGATAAAGTGCCAGTGTCCTCACAAGAGATTGCACAACAGACAAAGACTGATGCAGTACTACAGAGAGTGAAGCACTTCACATTGAATGGTTGGCCAAAGCATTTGAATAAAGATGAGTTAAGGCCATACTTCATAAGAAACACTGAACTGACTGTTGAATCTGACTGTGTGATGTGGGGTTTCCGGGTAATCATACCAGAGGTGTTGAGACCACAGATGTTACGTGAACTGCATGAAAATCACCAGGGAAGGGTAAAGATGAAGGCATTAGCCCGTAGTCACTTTTGGTGGCCAAACCTTGATTCTGACATAGAGCCACTGGTAAACAGTTGCCAGACATGCCAGTTAAACAGACACCAGCCTGCCACAGCTCCTGTTCACAACTGGAGCTGGCCTAACCGTCCTTGGCAGAGCATACACATAGATTATGCTCAGAAGGGAAAGTTCAGCTTCCTAGTGGTCACTGATAGCTATTCACATTGGCCAGAAGTAGCTTTGATGAGTAGCACTACATCTGAAAAGACCATAGAAGTTTTGAGGGGATACTTTGCCACTTGGGGTCTTCCAGACGAACTTGTGTCTGAATGGACCACAATTTGTATCTGCTGAGTTTGAAACATTCCTGAAAAACAATGGGGTGAAACACATTAAGAGTTCTCCTTACCACCCAGCTTCTAATGGGGCTGCAGAGCGTTTGGTGCAGAACCTGAAAACAGCTCTTGAAAAGGGAAAGAGTAGCAACATGACGTTGCAGCACTGCATACACAATCTCCTATTCTGTTATAGGAGGACACCACAGTCTACTACAGGGAACACACCTGCAGACTTGTTTCTCAGACGTCAGTTCAAAACCAGGTTGTCTCTCACCAAACCTAATTTCCCAGAGTCCATGCAACAGAGACAGGACAGTCAACAGGCCAAGCAAGCAGATACGTTGGCACAAGTCAGACACTTCCTAGCAAGACAGAAGGTGTTGGTTGGAAACCACAGGGGAGGGGAAGGTGTTAAATGGGTGCCTGGGTGCATTGTAAAGGCACTTGGTCCTGTCACATATCTTGTGAAAGTGGATGGAAAGGTGTACAAGAGACATGTCAATCAAATGATCAACACTGAGATTGAGAACTGTCGTGCTGTAATGTTACTAGCAAATAAAAGAGGAAGACCAAGATCCACCTTGATCGCTGTGTATTTCAGTTACCCTGTAGATACACGACGTCCTCCTGCATATTTGGATTCAGCTTTTCCAGTGTGGCATAACCAAGGTCTACAATGCTTCCTTGGTTTGTATTCAGATGGTGTGTTTAACAGCTTCACCATCTTGACGTTATTTTAGGCTGCAGAGCAGCTTTGTTGGGTACCTGCAGGTTCCACGCCGTGTTTCTAGATGTCAGATCTCCCCTCTTCACTCTCCAGCGGTCATGGGATGGTTTGTTTCCTTTCAAGATGTTATGAATAGGGATGCTGCAGAGGTGTATCGCCGCATTCTGGGTCTTTGTGATCAATCCAACTCTAAAACAAGGGCCGCTGGGGTGGGGATGGGGGGGGGTGGGGGGGTTGGACTTCAATTCAATGAGGAGTGGTGGAAAGAGTTGTCATTTGAGTCATATGTCTTTCTTCTGCCCATGGTTACATAACTTTTGGTCCGATTATTGTGTAATATAACATCGACTATAATGGGAAGAATTCTGCCCATTGATTGCCATCTGTAGGACCCCGGGTGAGTCAGGTCGGCTGAATTATATGCATAAAGAAATGACTAATTTCACACCTTTACTAGCCAGATGTCAGCTGGTCCTACAGCTGGTCCTACAGCTGGTCCTACAGCTGGTCCTACAGCTGGTCCTACAGCTGGTCCTACAGCTGGTCCTACAGCTGGTCCTACATCTCCTAACCCTCCATCTGCCCCACCACGGCTCAAAGACACACCCAGCTGCTGTTTGTGAGACTCAACACTACTTTGCCATCCTGGGCGGTGGCGGGCGGTGGTGGTGGCAGCAGCAGCAGCAGCAGCGGAGCGTCTCTTCTCTGCAGGCCTCTTCACCTCCCTCACGGAAGGCGGGTAACAGCTGAACGGGTGGAGAAACTGAAATGTCAGAGAGAAACGTCAGATATTAGTTGTGCTGAAAAACAGCTAAAACGGAAATGGAGGGACTGCAGTGTTAGGGGATACACTCAAAGGAGTCTGGTCTTGTTTAGGCTGTTGTGGGCATTGGGGGGGGGAAGGGGGGGAGGGGGGCCCCCTCCTCTCTCTCCTCTGTTGTTCTGGACTGCGTCATGGTGCTCTGCTGGAATGGTGCTGCTAGCTGTCTTTTGCACTCAGCTGCTTGTAAAGTTGGAGATGTGAGAAAAGTACTCACTTTAAATTCAAGCTCAGACCTGTCACACCAACCAAACCCGCGTACAGTTAAACTACATTCTGGAAGGTTCTTTGCAAGGAACACGGGTCGGGGAATACGTTTTTTAATCGCCTGTTAAAACCCATTTGGGTAACACTTTAGTATGGGGAACATAAAAAAACTTAATTACTAGTGAATTAGTAATGATCAAGATGTCACTTTAGTATGGGGAACATATTCTAAGTAACAGAAACTTAATTACTAGTGAATTAGTAATGATCAAGATGCCACTTTAGTATGGGGAACATATTCTAAGTAACAAAAACTTAATTACTAGTGAATTAGTAATGATCAAGATGCCACTTTAGTATGGGGAACATAAAAAAACTTAATTACTAGGGAATTAGTAATGATCAAGATGTCACTTTAGTATGGGGAACATATTCTAAGTAACAAACACTTAATGTAGAGTAATTTAACACTATGAACACTTGTAGTTTTGTGTGTTGTTATGTAAGAACAGAGCATATTCATTAAGTGTTAGTAAGGGAGAATAACTCTTCTTGTGGTACTACCACCTTATAAAGGCCATACTAAGCAAAGCATATTGAGATGGTACTACTAATAAGCAATACTTCTGAGGTTATAGAGGGACAACTCATAGTTAATGGCTTACTGGTTGTATAATAAGGCCATGCAGAAAAAGGCATTAATGAGTACCTAATAATGACCAATTAAGAGCCAATATGTTGCTAATTTGCATGCTAATAAGCGCCTAAATAATGGTGACTACGTTCCCCATACTAAAGTGTTACCCCCATTTGTACAGATATATGTACTGTTACGCGTCATTTCCCCTCGCAAGGTGACTCTGTGAGTGGTTTAATGGTTTGTTCTTTCCTTGTATTATATTATACTATAGTATACTTGTGTTATATTATACTATAGTATACTTGTATTACATTATACTATAGTATACTTGTATTATATTATACTATAGTATACTTGTATTACATTATACTATAGTATACTTGTATTATATTATACTATAGTATACTTGAATTATATTATACTATAGTATACTTGTATTAATTATACTATAGTATACTTGTATTATATTATACTATAGTATACTTGTATTACATTATACTATAGTATACTTGTATTATATTATACTATAGTATACTTGAATTATATTATACTATAGTATACTTGTATTACATTATACTATAGTATACTTGTATTATATTATACTATAGTATACTTGTGTTATATTATACTATAGTATACTTGTATTACATTATACTATAGTATACTTGTATTATATTATACTATAGTATACTTGTATTACATTATACTATAGTATACTTGTATTATATTATACTATAGTATACTTGTATTATATTATACTATAGTATACTTGTATTATATTATACTATAGTATACTTGTATTAATTATACTAAAGGCTCGAACCCGTTAGTCGACTGGTTAACGTAGTCGCCCGTGGTGCGGGAGACCCGGGTTCGCGTCCCGGCTGTGGCGGTTCCCGGCTGCCCCCCCCCCCCCCGCATTGCTGGGGTTATTATATTGTATTATATGTGGGTCGGGGGTATCCTAATGTGAAAGTATGCAGCATGTTGTTCCTTGCTCTCTCCCCTACCCTAAGCACTGTCCTCTTCTTGCCCCACCCTTTGCCTCGTCAGGGTTTGTGTAGACCCCAAATCAACTTCTTTTAGGAGGGGTTTGTAGTCACACCTCCTCCCTTAAAGCTGTGCCTTTGTTCATGGCATCCACCTTCCTTTGCCTAACCTTCTGTCTTGATTGTGAAATATGTTGCAAACCTTTGTTTTGATACTCCACCCTTTGTTTTGATACTCCACCCTTTGTTTTGATACTCCACCCTTTGTTTTGATACTCCACCCTTTGTTTTTGAATGTAACAACGATAATAATGACGTGATCATCATTATAGTAGCTGACAATCACAATGCAGATGGATGGTTGGAGCTGCTGAAAGGTTTGTGGAGCAGAACAACTCGGGGCATGTGGCCGTCATCATAGCTGGACCAGTGCAGCTGAATTCAGTCCACAACAATGTGGACAACCAACAACCCACCCCTTTATATCATACACCCAACGCCCTGTTCAGTACACGTCTGAGGTGCAGAATATGATAGCATGCACACCACTCAGGCATTACATCATGCTTGGTCATGTCTTCATTACTTGCCCTTTCTCTGCAGACAATTACTCAAGACCCACCACACCTATCTCGGACTCCCCCATTCTCTATTCCATCCCACTCCCCCATCCCACTTACGTAACATAGCTAAAACTCAGTCTATCCTGTCCATGGTTCCATCCAGACTTGATTACTGTAAGGTTCTGTTCTCAGGTCTGCCACATGCCAGTACTAAAAGTCTTCAGATGGTTCAGAATGCTGCTGCTAGGATCCTAACTAGAACTAGGACATCTGACCAGATTACACCAATTCTTGCCTCCCTTCATTGGCTTCCTATCCATGTTAGATCAGAATACAAGGTGCTTCTGCTGACTTATAAAATCCTAAATGGGCTTGCTCCATCCTACCTGTCTGATCTCCTTAAACCTTACATGCCATCTCGAGCACTTCGTTCTCAAAATACAGGGCTCCTGTGTGTATCCAAAGTTAAAAAGAAGTCAGCTGGTGGCAGCAGGGCCTTTTCCTATCGGGCTCCAGTGTTGTGGAATAACCTGCCTGCTGCCATCAGACCATCAGAGTCTGTTGAGTCCTTTAAATCCAAACTTAAAACTCATCTTTTTGCCTTAGCTTACAATTAGTTGTCTTTAAGTTGAGTGCTTCACAACCTGGACTGGATGGTGGGCCGGTTTCTGTCTCAATGAATTTACCAACCACTGTTCTGCCCACCTGATTATAGAGTATAGATTATAGATTAGAGTATAGATTATAGAGTATAGAGTATAGATTATAGAGTATAGATTATAGAATACAGAGTATAGATTATAGATTAGAGTATAGATTATAGCATATATATTTTGACTAGTTGATGACTTAATTGATTATGACTAATGACTATTGCAAACTGTTCTCTTCTCTCACATGTCTTTTCTCCCTCTCTGAACGATGTCTTCTCCTTTCTCTTCCCCTGTGTGTGTGAATGGTGTCATGTGAGTCTCCCTTGTGTGCACGTGCAGTCTGTCCTCCTCCCAGGTCTCCATGGTGATGCTGGTGGCGTGGCTCAGAACCTGGGCTGTTCCGGTGGTGCATGGACACTGCTTGGCATCCTCCTCATCATATTCTTCATACATTTATAAGTCCATTATAATTGTGCTATCCTCTTTCAATGTGGTGTTGTGTAAACTGTGTTAACACAACATCATTGTCTTTGCCGCCTTTTGTATGCATGTATGTCAAGTGTCCTGGCTCATAGTCAATTATGTAACTACTAGAAGAACCCCGCTACAATGTAGCGGTTTGGTTATCCACCCGTCTAAATCTCCCTACTCTTCATCCTGACAGCTAACCGCCTTCCCCCTGCCCCTAACCCCCCCCCCACTCCAACCCCCTCCCCCCAAATGCTCAGAATCATCTGAAATGCCGAGAAAAGTGGTTTTTAGCCATTTTTAGAAAAATTCATATTTTGCATATTTTATGTATAATTATGCATAATTTTAATGTTCGGGGATTTTCCCCTTACTCTCTGAGACAATACCTACCACCTCCAAAAAGAATTAGGATCATAAATGCTTTGGTTTTCGGTCCTCACTATCGATGTCTCCCCTTCCCCCCCAGGGCACGCAACTTTGGTGTGATCCTTGATCCCACCCTCTCCCTTGAGCCACATATCCTCCTTCGCAACATTGCAAAAATAAGATCCTCTCTCACACGCCCTGCTGCTGAGATACTGATCCATGCCTTCATCTCCTCCCGCCGTGATTACTGCAACTCACTCCTATCAGTGCTAGCTCTATCAAGAGCCTCCACTTGGTCCAGAACGCATCCGCCCGACTTTTAACTTTCACCAAATCCTGGCACCACATCACCCCAGTCCTAAAAGACCTCCACTGGCTACCCATCTCCCACCGGATCAATTACAAACTCCTGGTTCTTACTTATAAAGCCCTTCACAAACTGGCTCCCCCATACCTCACCGATCTCCTGTCCCCCTACCAACCCTCTCGGCCCCTCAGATCCACCTCAGCCTCCCTCCTGTCTACCCCCCCAGGTCCAACCTCCACG
The DNA here is from genome assembly GCA_022114975.2 of Lampris megalopsis. Lineage (NCBI taxonomy): Eukaryota > Metazoa > Chordata > Actinopteri > Lampriformes > Lampridae > Lampris > Lampris megalopsis. The sequence goes on along the minus strand of JAJHIY020001991.1, from coordinate 297,618 downwards.
GCTTTGGTGACCGAGCCTTCTCCAGAGCAGCTCCCAGGCTCTGGAACTCACTCCCCAATTCATTAGAGACTCAGAATCCCTCCCCACTCTTCCAATCCCGTCTCAACACACACCTTTTCTCCATTGCCTTGTCGTGCCCCCCCCCCGGCTGGGGACTGAGCGCTTGACCTGCATCTGGGATTTATGATGTTTGTTTTTCTTTCCCTTTATATCTGTCCAAGTGGGAGAGTACTGCTGGCCTCGTCTGTGGCTGCTGTTTCTCCCTCTTGTAGCCCCCCTTCCCATCCACCCCTGTATGTCTGGCCCCCCTTCCCATCCACCCCTGTATGTCTGCCCCCCTTCCCATCCACCCCTGTATGTCTGGCCCCCCTTCCCATCCACCCCTGTATGTCTGCCCCCCTTCCCATTCACCCCTGTATGTCTGGCCCCCCTTCCCATCCACCCCTGTATGTCTGCCCCCCTTCCCATCCACCCCTGTATGTCTGGCCCCCCTTCCCATCCACCCCTGTATGTCTGCCCCCCCTCCCATCCACCCCTGTATGTCTGGCCCCCTTCCCATCCACCCCTGTATGTCTGCCCCCCTTCCCATCCACCCCTGTATGTCTGCCCCCCTTCCCATCCACCCCTGTATGTCTGGCCCCCCTTCCCATCCACCCCTGTATGTCTGCCCCCCTTCCCATCCACCCCTGTATGTCTGCCCCCTTCCCATCCACCCCTGTATGTCTGTGTTATGTTCATCTGTTTTGTTGTAAAGCGACTTTGAGTACTAGAAAAACGCTATATAAGATTGATTTATTATTGCACATTGTGCGTCTTGGGAGAGAGATCCTCCTCTGTTGCTCCCCCTGAGCTTTCTTCCTGTTGTTTCTCCCTGTTAAAGGTTTATTAGGGAGTTGTTTCTTATCCCATGCGAGGGTGTAAGGACAGCATGTTGTGTTGCTGTAAAGCCCCTTGTAATTTGTGATATTGGGCTATACAAATGAAATTGACGTGACTTTACTCTCTCCCACCAATCCACACGCTGGGGTTTTTAACCCAGATGTCTGGCCTGAAGGCCACATACACTGTTTTCTCCATCTCCCAGTGAGCTCACCCCTCTGTTCCTCTCACTGCTGTTTAGGCTTTCCTCCAGTCTCTTCCTCCCCTCCTCTACCAGTCTCTTCCTCCCGTCCTCTACCAGTCTCTTCCTCCCCTCCTCTACCATTCTCTTCCTCCCCTCCTCTACCAGTCTCTTCCTCCCGTCCTCTACCAGTCTCTTCCTCCCCTCCTCTACCAGTCTCTTCCTCCCGTCCTCTACCAGTCTCTTCCTCCCGTCCTCTACCAGTCTCTTGCTCCCTCCTCTACCAGTCTCTTGCTCCCTCCTCTACCAGTCTCTTGCTCCCGTCCTCTACCAGTCTCTTCCTCCCCTCCTCTACCAGTCTCTTCCTCCCGTCCTCTACCAGTCTCTTGCTCCCTCCTCTACCAGTCTCTTGCTCCCTCCTCTACCAGTCTCTTGCTCTCTCCTCTACCAGTCTCTTGCCCCCTCCTCTACCAGTCTCTTGCCCCCTCCTCTACCAGTCTCTTGCTCTCCTCCTCTACCAGTCTCTTGCCCCCTCCTCTACCAGTCTCTTCCTCCCGTCCTCTACCAGTCTCTTGCCCCCTCCTCTACCAGTCTCTTGCCCCCTCCTCTACCAGTCTCTTGCTCCCCTCCTCTACCAGTCTCTTCCTCCCGTCCTCTACCAGTCTCTTGCCCCCTCCTCTACCAGTCTCTTCCTCCCCTCCTCTACCAGTCTCTTCCTCCCATCCTCTAACAGTCTCTTGCTCCCTCCTCTACCAGTCTCTTGCTCCCTGTTCTACCAGTCTCTTGCTCCCTCCTCTACCAGTCCCTTGCTCCCTGCTCTACCAGTCTCTTGCTCACTGCTCTACCAGTCTCTTGCTACCTGCCCTACCAGTCTCTTGCTCCCCTCCTCTACCAGTCTCTTCCTCCCATCCTCTACCAGTCTCTTGCTCCCTCCTCTACCAGTCTCTTGCTCCCTGCTCTACCAGTCTCTTGCTCCCTCCTCTACCAGTCTCTTGCTCCCTCCTCTACCAGTCTCTTGCTCCCTGCTCTACCAGTCTCTTGCTCCCTCCTCTACCAGTCTCTTCCTCCCGTCCTCTACCAGTCTCTTGCTCCCCTCCTCTACCAGTCTCTTTCTCCCCTCCTCTGCCAGTCTCTTCCTCCCGTCCTCTACCAGTCTCTTGCCCCCTCCTCTACCAGTCTCTTGCTCCCTCCTCTACCAGTCTCTTCCTCCCGTCCTCTACCAGTCTCTTGCTCCCTCCTCTACCAGTCTCTTGCTCCCTCCTCTACCAGTCTCTTGCTCCCTCCTCTACCAGTCTCTTCCTCCCGTCCTCTAACAGTCTCTTGCTCCCTCCTCTACCAGTCTCTTGCTCCCTGCTCTACCAGTCTCTTGCTCCCTCCTCTACCAGTCTCTTGCTCCCTGCTCTACCAGTCTCTTGCTCACTGCTCTACCAGTCTCTTGCTACCTGCCCTACCAGTCTCTTGCTTCCCTCCTCTACCAGTCTCTTCCTCCCATCCTCTACCAGTCTCTTGCTCCCTCCTCTACCAGTCTCTTGCTCCCTGCTCTACCAGTCTCTTGCTCCCTCCTCTACCAGTCTCTTGCTCCCTCCTCTACCAGTCTCTTGCTCCCTGCTCTACCAGTCTCTTGCTCCCTCCTCTACCAGTCTCTTCCTCCCGTCCTCTACCAGTCTCTTGCTCCCCTCCTCTACCAGTCTCTTTCTCCCCTCCTCTGCCAGTCTCTTCCTCCCCTCCTCTACCAGTCTCTTGCCCCCTCCTCTACCAGTCTCTTGCTCCCTCCTCTACCAGTCTCTTCCTCCCGTCCTCTACCAGTCTCTTGCTCCCTCCTCTACCAGTCTCTTGCTCCCTCCTCTACCAGTCTCTTGCTCCCTCCTCTACCAGTCTCTTCCTCCCGTCCTCTACCAGTCTCTTGCTCCCTCCTCTACCAGTCTCTTGCCCCCTCCTCTACCAGTCTCTTGCTCCCTCCTCTACCAGTCTCTTCCTCCCGTCCTCTACCAGTCTCTTCCTCCCGTCCTCTACCAGTCTCTTCATCCCGTCCTCTACCAGTCTCTTGTTCCCCTCCTCTACCAGTCTCTTCCTCCCCTCCTCTACCAGTCTCTTGCTCCCTCCTCTACCAGTCTCTTCCTCCCGTCCTCTACCAGTCTCTTGCTCCCTCCTCTACCAGTCTCTTGCCCCCTCCTCTACCAGTCTCTTGCCCCCTGCTCTACCAGTCTCTTGCCCCCTCCCGTCCTCTACCAGTCTCTTGCCCCCTCCTCTACCAGTCTCTTGCCCCCTCCTCTACCAGTCTCTTGCTCCCCTCCTCTACCAGTCTCTTGCTCCCCTCCTCTACCAGTCTCTTGCCCCCTCCTCTAGCAGTCTCTTGCCCCCTCCTCTACCAGTCTCTTGCTCCCTCCTCTACCAGTCTCTTGCTCCCCTCCTCTACCAGTCTCTTGCTCCCCTCCTCTACCAGTCTCTTGCCCCCTCCTCTACCAGTCTCTTGCTCCCCTCCTCTACCAGTCTCTTGCTCCCTCGTGCTGTCAATTCTCTTAGAGTAAACAATGAAGTTTCTATGACACTGTATGGTAAATGGCAATATCAGTGTGGCTGCAACAGGGTTATCAAACCAGTCTCATAAAACCAGTCTCGTAAATGGATTAACCATTAAGTTTGGTGTTTAGTGTTTTATAATTCACCAACTAAAATTGATGGAACAATCACGTCAGTCTCGTAAAATTATTAACCATTAACTTTGGTGTTCAATAGTTATTGAACCGTTCCAGTGGGTGGAGTATTCACTCTATGTTGCGCTGATTGGAGTACTTTGCTTAGCAGGGGAAGACCTCAATAAATATTGCCACAAAACAGTCAGGACGAAGTCTTACTTCCATGAAAACAATTGTTGGAACAATCAACAAAATAAAATCACTGAAACTGATCAATAGTAATTTACTGCGGCTGATCAGGTCCCATCACGGATGAGCAGCAGTGTGATGATCAAGGCACACAACATGATGTGATGTGAGGCTGTGTTGCAAGCACTGTGTGACTGTAGGAGTGTGTAACTAATGTGTGTGTGTGTGTGTGTGTGTGTGTGTGTGTGTGTGTGTGTGTGTGTGTGTGTGTGTGTGTGTGTGTGTGTTATTGCATGCGGTGATGAAATGGCACCAACAGAACAAAGGGAGGTTGTGTTTGTGTGTGAGAGTGCACCCGGGTGTGCAGGCAATATGGCGCACAACACAGGAATGTGAAATGTGATAATGTTGAGGCAAAACAGGCTTACTGAAAGAGAAAGAGAAGAGGGGGGGGGGATTGTAGGCAAAATCTACCTACCAAGGTAGCAAATCATACGTCGTCCATTATCCAAACCGCTTATCCTGCTCTCAGGGTCGCGGGGATAACCAACACACCACTACCAACACACCACAACCAACACACCACAACCAACACACCACAACCAACACACCATTACCAACACACCATCACCAACACACCATTACCAACACACCACAACCAACACACCATTACCAACACACCACTACCAACACACCATCACCAACACACCATTACCAACACACCACAACCAACACACCATTACCAACACACCACAACCAACATACCACAACCAACACACCACAACCAACACACCATTACCAACACACCACAACCAACACACCATTACCAACACACCACAACCAACACACCATTACCAACACACCATTACCAACACACCACAACCAACACACCACAACCAACACACCATTACCAACACACCACAACCAACACACCATAACCAACACACCACAACCAACACACCATAACCAACACACCACAACCAACACACCATTACCAACACACCACAACCAACATACCACAACCAACACACCACTACCAACACACCGTTACCAACACACCATTACCAACACACCATTACCAACGCACCATAACCAACACACCATTACCAACACACCACAACCAACACACCATTACCAACACACCACAACCAACATACCACAACCAACACACCACTACCACACACCGTTACCAACACACCATTACCAACACACCATTACCAACGCACCATTACCAACACACCACAACCAACACACCATTACCAACACACCATTACCAACACACCACAACCAACACACCACTACCAACACACCATTACCAACACACCATAACCAACACACCACAACCAACACACCATTACCAACACACCACAACCAACACACCATTGCCAACACACCACTACCAACACACCGTTACCAACACACCATTACCAACACACCATTACCAACGCACCATAACCAACACACCATTACCAACACACCATTACCAACGCACCACAACCAACACACCATTACCAACACACCACAACCAACACACCATTACCACCACACCATAACCAACACACCATTACCAACACAACCACAACCAACACACCATAACCAACACACCACAACCAACACACCACAACCAACACACCATTACCAACACACCATTACCAACACACCACAACCAACACACCATAACCAACACACCACAACCAACACACCATAACCAACACACCACAACCAACACACCATTACCAACACACCATAACCAACACACCACAACCAACACACCGTTACCAACACACCGTTACCAACACACTGTTACCAACACACCATAACCAACACACCACAACCAACACACCACAACCAACACACCACAACCAACACACCATAACCAACACACCATTACCAACACACCACAACCAAGACGCCACTACCAACACGCCACTACCAACACGCCACAACCAACACGCCACAACCAACACGCCATTACCAACACACCATTACCAACACACCATTACCAACACACCATTACCAACACGCCATAACCAACACGCCATTAACAACACACAATAACCAACACAGCATTACCAACATGCCATAACCAACACACCATTACCAACACACCATTACCAACACACCACAACCAACACACCATAACCAACACACCACAACCAACACACCACAACCAACACACCATTACCAACACACCATTACCAACACACCACAACCAACACACCATAACCAACACACCACAACCAACACACCATAACCAACACACCACAACCAACACACCACAACCAACACACCATTGCCAACACACCATTACCAACACACCACAACCAACACACCATTACCAACAAACCACAACCAACACACCATTACCAACACACCATTACCAACGCACCATAACCAACACACCACAACCAACACACCATTACCATCACACCACAACCAGCACACCATAACCAATACACCATTACCAACACACCATTACCAATACACCACAACCAGCAAACCATAACAAACACACCATTACCAACATACCACAGCCAACACACAACAACCAACACACCACAACCAACACACCATAACCAACACACCACAACCAACACACCACAACCAACACACCATAACCAACACACCACAACCAACACACCGTTACCAACACTCCGTTACCAACACACCGTTACCAACACACCATAACCAACACACCACAACCAACACACCACAACCAACACACCACAACCAACACACCATAACCAACACACCATTACCAACACACCACAACCAAGACGCCACTACCAACACGCCACTACCAACACGCCACAACCAACACGCCACAACCAACACGCCATTACCAACACACCATTACCAACACACCATTACCAACACACCATTACCAACACACCATTACCAACACGCCATAACCAACACGCCATTAACAACACACAATAACCAACACAGCATTACCAACATGCCATAACCAACACACCATTACCAACACACCATTACCAACACACCACAACCAACACACCATAACCAACACACCACAACCAACACACCACAACCAACACACCATTACCAACACACCATAACCAACACACCATAACCAACACACCACAACCAACACACCATAACCAACACACCACAACCAACACACCACAACCAACACACCATTGCCAACACACCATTACCAACACACCACAACCAACACACCATTACCAACAAACCACAACCAACACACCATTACCAACACACCATTACCAACGCACCATAACCAACACACCACAACCAACACACCATTACCATCACACCACAACCAGCACACCATAACCAATACACCATTACCAACACACCATTACCAATACACCACAACCAGCAAACCATAACAAACACACCATTACCAACATACCACAGCCAACACACAACAACCAACACACCACAACCAACGCACCATTACCAATATACCATTACCAACACACCATTACCAACACAGTATAACCAACACACCACAACCAACACACCATAACCAACACACCATTACCAACATAGCATAACCAACACGCCATAACCAACACACCATAACCAACACACCATTAGCAATACACCACAACCAACACCACACAACCAACAAACCACAACCAACACACCATAATCAACACACCATTACCAACACACCACAGAACACACTGTAACCAACATAGCATAACCAACACACCATAACCAACACACCTCTCCCAACACACCATAACCAACACACCATAACCAACATAGCATAACCAACACACTATAACCAACAAATCATAACCAACATAGCACAACCAATATACTATAATCAACACACCATAACCAACACACCTCTCCCAACACACCATAACCAACACACCATGACCAACACAGCATAACCAACACACCTCTCCCAACACACCATAACCAACACAGCATAACCAACACACCTCTCCCAACACACCATTACCAACACACCATAACCAACGTATCGTAAGCAACACACTATAACCAACAAACCATAACCAACATAGCACAACCAACATACTATAATCAACACACCATAACCAACACACCAAAACCGACATAGCATAAACAACACACCATAACCAACATCCCATAACCAACACACCATAACAACACACGACCCCCAACACACCATAACCAACATAACATAACCAACGCACCATCCAAAGCATGCACCATCAGTGGTGCATGCTTTGGAATGTGATGAGGTTACTCTTAGAGTAGCAAGCTAAAGCTGTGAGTCACAGACAGCTGAGCCAGGTCATCTGGACACAACGCTTATGGAGAGAGATGTTTCATCATCATCTGAGGCACCTCATCAGTGTCAGCTGACTGCAGGTGTCCCCACCCTTATAAACAATACAGTGACTGCAGGTGTCCCCACCCTTATAAACAATACAGTGACTGCAGGTGTCCCCACCCTTATAAACAATACAGTGACTGCAGGTGTCCCCACCCTTATAAACAATACAGTGGCTGCAGGTGTCCCCACCCTTATAAACAATACAGTGACTGCAGGTGTCCCCACCCTTATAAACAATACAGTGACTGCAGGTGTCCCCACCCTTGTAAACAATACAGTGACTGCAGGTGTCCCCACCCTTATAAACAAGACAGTGACTGCAGGTGTCCCCACCCTTATAAACAATACAGTGACTGCAGGTGTCCCCACCCTTGTAAACAATACAGTGGCATAACGACCCAAACCAATGATCGGTTTCATAATGCAAACTGTTGTGCCCATTAGAGTTACAGTGTCCATGTGTACTATTGACGGAGGACTGGTGAATATTTGCAGTCACAGCATAGTAAGATGGTGACAGATGTACTCTTAGCCCCCCACCCCCCACCCCCCTTGGTTCAGGGATGGTCGTTCCCTCTTCACATCCCTCTTCTATCACCATCTTACAATGCTGAGATTGCAGCTCTCCCCTAGTCCTGTGTGAGTAGGACACATGGCCATTGAAAGGCTAGTTAAAAGTCACAGTAAGTGCATGTGAAACTGGTCGGTGGGTTGGGTGGTTACACCACTGTGTTGTTTATAAGAGTGGGGGCACCTGCTGTCAGTTCAGACCGAAGAGGTCACTCAGGGCCCTGACCACCAGGCCATCGACCAACGTCGGGCCGTCGCTGAGCGTCTAGTTTTTGCTGTATGTCTCGCACCGTGGGCACTAGTCGGACCCCTGTCGGCAGCTTTTTGGCCGATTCAGCATGTTGAATGGGCGGAGCCCGCCGGTGAGAGAGGTCACTCTGATTGGCTGCTCAGCTCAGCGAATCAGTGCAGGACGTACATGCTAGTTGGCCATCGGCTGTAGTCTTTGCGGTGTGTTGAAGTGCTCCTCTTTTGCCCAGACAGCAGGTGACGTGAGGTGACACGACAGTCGGCCTTCGTCGCCGCTAGTCGGATTGGTGTGTCTGGGCCTTTAGATGAGTGATGAAATGGTTAGAAGTGATAAACGTGGTGTCCAGGTGATCTGATTCCACTTTCTGTGAGTTCTTCACCTGGATTATTGAGCTTGCATAAAGCCCAGATTAGAAGGGTTTGCACACTAACACGACCACGTCATGTAGGTTCTCCATTTGCAACACATTGTCAGAAATAAGGAGCCTCTTGTTACCCTACCTTCGTCTTGATGACGACTACATCCAACTGAAAGTTAAAAAGGTACAACTGAATGGCCTTCAAGTGATGCAATAAAAAGGAGCTTTGCTTCTGATATCCACTCCATACACATATCTAGCTATGAAGCAGTCTTGTCATTTGATCTGTTCTATTCGCCACCTCACATGAATATTTCTCAGAAAACCATCTGGTGTCTTAGCTTTCTCTTCCTCTCATCCTCCCTCTATCTGTCTCCCTCGATTCTCTCACCTCACTGGGATTGTCCTCCAGCTGATCTGGCAGTTGCAGCTGGAACAAGAAGTTCTGTTCCTCCGGGGCAAAGAGCATGCTGGGTAAGTGTGGTGACTCACTGTCCACCCGGCAAAATGAAGCCGTGCCATGGCAACCTCTGCTGATTGGTGGCTGAACAGGGAAGAGAGAAAAGAGAGCACTCGAGCTGTTATCATGCTTGAAAGGACTCCGCTTCTATTGGAAGGATTTGGGAATGTACTGCCTGGGAGGACAGAAGAGCTATGAGAGAGAGAGCAAAACTACATTCAAATGTCCAAACATTTCAGAACATGAGGATTTAGTGATTAATAGATCAGTTATCACATGTTTCATTGCATGGTGGCATGGGACAGATGGCAGAGAAACTGAATGAATGACTATACTTGCCAGACATTGTCCACTCTGAGAACGGAGCAGTTGTAATGAGGAAGGATCTGAACATCTCTCACACAAACCTCTTGAGACCTGCAGTTCAACACTAAAGGCAGCATGTGTTTAGGTGGATGTCTTAATAGATACTTGGGTACATTCATGGGCTATCCATCCATCCATTATCCAACCCGCTTGTCCTGCTCTCAGGGTGGCGGGGATGCTGCAGCCTATCCCAGCAGCCACTGGGCGGCAGGCGGGGAGACACCCTGGACAGGCCGCCAGACCATCACACAGGGCTAACCAAACCAAGTCTTTAGTCAAACCTTTCCCTTGCAGCAGCTTCCCACAATTCTCAAAACAGGAGACGGGTCTGATCTATCTAGCCCCGATAGAATGGCTCAGCTAAAACTCCAGAGGCAGCGCCATCTAGGGGAATGGAGAATTACAACACTTTTGGCTCTGTACATTTTAGACGGGTTACATCCTCCCCTCCTGACTGTGCATGCGTCCCTGCATGTACCTACAGCTGCTTAAACAGTAGTTAGTGGACCACTTCTGAAGGTGTAAACCGAAGTGTTTGAGCTAAGTCTAAAGCTTTTGTGAAGGCCTGGTCAAGACCCTTCAACATGGGGTGCATAACTAAGGTCAAGGGGTTTCCTAGCTACTGGTAAGTTGGTCAGTCAGGTTCTGCCCTATAGCTGGTCGACCTTCTCACTCCCGTTTCTTCCTGCTTTTGGGCAAGATAAGTTTTAATTACAGTCTGTAGTGATGCAACCCGGTACTCTTTACCTTTTATATATACTCTTGTAATACCGGACTGTGTATTTTCTTGAAAACTGCTGTGAACCAAGTTATATTATATACCTATATATGTCTGGCCACTCTTTTTCCTCCTTTTTTCTTTTTCTTTTTGTTGTTTTTTTTTGTCTGTTATTTTTTTTATCTTGTTTGCGTGTGTTTTGAATATAAAACTGAAAAACTGAAAATAAAATGTTAAACATAATAATAATAATAATAATAATAATAACAATAATCCAGGTAAGAAACATCAGAGAGAGTTGAGTCAGCTCATCTGGACACAACATGTCTAAACCCACATCTGTAGAAAGGCTGTGTCCAGATGAGCTGACTCCACTCTCTTTGCTCAGCTGGATGTTCCTGTAGCGAGACGGAAATCACGAAGACACAGACGGGACACGGCGTCCAGCAGTTTGTGAAAGACATGAGCAGAGAGGAACATCAGAGATTAGTGATATGCAGATAGGTGAAAACGAGAAAGTTGGGAAAACTAAGAGTTGATGAAAAAGAGGCACAGAGGAGTAGCTTTAGAAGGTTTAGACGGTTTAGAGGATTTAGACAGTTTAGAAGGTTTAGACAGTTTAGAAGGTTTAGAAAGTTTAGAAGGTTTGGATGGTTTAGAGGGTTTAGACAGTTTAGAAGGTTTAGACAGTTTAGAAGGTTTAGACAGTTTAGAAGGTTTAGACAGTTTAGAAGGTTTAGAAAGTTTAGAAGGTTTAGACGGTTTAGAAGGTTTAGAAAGTTTAGAAAGTTTAGACGGTTTAGAGGGTTTAGACAGTTTAGAGGGTTTAGACAGTTTAGAAGGTTTAGAAAGTTTAGAAGGTTTAGACGGTTTAGAAGGTTTAGAAAGTTTAGAAGGTTTAGACAGTTTAGACGGTTTAGGAGGTTTAGAATGTTTAGACAGTTTTGAAGGTTTAGAAGGTTTAAAAGGTTTAGAAGGTTTAGAAGGTTTAGAAGGTTTAGGAAGTTTAGGAGGTTTAGGAGGTTTAGGAGGTTTAGAAGGACAGAGGCAATGCAGAGACAACGTGACATGAAAGTCTAAACAGAGTAAAAGGCTTTTGCTTTCACAAAGTGTGGCAGCCAAAAATCTTGGTGTTACGTTTGATCCCAGCCTTTTCTTTGATAAGCACATTAAAGAGAAAAGTACATTGATGTACAATAAAGAAATAACCAAGACTGCCTTTTTTCACTTATGGAACAGCTAATATTCAGTCTTTTCCGTCCATGGCTGATGACTTAATTACTGTATATTACTACTACTACTGCTATAACTACTACTAGTAGTAGTAGTAGTAGTAGTAGTAGTAGTAGCAGTAGTAGCAGTAGTACGTTCAGCTGCTCCCGTTAGGGGGCGCCACAGCGGATCATCCGTTTCCATCTCTTCCTGTCCTCTGCATCTTCCTCTGTCCCACCAGCCACCTGCATGTCCTCCCTCACCACATCCATAAACCTCCTCTTTGGCCTTCCTCTTCTCCTCTTCCCTGGCAGCTCCATATTCAGCATCCTTCTCCCAGTATACCCAGCATCTCTCCTCCACACATGTCCACACCATCTCCATCTTGTCTCTCTTGCTTTGTCTCCAAACTGTCCAACCTGAGCTGTCCCTCTAATATACTCGTTCCTAATCCTGTCCTTCTTCATCACTCCCAGTGAAAATCTTATCATCTTCATCTCTGCCTCCTCCAGCTCCTCCTCCTGTCTTTTCCAGACTTGATTACTGTAATGTTCTGTTCTCAGGTCTGCCACATTCTAGTACTAAAAGTCTTCAGATGGTTCAGAATGCTGCTGCTAGAATCCTAACTAAAACTAGGAAATTTGACCATATTACACCGATTCTTGCCTCCCTTCATTGGCTTCCTATCCATGTTAGATCAGAATACAAGGTGTTTCTGCTGACTTATAAAATCCTAAATGGGCTTGCCCCATCCTACCTGTCTGATCTCCTTAAACCGTACAGTCCATCTCAAGCTCCCCACTCTCAAAATACAGGCCTCCTGTGTGAACCCAAAGTTAAAAGAAGTCAGCTGGTGGCAGCAGGGCCTTTTCCTATCGGGCTCCATTGTTGTGGAATAACCTGCCCGAGTCTGTTGAGTCCTTTAAATCCAAACTTAAAACTCATCTTTTTGCCTTAGCGTGCAATTAGTTGTCTTTATATTGAGTGCTTCACAACCTGTACTGCATGGTGGGTCTGTTTCTGTCTCAATGAATTTACCAACCACTGTTCTGCCAACCAGATTATAGAGTATAAATTATAGAATATAGAGTATAGATTATAGAGTATAGAATATAGAGTATAGATTATATAGTATAGACTATAGAGTATAGATTATAGAGTATAGAATATATAGTATAGATTATAGAGTATAGAGTATAGAATATAGAGTATAGATTATAGAATATATAGTATAGAATATAGAGTATAGATTATAGAGTATAGATTATATAGTATAGACTATAGACTATAGATTATAGAGTATAGATTATAGAGTATAGAGTATAGAATATAGAGTATAGATTATAGAATATAGAGTATAGATTATAGAGTATAGATTATAGAGTATAGAATATAGAGTATAGAGTATAAAATATAGAGTATAGATTATAGAATGTAGAGTATAGATTATAGAGTATAGAATATATAGTATAGATTATAGAGTATAGAGTATAGAATATAGAGTATAGATTATAGAATATAGAGTATAGATTATAGAGTATAGATTATATAGTATAGAATATAGAATATATATATTATAGAGTATAGATTATATAGTATAGAATATAGAGTATAGAGTATAGAACATAGGGTATAGATAATAGAATATAGAGTATAGAATATAGAGTATAGATTATATAGTATAGAATATAGAGTATAGATTATAGAGTATAGATTATACAGTATAGAATATAGAGTATAGATTATAGATTGTACATTACAGAGTATAGATTATTGATTACTGACTATTGCAAACTGTTCTATTCTCTTCTCTCACATGTCTTTTCTCTCTCTCTCTCTCTCTGAACAATGTCTTCTTCTTTCTCTTCTTCTTTGTGTGAATGGTGTGATGTGAGTCTCCCTTGTGTGCACGTGCAGTCTGTCCTCCTCCCAGGTCTCCATGGTGCTGGTGGTCGCCGCCTGGACACTGCTTGGCATCCCCTCATCACATTTTCTTTTTATATATCTTATAAATCCATATCATTTTGTCATGCTGTTTCAGTGTTTTATCCTTCTCTCACTAAGGTGTGGGACTTATGTGTGACTTGTCTTTTATTTCCTTTTTTTTTACATGGTGATGCTGGTCGTGTGGCTCAGGTCCTGGACTGTTCTGCTGGTCTGGTTTTTATTTTTAGATCCTGTTTGATGCAGCTTGTTTCCTCAGCAGCTGTTTAGATTCCACACAAGTATTTTTTTCCCATTTTTTGCACGACTCTCACAATCAGCTTCCCTTCTGTGGTCTTTCACGTTGTTAACTGACGGTAACTGGTGTGTGTATTCAATTTACTGAAAAGTGGCATTCAACATTCAATGCACATGTTTAAATACTCAATTAGCTGATTAAGAAAGCTTCATGAATCCAACTTTAATTTGTCTAATCTGCTTGGAAGAATCTGCCCTTGTTCAAAGGCACGTCACCCCTGCAGCCCCTGGCGGCAATGCTCTGCAGCCGTGCTGCTCCCCGTCTGGGCGTCGTAAGCAGGAAGACATACTCATTTCCTTGGAAACCGTATTTAGTTTTGTCTGTTGAACAAAAAAGGGATGTTCCTGCATGAGGCCTCCGGTCTCTGAAGCAACTAAACAACTAAAACTAAAAACTAACAGTGCAAGGATAAACACTATATGTTGCCTACATACAATCAACAACAACAAAAACGATGACAACAACAACAACAAATACTACTACTACTACTACCACTACTACTACTACTACTACTACTAGGTCGCCACAGCGGATCATCCGTTTCCATCTCTTCCTGTCCTCTGCATCTTCCTCTGTCACACCAGCCACCTGCATGTCCTCCCTCACCACATCCATAAACCTCCTCTTTGGCCTTCCTCTTCTCCTCTTCCCTGGCAGCTCCATATTCAGCATCCTTCTCCCAGTATACCCAGCATCTCTCCTCCACACATGTCCACACCATCTCCATCTTGTCTCTCTTGCTTTGTCTCCAAACCGTCCAACCTGAGCCGTCCCTCTAATATACTCGTTCCTAATCCTGTCCTTCTTCATCACTCCCAATGAAAATCTTATCATCTTCATCTCTGCCACCTCCAGCTCCACCTCCTGTCTTTTCATCAGTGCCACTGTCTCCAGACCATACAACATAGCTGGTCTCACAACCATCTTGTAAACCTTCCCTTTAACTCTTGCTTAACTCTCACCCTCCCTTCTCTACCTGAGAGTATTTTGTGTGTATTACTGGGTAGTAGAGTCTTTCTTGCTGTGAACATTTTCTGTGCCGTGTTAAATTCTATTAAATCGCTGAACTTCAGGACACTTGACTTTAAAGACAGCTTGTTGGTGTGTTCACCATATCCTGCACTATTAACTGTCCTCGTGGCTCTTTTTGTGTAGTATACATAATGGTTGTAGGTTGGTGTTGTAGTATACGTAATGCTTGTAGGGTGGTGTTGTAGTATACATAATGCTTGTAGGGTGGTGTTGTAGTATACATAATGCTTGTAGGGTGGTGTTGTAGTATACATAATGGTTGTAGATCGGTGTTGTAGTATACATAATGATTGTAGGGTGGTGTTGTAGTATACATAATGGTTGTAGGATGGTGTTGTAGGTGTTACCCCATACCTCCACACAGTAGATCAGATATGGTAAAATAAATGAACAACACAGAGTGCAATGATTTATGATCCAGAGTGTGACTTGCTTTTCCCATGATGCAATGCTCCTTGCAGCTTTGCTCGCATATATGATATGTGAGGTTTCCAGCAGATTGTGTGGTCTAGTATCACACCTAGACATTTATTTTCATATCCTTGTTCTAGTTGGACATTGTCTATAACTAATTTTACTTTGGTATTTATTAAGTGATTTCCAAACAACATAAACTTTGTTTTGTCCAGATTTAAGGATAATTTGTTTTTGTTTCACCATTTTAATTCTTCCATTTCTATTGTGGTCACCTCCAAAAGCTGCTGTACATTCTCACCAGAACAAAATATATTCATGTCATCAGCAAAAAGAACACATTTCAATATGTTTGATATCTTGCATATATCATTTAAGTACAGAATGAACAATTTGGACCTAAAATCGAGCCTTGGGGTACACCACAAGTAATATCCATGCATGATGAGTTATGTTCACCTGTCTTTACAAACTGCTGCCTGTTACTTAAATAGATTCTTACCTGATTCTGCACCACCCCTCTGAGACCACACCTTTCACTTTATCTATTAATCTGTTGTGGTCAGTAGTGTCAAAGCTTTTTTTTAGATCTATAAATATTCCCACAGCAAACTTGATTTGGTCTATGCAGTTAGTTATTTCTTCAATTAATTCAGTGAGCAGCAGAGATGTGGACGTGTGGTTCAAACCCGTACTGGCTATTGGTCAACAGATTGTGCTTCTCAATGAATGTGTGTAGTCTAACAGCAACTAGTTTTCTAGTATTTTGGAGAATTGGGACTATAATGAAATTGGTCTGTAGTGTGTAAATTGGTGTCTATCTCTGGTTTTATATAGGGGTATGACTTTTGCTATTTTCATTTTGTTTGAAACTTTAGCAGAGTGAAAGGACATGCTGTAGGTGTGGGTTAGTTGTGTAGCAGTACGTTAGATTCCTTTCTTAACTACTGCCAAATCAACATCATTCCAGTCAGTAGATTGTTTTGTTCTTGCATTGGTTTACAATGTCCAGGATGTCCTTCTCTTCTGCCGCTCTGAGAGACATGGAACTTTGCTTTCTGTCCCCATCATCACCATCACTCCCCTCTGTGATTGTTTGTGTGTCACTGATTTTTCCTGCCACACATTTACAAAGAACCTGTTGAAGCCACGTGACCAGGCCCTCCATGCTGTTTATAGGCTTGTGCTCTTCTGTAAAGTCCTGAGGGCAGCTTGGGCTTCCAGAGCCGCTCCTAATAACACTGTTCAACACCTTCCATATACCTGCGGGGTTGTTTTTATTGGTCTCTAACTCTTTGTTGTAGTATTCCTTCTTGCATATCCTCATAATGTTAGTTAGCTGGTTTTATATTTGAATTCTGTGTCGATGGTTCTGTGCTTTCATGAATTCTTTGTAGAGCTTTTTTTTTCTAATGACAAGCGTTATGTAGTCCCGCTGTGATCCATGGACCATCTTGATATTTCCTGGATATTACTTGATATTACCATCTTGATATTTCCCTTTACTGTTGAATTGTTTTATCGGGTAATTTTATCATATAAGGATTTGTAGTGGTTATAGGGATACATCATTCCCCTAATTGGGCTAGTAGGAATGTTGGTTTACAGCTGCTGTTTTCTCGGTCCGTGTCCGAGCACTTGTCCCACCTCAGAGCCCTTTTCGACAGGCTCAGCCTGCACGGGTTGATAGTTAACCCGGCCAAATGCCAGTTTGGTCTGAGCACCATCGACTTCCTGGGCCACCGGGTCACCAAGGATGGGGTGGCCCCCCTTCCATCTAAGGTGGAGGCCGTCGCAGACTTTCCACGCCCACACACGGCCCAGTCCCTCCGGGAGTTCATTGGCATGGTGTCCTTCTACCACCGGTTCATCCCCCGGGCTGCCGATCTCCTCCGCCCCCTATATGAGGCTCTGAAGGGCACAGCCTCCAAACACGCCGTGGACTGGTCTGCAGAGAGGGACAAGGCTTTTAAGGATGTGAAGGCCGCCCTGGCTGACGCGGCGATGCTGGCACACCCTGTGTCTGGAGCGCCCATCGCCATCACGACGGATGCTTCGGACTACGCTGTCGGCGCGGTTTACGAGCAGCGGGTGAGCGGCGCGTGGCAGCCGCTTGCCTTCTTCAGCCGGCAGTTGAACCTGCGAGAGCGCAAATGCAGCACCTTTGATCGTGAGCTGCTTGGCCTTTTCCTCACTGTTAGGCACTTCCGTTTCCTACTGGATGGCCGTCAGTTCACGGCTTTCGTCGATCACAAACCGCTGGTGTTCACGATGGCCAAGGTGGCAGAGCCGTGGTCGGCCCGCCAGCAGCGACAGTTGGCCTACATCTCAGAGTTTACCACCGACGTGAGGCATGTCGCTGGGAAGTCCAACCCGGTCGCCGACTGTCTCTCCCGGGCCATCGCTGGTGCCGCCCATTTGGGACTCGACTACAGCCAGATGGCGGCTGACCAGGCCGCCGACCAAGGAGTGCAGGCATGTAGGACCGCCGACACAGGGCTGCAGTTGGAGGATGTGGCTTTCGACGACGCCGGCGCCATGCTCCTGTGCGACGTCTCTACGGGTCAGCCCCGACCCGTCGTTCCGACTGCTTGGAGGCGGCGGGTCTTCGACGCAGTCCATGGGCTGTCTCACCCTGGCAGAAAGCCTTCACAAAGGTTGGTGGCGGCAAATTTTGTCTGGCATGGACTCAAAAAGGATGTGAGGGACTGGGCTGACACCTGTGTGGAGTGCCAACGCTCCAAAGTGCTCCGGCACGTCAAAGCGCTCCTGATACCTTTCACGGTACCTGAGAGGAGGTTCGACCACGTGAATGTGGACCTGGTAGGCCCACTACCCCCCTCCCGTGGTTTCACATACCTGCTCACGATGGTCGACAGGACCACGCGATGGCCAGAGGCCGTCCCGCTTTCGTCCACGACGGTGCCTGAGGTTGCCCGAGCGTTCATCAGAACCTGGGTCGCCCGCTTTGGCACCCCATCTGACCTCTCCTCGGACAGAGGGCCGCAATTCACGTCAGGGCTCTTGGAGGAGATCGCCGCGGGTTTAGGGGTGAGGCTCCATCGCACCACAGCGTATCACCCTCAGGCGAATGGATTGGTCGAGAGGTTCCATCGCTCGATGAAGACCGCATTGCGGGCTACCCTCAAGGACGACCGCTGGGTCGACAAACTGCCTTGGGTCATGCTTGGGCTCAGGACGGCCCCGAAGGAGGACCTCCAGTCCTCATCCGCCGAACTGGTCTACGGACAGCCGCTTCGGGTCCCGGGGGATTTCCTTCCCACCGCCACAGCTCCCTGGTCCGCCAGATGCCAACGGACTGCGCTGCAGGAGGAAGCCAGGGCTTTTGCACCGGTCCCCACTTCTCAGCATGGCGCCTCTCAGACCTATGTCCCCACGGAGCTGCGGTCGGCGGGGTATGTTTTCATCCGTCACGACGCGCACCGCGGTCCCCTGCAGCCACCCTACGACGGCCCATTTCGGGTACGGGACACTGGAGATAAGCACTTTGTGGTGGAGGTTAGCAGCAGGCTGGAGCGGGTTTCTGTGGACCGCCTCAAGCCTGCTCACCTGGACTTAGACCGCCCTGTTGGTCTTGCCCTGCCCCCACGGCGGCGGCGCCCCCCGGCCCCGCCCCCCTCCCCCGGCGAGCCGCCCCCTGCTTCCCCAGCCCCTCCCTTTCCCCGGTCCAGCTGTGAGGACTCTGCTGCTTTGCCTGCGGTTAACCCGCCCCCAGCTCCTGTTCAGCGGAGCCGTTGGGGCAGAGAGCTCCGCCCCCCTCGCCACACTGACGTTTCGTATTAAGGCGAATTCTGGGGGGACGTGTGTAGTGGTTATGGGGATACATCATTCCCCTTATTGAGCTGATAGGAACGTTAGTTTACAGCTGCTGTTTTCTCGGTTCGTGTTTACAGTGACGCACTTCCGCTGCGCGGGCTTTTTGTTGTTACGGTGAAGGAATAAATGGTGCACGTTGTGTAGCCGAAAGAGAAAGTTGTCACGACTCCCGATTGAGCTCCTCTACAGGTGGCTCGTTTGAAGCTAGGTGGATCATTTAAAGTTAGGTGTGTAGTGGTTATGGGGATACATCGTTCCCCTTATTGAGCTGGTAGGAACGTTGGTTTACAGCTGCTGTTTTCTCGGTCCGTGTTTACAATGACGCACTTCCGCTGCGCGGGTTTTTGCTGTTGTTGTTGTAATGGTGAAGGAATAAGTGGTGCACGTTGTGTAGCCGAAAGAGAAAGCTGTCACGACTCCTGCTTGAGCTCCTCTACATAGTGAAATATGTTTATGAATGAATGGTAAGCTTGGTCAGTGTCTTTTTCTGTGTACACTAGTATATTCCAGTTGTGTGTTAGTAGTTCATCTTTAAAAGTGTTCATGGAGTCCTCTGTTCTTACTCGTACATATTTAATGTTGTTGGAACTTTGCTCTTCCTAAAATTACAGTCATACACAGTAAAAACTGGTAGATGGTCACTGGTGTCATGTATTAAAAGCCCGGTCTGTGTGTGTGTCCTTCTACAATGTGTGTGAATATGTTGTGTATTAAGGTGGCATAGTGTGCTGTGGTTCTGCTAGGTCTAGTGATTTTAGGATATAAACCAAACTATACATTGTATTAATGAACTTTTCAGTCTTTTTGTGCTTGTTTGGATTTAACAGGTCTATATTGAAATGCTCACACATGAACACATCCTTTTGCTTTGCTTTTAATGAGTATTTTCTAGCCAGTCCTTAAATATCTCAATATTTGGTCCTGGTAATCTGTATATACAGCTCACAATTACATGTTGCCTTTTTCCCATGCAGGTTTCTACTGTCATGCATTCTAGCACGTGATCAGCCGCTGTCCTCGTGCTCTCCGCCACCTTAGAATATAAGCTTTTATCCACTACAAGCCTCACCCCCCATTCTGGTTTGTCCTGTTCTTATGTCAATTCATGCCCATTCAGCTCAAAGCCCACACCCTTCTCAGGGCTGAGCCAAGTCTCTGATATAACTATTATATATTAAATTATACTATATTATATTATATTATATTATATTATATTATATTATATAGCTATTGTATTATATTATAATATATTATATCATATATGTTATATTACCATCTATATAATATATTATATTATTTAGATGGTTCAGTCATGGTCATCTGATCAGGATGCCTCCTGGGCGCCTTCCTTTGGAGGTTTACCGGGCACGGCCAACAGGGGTAGACCCAGAACTCGCTGGAGGGACTACATGTCCAATCTGGCCTGGGAACGCTTTGAGATCCCCCAGGAGGAGCTGGAGGGCGTTGCTGGGGAAAGGGACGCCTGGAGTGCCCTACTTAGCTTGCTGCCACCGCGACCCCACCCCGGAAAAGCGGCTGAAGATGAGATGAGATGAGATTATATTATATTATATTGCATTGTATTGTATTGTATTGCATTGTATTGTATTGTATTATAATTTATTATATGATATCCATCCATCCATTACCTGAACTGCTTATCCTGTTCTCAGGGTTGCGGGGATGCTGGAGCCTATTCCAGCAGTCATTAGGTGGCAGGCGTGGAGACACCCTGGACAGGCTGCCAGACTATCACAGGGCCGAGACACACACACACACACACACACATTCATAGCTAGGGACAATTTATTACGTCCAATTCACCTGACCTACATGTGTTTGGACTGTGAGAGGAAACCGGAGCCCCCGGAGGAAACCCACACAGACACGGGGAGAACATGCCAACTCCACACAGAGGACGACCCGGGACAACCCACCAAGGTAGGACTACCTGGGGCTCGAACCCAGGACCTTCTTGCTGTGAGGCGACCACGCTAACCACTGCGCCACCGTGCCACCTATATATTATATTATATTATATTATATTATATTGTATTGTATTATATTATATTATATTATATTATATTATATTATATTATATTATATTATATTATATTATATTGAATGGTTTCTTGAGTGGCCTTAAATATTCTTTGATGTTTTGGAAGTTGGCTTACAGGCTTCTGCAGTTAAAGTGGATAATTAATATTTTATGATTAGTTTTTTGTGTTATACTGCTCATCTGTGTAATAACAGCAATTGTTGTTGATATTATTGAAGAAATTATTTTCCGGATCAATATCATTTTCCATATCTTGTGATTTATGCTCAGCATATGCAAACGTTTTCAATCTCAGTTTGTCATATTGTGTAATCTTTGTTGTTTGCTGATCTTGATGATCTCCAGACAGAGGTGAATGACTCCTTTCAGAGCTTGTCATGGTTGGTTTCATGTAGTGTGTTAATTTAGTCACTCTAAGATGTTTCATCACCTTGTGTGTTGTTCTTTTGGACTCACTGGTATTTGTCCAGTTCCTCCATGTCTCTGATGACCAGGCCCCTTCTGGTGCACCGTTTGATTTTATGAAGACTTTACAGTTTGTTGACCATATAGAGTGGATCTTCCTCTGCTTCCTCAGGAAGCGTGCCTTTCTGGCCATGTCCACGTTCTTCTTAGTCAGATGTTCGTTCAGGTAGACATCTGGTCCCCTCAGCTTTTTCCTTGCCTTAGCAGTGCGGTTTTATGCTTTCTGTTGGAAAGCATTATTATGCCCAGTTTATCACTCTTGTTTTTCCCAGGGAGGGGGTGACATGCCTCAATGTAGTTGTTGTCAACTTCAATTCCCTTAGACTGATAGAAAAAAGTCACCTGTTGCTCCACAGAATTGGAGTCTGGCTCGCTCAAAGGTTTGTTGAGCAGAAAGGTTTGTTGAGTAAAGGTTTGTTAAGGAAAGGTTTGTTGAGCAGAAAATGTCTGTTGAGCAGTAAATGTTTGTTGAGTAAAGGTTTGTTAATGAAATGTTTGTTGAGTAAATGTTTGTTAAGGAAAGGTGTGTTGAACAGGAAAGGTTTGTTTAGCAGGAAATGTTTGTTGGGTAAAGGTTTGTTAAGGAAAGGTTTGTTGAGCAGAAAGGTTTGTTGAGCAGGAAATGTTTGTGGAGCAGGAAAGGTTTGTTGAGCAGAAAGGTTTGTTGAGTAAAGGTTTGTTGAGCAGGAAAGGTGCGTTGAACAGGAAAGGTGTGTTCAGCAGGAAAGGTTTGTTGAGTAAAGGTTTGTTAAGGAAAGGTGTGTTGAGCAGAAAGGTTTGTTGAGTAGGAAATGATTGTTGAGCAGGAAAGGTTTGTTGAGCAGAAAGGTTCGTTGAGTAGGAAATGATTGTTGAGCAGGAAAGGTTTGTTGAGCAGGAAAGGTTTGTTGAGCAGGAAAGGTGTGTTGAGCAGAAATGTTTGTTGAGTAGGAAAGGTTTGTTGAGCAGAAAGATTTGTTGAGCAGGAAATGTTTGTTGAGTAAAGGTTTGTTAAGAAAAGGTGTGTTGAGCGGAAAGGTTTGTTGAGCAGAAAGGTTTGTTGAGCAGGAAAGGTTTGTTGAGCAGTGGCAACAATGGCCCTTCCTTTTTGACGATTCCTTGAGGGAGTGCCATGACAGAGTCAAAAAAGATAGGCTAAATGTTGTCGAGAAATGGCGGAGGCAATTCAGCACCCGGGTGGGTAGCTGGTTAAGCTATGCTAGGTTATCTTCCCCCAGTAGCACCAGCCACAACAGCGTCCACAATCATGTTTTCTTTCTTTTCTTTTTCACTTTGGAGCACAAGACCACCAGTATCACACATGGTATTTCTGTGGCCATGATTAACAACGTCTTGACCCCCCCCCCCGATGACCTATGAACTCGCGCAAGGTCATGAAAGGCAGTGTGATGTCTGTCCGACATCTAGCTGATAAAAAAAGAACAACTCGCCAAAAGTCCGAACTCTCAGGAGCATTTAATAAACTGCTTGATACCGTTATCAACACGAACACAACTACAGACTTGCTGTTAACGTCACATACACAAATCCCGCGACATCTGTACCGATGCGCTCGCGGTAGCATCACAGTAGGAGATTCCATACATTACAGGCAGCATACAGTGGTGGGTCGGAGTCATACTTGTAGTGTTACCAGTCTCCCGGCCAAGACACGGCAAGAATTTATGGCACTATGATTGCCTAATCTGACATGGTGACCACTGAGGAAGACGAACATATCAAGTATCATTATATTTAAAATAAATATATATAGAAATATATTATATATAGGGTAACTTAAAAAACAGTCAATCTGATTTCCACAATATGACAGACTACACAGCAGGAGAGTGCTTAAAGTCTAAGTCAAGGACAGTCTAATTCATACAAGCCTCCTGCGTGCCTTCCCACGCTCAGTATGTGGCTCTACTGTCAGCTGTGCATTGCGACATGACAACGGCTTGATGGATGATTTGTGTGTCTGGCTGTTTCAAATGCAGAAGTCTGCCAGCCCACAATATCTATAAATGGACAAGTTGTGTTGTGGTGTGCGTGTGTGTGTGTTTCCTTTGTCTGCAAGGACTTCATAAGAAGATGAAAGCTAAAACTGCTTTCACAATTACTCGAGGCAAGACAACCAAGTCAAGTTTTGGGCAAACATGGAGTGGAAGGATTAGTGTAGCAGTTTACAAAAAGGCGTGGGCCACAGATTGAAGGGGGGCGGTATGACCCTTAATTAAGACTTGGACTCCCTCCAAAAAGAGGTGAAAACAACAGGATGGGAGGTCGAATCCTCTACATATCCTTCTTACCTGTAATAGTAAATATTACAATGTTACTGTTGTGGTTACACCGCCCCGAGCTGCCTCCCCGGCACGTTCAAGCCACTCCCCCAGCTCGGACGTGCCGGAAACATCCGGGCGCTCGGCTCGCGCTCTGAGGAGACGAGCGCTGCGCTGCACCAGGTGTTTGCCATCAGGCAACCCCGGCGGTAATCAGGCAGCCCTCTACAAGAAGCCTCCCAGAACACCACTCCGGGCTTCGACGTACTGAACCCTGCGGTAAAGTTCTGACAAGCCCTCCAGCCTTCCTTGCCCTCTTGCTATTCCCTTTATTCCCAGTGTCTATATTCCTGTTTCTCTTTTTCCCCTCCCAGGATTCTCCCTCCGCCACTTCCACGGCTCCCCGCGTCTCCTTCGCTCCTCGCCCCCAGCGACCTTCACGTTTTCCCCCCGGAGCTGTCCAGCGATCTCCCTCCGTACGTTTTCCCCCCGGACCTCTCCAGCGATCTCCCTCCGTACGTTTTCCCCCCGGACCTCTCCAGCGATCTCCCTCCGTACGTTTTCCCCCCGGACCTCTCCAGCGATCTCCCTCCGTGTCTCTCTACCTGGACCCCTCCTATTCGGACTTGACTTCCTGGATCTCGGACCCGGACTTCCTCGGACAACCCCTCGCTCTACGGATTCGGACTTTGGTAGCCAGGCGCACATCGTCTCAGCAAGGCCCACCTGAGAGTCACCCGTCTTTATCCCCTGTGGCAGTGTTGTTTGGTTTTCTCCCCCGCATTAAATCGCCCTTCGGGTTATCCCGGTGCTCTGTTGTCTGTCTGTCCTTTTGGGTTTTCTCTGAACTGGCCTCTGGTCTTCATTCGTGAAACGTAACACAACTGAGATTAATGGCTAATGGTTTTATGGGACTCCTTTGAATATTCCACCAATTCAGTAGTTTAATTATAAAATATTCTTCATTCATTATCCAAACCGCTTGTCCTTACTCAGGGTCGCGCGCGGGTAATAATAGAATATTAAACAGCAGGTTGAGTTAATACATGCATTAGACTGATTGATAAGGCAGCTTAGCGTGGTGCTGAATGAGGCAGGTGGTGTGTAAGACCCAGTCAGCCGTTACGGAGCTCGAATTAAGACCAGAGATCAGAGTAGTGAAACCCGGAGGCAGACGGACACAGAGTGCTGACAAACCCGAAGGCGATTTAGAAGCAGAAAGACAAAATAAACTGCCACAAAACGATAACAGGGGAATCTCAGGTGGGGGGGTGCGTGCGCCTGGCTACCAAAGTCCAAATCCGTAGCGCGAGGGGTTGTCCGGGGGGCGAGGCAGTCCGAGTCCGTGATCCAGGAAGTCAAGTCCGAAGGGAGGGGTCCAGGGAGAGAGACGCGGAGGGAGAGCGCTGGAGGGGGTCCGGGGAAACGTGATGGTCGCTGGGAACTTGGGGAGCCGTGGAAGTCGCGGAGGGAGGGTCTTGAGGGGAACAACAACAGGAACACGGGAGTTAGACCCTGGGAGAAACGAAACCACAGCGCGGGAACAGACACGAGAAAAGGGTTGCTAGGGAACAGGCTTGTCAGCGCTCTACCGCAGGGTTCAGTACGTCGGAGCCCAGAGAGGCGGTCTGGGAGGCTTCTGGTAGAGGGCTGCCTGATTGCCGCAGGTGGGCCTGATGGATGATGGCGAACACCTGGTGCAGCGCAGCGCAGCGCTCGTCTCCGCAGAGCGTCCGAGCAGGAGGAGGGACTCGGACGTGCCGGCGAGGCAGCTCGGGGCGGTGAAACCACAACATGAACCTTCATATTGTATTATTTTACACAAATTGAACTTTAGTGTTGAAGGAGCAGTATGTTCCTGAATGATAGCGTCTTTTCTGCGATCACCTACAACTGTAGCTACTCTTGTAACGTTCTGAGTTCTGCTCTTGTCCATGTAGAACAACCGGATGTTCTATGAGCTGAGAAGCGTGGAGGCGGAAGAGGAGTCATGCCAAACATGAAACGCTGCATGGCTGGGTGCATGGCTGTGTGGGTTGGGGTTGCAGGCTGGACTAGTTGGAGAACACACAAATTCCTCATCATTTGTCCTACACAAGTCACAGGAACAGGCCTGGCTGTAACATGTTGCTACCCCCAAACCTCAACAGATGCCTTCAAGTCTTTGTCGATAACGTGTATATACGTCTGTAAAGTGTCTTTGTGACAAACGCTTTGTTAAAACACTAGAAGTGCCACTAGAAGAGGGGCTACAACTATGGCTCAGCTAGCTAGTTATGAGAGGGTCTCGTACTCTCTTCTGGACAAGATGGACCAACCTGTGCTTACCTGGGGCCCATTTGTGGCTTGGTCAACAAAGACATCGAGGTGGAATTGCGTATTGAAGGCTGTATATGGTATTGTTACTGAATTTTGAGGGATAACTTTATTTTTTTAAATTATTGTTATGTATTTTGTTATTTCTTTTTCTGTCCTGTCAATATGTAACATTAATACATTAAAACGTTAGTACAATTGTTCATTTGCAGTGCAGAAAATTGTTCATTTCAATTGTTCATTGCAAAAAAAAAAACAAAAAACACTAGAAATAAAATGGAATCGAACTGAAAATAATGAGAGCATTTTGCCTGGCGCTGTCTTTACATTATTGTCTGTGGAAATGTCATAGACATAAGTGTTTATTATTGTAATGCAGACACCCTGAGGTATTCATTCACGGCGATGTGAGATATGAGTACAATCAAATACTTGGTTCTGGATGATACCGTGAAGTATATTACATCTTCTATGACTCGAATTTGCAAAATCTACTTTTAATGTTTACTTTACATGATGTGTACATTTACAGATGATGTGGTTTTGTTGGCTTCATCAGAGGCCAGGGTGGTTTGCAGCTGAGTGTGAAGTGGTCGGGATGAGAGTCAGCACCTCCAAGTCTGAGGCCATGGTTCTCTACCGGAAAATGGTGGATTGCTCCCTCCGGGTTGGGGATGAGTTGTTGCCTCAAGTGAAGGAGTTCAAGTATCTCAGGGTCTTGTTCACGAGTGAGGGTAGGATGGAGCGGGAGATTGACAGGTGGATTGGTGCAGCATCAGCAGTAATGTGGACGTTGTACCGGACCGTTGTGGTGAAGAGGGAGCTGAGCCAGAAGGCAAAGCTCTCAATTTACCAGTCAGTCTTCGTTCCAACCCTCACCTATGGTCGTGAGCTTTGGGTAGTGACTGAAAGGGTGAGATCGCGGATATAAGTGGGTGAAATGAGTTTCCTCCGCAGGGTGTTGTTGTGGATTTTCCTTTATCCTTTTAATGGGCTCTTGCCCCAGCAACCTCTGGGGAGAATAATCATCGGACAAATATTAAAGCAAACAGAGAATCTTTAATGCATCTGCAGGTGGAGAGACATAAGGCCACAGAGAGGTTCGTCTGTGAGGATATGCTCTGCCTCTGAGCTGGAGGTAGTGGTTTTTTATAGAACAGTCCGTCGCGTCATACACTATGTTTCCTGCGTCAACTAAGGTGTAATCTTACAAAAGAACGCAGGAAACATCTACGTTAATCATGTTCTGTGCCTCGTGAGTGTCTGTAAGTCTGTTGCACTTGTCTTTTGCTGTACCTGGCCGTTCCTGGGATGCGGCAACGGGGAGGCAAGCGTGATAACAGCTGCTATGTGGCCCCATGGAAGGTACGCATGAGAACAATGGGTATGTGTGTCTGCAGTGAGTGAGAAGCTTCATACACACAGAGAAGTGGAAAACTACAGAGTACATACGGAGTGCATATGGAGTACATTTTGTACTCCACAGTGTCTAGGTACGGCCTTAGAGATAGGGTGAGGAGCTCGGACATCCGGAGCGAGCTCGGAGTAGAGCCACTGCTCCTTCGCGTCGACAGGAGCCAGTTGAGGTGGTTCGGGCATCTGATTAGGATGCCTCCTGGGCGCCTTCCTTTGGAGGTTTTCCGGTCACGTCAAACTGGGAGGAGACCCCGGGATAGACCCAGAACTCGCTGGAGGGACTACATGTCTAATCTGGCAGGAGGTGCTGGAGGAGCTGGAGGGCGTTGCTGGGGAGAGGGACCTCTGGAGTGCCCTACTTAGCTTGCTGCCACTGCGGTCCGACACCAGAGAGCAGCTGAAGAGGAATGAAAATGAATGAATGAATGGATGGATGAATGAATGAATGAATGAATGATGTATACAATATCAGCTCATAATCATCTGAGTGCAGAGAGCTTATGTGAAGTTTGGTTATTGTGGTTTTCACTTTTGGATTCAAAAATATTTCGTCACAGTTTGAATGCTTTGCATATCTTCTGCTGTCTGTACCAAGTAAATGAAGGCCCATGATGCCATGGCGCGACGGTGTGGTCGCTACACCACTGCACGTCTCTTACACTCAACTAGATGCATGGCAGATTTAAGCTGTTTAAACTAGTTTACAAGTAACCCAGCCACTGAGGCTGCACAAGCCAGTGCATTCTTCGTGCCGGTCCCAAGCCCAGATAAATGGGGAGGGTTGCGCCAGGAAGGGCATCCGGCATAAAATCTTTGCCAAAACAAATATGCAGATCATAAATCAGATTTCCATACTGGATCCGTCGAGGCCCGGATTACCAACGATCACCACTGGTACTGTTAACCAGCAGGGTGCCGGTGGAAACTGTGGTACTATTGGGCGAAGGAGAAGGAGAGGGGGAAGGCATGTCCAGAGGCAGCTAGAGATGATGAAGGGTAGGAGTGTGGAGGTGAATGTTGGCACTATGACTGGTAAAGGGAGAGAGCTGGCTGACATGATGGAAAGAAGAAAGGTAGGCATACTGTGTGTGCAAGAGACCAGGTGGAAGGGGAGCAAGGCCAGGAGTATCGGAGGTGGGTTCAAACTATTCTACCATGGTGCAACTGGGAGGAGAAATGGGGTAGGGGTAATTCTGAAGGAAGAGTATGTCAAGAGCGTGCTGGAGGTGAAGGGAGTGTCAGACAGAGTGATGAGTATGAAGCTGGAAATTGAAGGTTTATTGCTGAATGTTATCAGCGCATATGCCCCGCAAGTTGGGTGTGAGATGGACAAAAAAGAAGAATTCTGGAGTGAGTTGGACAACGTGGTGGAGAGGGTAACCTAGAAGAAGAGAGTGATGATTAGAGCGGACCTCATGGACATGTTGGTGAAGGGAACAGAAGTGATGAGGAGGTGATGGGAAGGTATGGTGTCAAGGAGAGGAATGTGGAAGGACAGACGGTGGTGGATTTTGCAAAAAGGATGGAAATGGCTGTGGTGAATACATATTTCAAGAAGAGGGGGAAACAGGGTGATGTACAAGAGTGGAGGAAAGTGCACACAGGTGGACTATATCTTATGTAGAAGGTGCCATCTAAAAGGGATTGGAGACTGCAAGGTGGTGATGGGCAGAACGTAGCTAGGCAGCATCAGATGGTGGTCTGTAGGATGACTTTGGAGACCAAGAAGAGGAAGCGAGTGAAGACACAGCCGAAGATCAAATGGTGGAAGTTGAAGAAGGAAGACTGTTGTGTGGAGTTCAGGGAGGAGGTAAGACAGGCACTGGGTGGTAGTGAAGAGTTGCCAGATGGCTGGACAACCACTGCAGAAATAGTGAGGGAGACAGCTAGGAAGGTACTTGGTGTGTCAGCAGGACAAAGGAAGGAAGACAAGGAGACTTGGTGGTGGAATGAGGAAGTACAGCAAAGTATACGGAGGGAGAGGTTGGCAAAGAAGAAGTGGGATAGTAAGAGAGATGAAGAAAGTAGACAGGAGTACAAGGAGACGCAGAGTAAAGTGGAGAGGTGGTGAAGGCGTATGGTGAGTTGTATGACAGGTTAGACACTAAGGAAGGAGACAAGGACTTGTACCGATTGGCTAGACAGAGGGACCGAGCTGGGAAGGATGTGCAGCAAGTTAGGGTGATGAACGATAGAGATGGAAATGTGCTGACAAGCGAGGAGAGTGTGCTGAGAAGGTGGAAGGAGTACTTTGAGGGGCTGATGAATGAAGAACATGAGAGAGAGAGAAGGTTGGATGATGTAGGGATAGTGAATCAGGAAGTTCCGCGGATTAGCAAGGAGGAAGTGAGGGCAGCTATGAAGAGGATGAAGAATGGAAAGGCAGTTGGTCCTGATGACATACCTGTGGAGGCATGGAGATGTTTAGGAGAGATGGCAGTGGAGTTTTTAACTAGATTGTTTAACACAATCCTGGAAAGTGAGAGGATGCCTGAGGAGTGGAGAAGAAGAGAGGAGGTGTGGTATTGTATGAGGAAGTCAGGAGTTGCAGAGAAGTATGTAGGAGTGGTGCAGTATACGTATGAGGGAGGTGTGACAGTGGTGAGGTGTGTGGTTGGAATGACAGATGGGTTCAAGGTGGAGGTGGGATTACATCAAGTATCGGCTCTGAGCCCTTTCTTGTTTGCAATGGTGATGGACATGTTGACGGACGAGATCAGGCAGGAGTCTCTGTGGACTACGATGTTCGCGGATGACATTGTGATCTGTAGTGAGAGTAGGGTGCAGGTGGAGGAGAGCCTGGAGAGGTGGAGGTATGCACTGGAGAGAAGAGGAATGAAAGTCAGTAGGAGCAAGATGGAAGTCATGTGCGTGAATGAGAGAGGGAGGACAGTGGAATGGTCAGGATGCAAGGAGTGGAGGTGATGAAGGCATATGAGTTTAAATACTTGGGGTCGACTGTCCAAAGTAACGGGGAGTGCAAAAGAGAGGTGAAGAAGAGAGTGCAGGCAGGGTGGAGTGGGTGGAGAAGAGTGTCAGGAGTGATTTGTGACAGAAGGGTATCAGCAAGAGTTAAAGGGAAGGCTTACAAGATGGTTGTGAGACCAGCTATGTTATATGGTTTGGAGACAGTGGCACTGATGAAAAGACAGGAGGTGGAGCTGGAGGTGGCAGAGATGAAGATGATAAGATTTTCGTTGGGAGTGACGAAGAAGGACAGGATTAGGAACGAGTATATTAGAGGGACAGCTCAGGTTGGACGGTTTGGAGACAAAGCAAGAGAGGCAAGATTGAGATGGTGTGGACATGTGTGGAGGAGAGATGCTGGGTATACCGGGAGAAGGATGCTGAATATGGAGCTGCCAGGGAAGAGGAGAAGAGGAAGGCCGAAGAGGAGGTTTATGGATGTGGTGAGGGAGGACATGCAGGTGGCTGGTGTGACAGAGGAAGATGCAGAGGACAAGAAGAGATGGAAACAGATGATCTGCTGTGGTGACCCCTAACAGGAGCAGCTGAAACTAGTAGTAATAGTAGTAGTAGTAAACTAGTTTACAAGAAACTACATGAGCAACAATGTGTTAATATACCATAATAGTGTGCAGTTTTTTAATGTAATTAATATGTACAATTTAAAACAATTTCCAAATTTAAAATTGATTCGTGGTTAGTCAAATGACCATATGTTACACCATTCTGATTGCACTTTTTTCAGGTTAGAGCAACAGCCCCTCAAAAGGTTTGTGCACATCCCTGTCACAATAAAAAGTAGAAATAATTTGCAGAACGATAATTTTATTGTCAGCAAATGTGGGACTATAATTGAAAAAAACAAACACCTCCACAACTATACTTTTCCTATTTGCATTATAAGCAACTGGAATGGGCATCCTACCCACCAGGGGGCGAACTTGGGGTGGGCTTTTTTTTCCAGACAGGAGGCTGTCATGCAGTGACATCATTGATGACTTTACGTCCAAAAATAATCTGGCAAACAGAAATTCTGAAGTATATCATGAACAACTCCCTCACACACGTTCACATGAGCACACAGAGACACTTTACTGACCTGTAGTGTTAAACTGGTTACTGTTTAAATGTTACATTGTAACTATAAACACACAGAGACACTTTACTGACCTGTAGTGTTAAACTGGTTACTGTTTAAATGTTACTTTCTAACTATAAACACACAGAGACACTTTACTGACCTGTAGTGTTAAACTGGTTACTGTTTAAATGTTACTTTCTGACTATAAACACACAGAGACACTTTACTGACCTGTAGTGTTAAACTACTGGTTACTGTTTAAATGTTACTTTCTGACTATAAACACACAGAGACACTTTACTGACCTGTAGTGTTAAACTGGTTACTGTTTAAATGTTACTTTCTAACTATAAACACACAGAGACACTTTACTGACCTGTAGTGTTAAACTACTGGTTACTGTTTAAATGTTACTTTCTGACTATAAACACACAGAGACACTTTACTGACCTGTAGTGTTAAACTGGTTACTGTTTAAATGTTACTTTCTGACTATAAACACACACAGAGACACTTTACTGTCCTGTAGTGTTAAACTGGTTACTGTTTAAATGTTACTTTCTGACTATAAACACACAGAGACACTTTACTGTCCTGTAGTGTTAAACTACTGGTTACTGTTTAAATGTTACTTTCTGACTATAAACACACAGAGACACTTTACTGTCCTGTAGTGTTAAACTGGTTACTGTTTAAATGTTACTTTCTGACTATAAACACACAGAGACACTTTTACTGACCTGTAGTGTTAAACTACTGGTTACTGTTTAAATGTTACTTTCTGACTATAAACACACAGAGACACTTTACTGACCTGTAGTGTTAAACTGGTTACTGTTTAAATGTTACTTTCTGACTATAAACACACAGAGACACTTTACTGACCTGTAGTGTTAAACTGGTTACTGTTTAAATGTTACTTTCTGACTATAAACACACAGAGACACTTTACTGACCTGTAGTGTTAAACTACTGGTTACTGTTTAAATGTTACTTTCTGACTATAAACACACAGAGACACTTTACTGACCTGTACTGTTAAACTGGTTACTGTTTAAATGTTACTTTCTGACTATAAACACACAGAGACACTTTACTGACCTGTAGTGTTAAACTACTGGTTACTGTTTAAATGTTACTTTCTGACTATAAACACACAGAGACACTTTACTGACCCGTAGTGTTAAACTGGTTACTGTTTAAATGTTACTTTCTGACTATAAACACACAGAGACACTTTACTGACCTGTAGTGTTAAACTGGTTACTGTTTAAATGTTACTTTCTGACTATAAACACACAGAGACACTTTACTGACCTGTAGTGTTAAACTGGTTACTGTTTAAATGTTACTTTCTGACTATAAACACACAGAGACACTTTACTGTCCTGTAGTGTTAAACTGGTTACTGTTTAAATGTTACTTTCTGACTATAAACACACAGAGACACTTTACTGACCTGTAGTGTTAAACTGGTTACTGTTTAAATGTTACTTTCTGACTATAAACACACAGAGACACTTTACTGACCTGTAGTGTTAAACTGGTTACTGTTTAAATGTTACTTTCTGACTATAAACACACAGAGACACTTTACTGTCCTGTAGTGTTAAACTACTGGTTACTGTTTAAATGTTACTTTCTGACTATAAACACACAGAGACACTTTACTGACCTGTAGTGTTAAACTGGTTACTGTTTAAATGTTACTTTCTGACTATAAACACACAGAGACACTTTACTGACCTGTAGTGTTAACCTGGTTACTGTTTAAATGTTACTTTCTGACTATAAACACACAGAGACACTTTACTGTCCTGTAGTGTTAAACTACTGGTTACTGTTTAAATGTTACTTTCTGACTATAAACACACAGAGACACTTTACTGACCTGTAGTGTTAAACTACTGGTTACTGTTTAAATGTTACTTTCTGACTATAAACACACAGAGACACTTTACTGACCTGTAGTGTTAAACTGGTTACTGTTTAAATGTTACTTTCTGACTATAAACACACAGAGACACTTTACTGACCTGTAGTGTTAAACTGGTTACTGTTTAAATGTTACTTTCTGACTATAAACACACAGAGACACTTTACTGACCTGTAGTGTTAAACTACTGGTTACTGTTTAAATGTTACTTTCTGACTATAAACACACAGAGACACTTTACTGACCTGTAGTGTTAAACTGGTTACTGTTTAAATGTTACTTTCTGACTATAAACACACAGAGACACTTTACTGACCTGTAGTGTTAAACTGGTTACTGTTTAAATGTTACTTTCTGACTATAAACACACAGAGACACTTTACTGACCTGTAGTGTTAAACTGGTTACTGTTTAAATGTTACTTTCTGACTATAAACACACAGAGACACTTTACTGACCTGTAGTGTTAAACTGGTTACTGTTTAAATGTTACTTTCTAACTATAAACACACAGAGACACTTTACTGACCTGTAGTGTTAAACTACTGGTTACTGTTTAAATGTTACTTTCTGACTATAAACACACAGAGACACTTTACTGTCCTGTAGTGTTAAACTACTGGTTACTGTTTAAATGTTACTTTCTGACTATAAACACACAGAGACACTTTACTGACCTGTAGTGTTAAACTACTGGTTACTGTTTAAATGTTACTTTCTGACTATAAACACACAGAGACACTTTACTGACCCGTAGTGTTAAACTACTGGTTACTGTTTAAATGTTACTTTCTGACTATAAACACACAGAGACACTTTACTGACCTGTAGTGTTAAACTGGTTACTGTTTAAATGTTACTTTCTGACTATAAACACACAGAGACACTTTACTGTCCTGTAGTGTTAAACTGGTTACTGTTTAAATGTTACTTTCTGACTATAAACACACAGAGACACTTTACTGACCTGTAGTGTTAAACTGGTTACTGTTTAAATGTTACTTTCTGACTATAAACACACAGAGACACTTTACTGACCTGTAGTGTTAAACTGGTTACTGTTTAAATGTTACTTTCTGACTATAAACACACACAGAGACACTTTACTGTCCTGTAGTGTTAAACTGGTTACTGTTTAAATGTTACTTTCTGACTATAAACACACAGAGACACTTTACTGTCCTGTAGTGTTAAACTGGTTACTGTTTAAATGTTACTTTCTGACTATAAACACACAGAGACACTTTACTGACCTGTAGTGTTAAACTGGTTACTGTTTAAATGTTACTTTCTGACTATAAACACACAGAGACACTTTACTGACCTGTAGTGTTAAACTACTGGTTACTGTTTAAATGTTACTTTCTGACTATAAACACACAGAGACACTTTACTGACCTGTAGTGTTAAACTGGTTACTGTTTAAATGTTACTTTCTGACTATAAACACACAGAGACACTTTACTGACCTGTAGTGTTAAACTACTGGTTACTGTTTAAATGTTACTTTCTGACTATAAACACACAGAGACACTTTACTGACCTGTAGTGTTAAACTGGTTACTGTTTAAATGTTACTTTCTGACTATAAACACACAGAGACACTTTACTGACCTGTAGTGTTAAACTGGTTACTGTTTAAATGTTACTTTCTGACTATAAACACACAGAGACACTTTACTGACCTGTAGTGTTAAACTACTGGTTACTGTTTAAATGTTACTTTCTGACTATAAACACACAGAGACACTTTACTGACCTGTAGTGTTAAACTGGTTACTGTTTAAATGTTACTTTCTGACTATAAACACACAGAGACACTTTACTGACCTGTAGTGTTAAACTGGTTACTGTTTAAATGTTACTTTCTGACTATAAACACACAGAGACACTTTACTGACCTGTAGTGTTAAACTGGTTACTGTTTAAATGTTACTTTCTGACTATAAACACACAGAGACACTTTACTGACCTGTAGTGTTAAACTGGTTACTGTTTAAATGTTACTTTCTGACTATAAACACACAGAGACACTTTACTGTCCTGTAGTGTTAAACTGGTTACTGTTTAAATGTTACTTTCTGACTATAAACACACAGAGACACTTTACTGACCTGTAGTGTTAAACTGGTTACTGTTTAAATGTTACTTTCTGACTATAAACACACAGAGACACTTTACTGACCTGTAGTGTTAAACTGGTTACTGTTTAAATGTTACTTTCTGACTATAAACACACAGAGACACTTTACTGACCTGTAGTGTTAAACTGGTTACTGTTTAAATGTTACTTTCTGACTATAAACACACAGAGACACTTTACTGACCTGTAGTGTTAAACTGGTTACTGTTTAAATGTTACATTGTAACTATAAACACACAGAAACACTTTACTGACCTGTAGTGTTAAACTGGTTACTGTTTAAATGTTACTTTCTGACTATAAACACACAGAGACACTTTACTGACCTGTAGTGTTAAACTGGTTACTGTTTAAATGTTACTTTCTAACTATAAACACACAGAGACACTTTACTGACCTGTAGTGTTAAACTGGTTACTGTTTAAATGTTACATTGTAACTATAAACACACAGAGACACTTTACTGACCTGTAGTGTTAAACTACTGGTTACTGTTTAAATGTTACTTTCTGACTATAAACACACAGAGACACTTTACTGACCTGTAGTGTTAAACTACTGGTTACTGTTTAAATGTTACTTTCTGACTATAAACACACAGAGACACTTTACTGACCTGTAGTGTTAAACTGGTTACTGTTTAAATGTTACTTTCTGACTATAAACACACAGAGACACTTTACTGACCTGTAGTGTTAAACTGGTTACTGTTTAAATGTTACTTTCTGACTATAAACACACAGAGACACTTTACTGTCCTGTAGTGTTAAACTGGTTACTGTTTAAATGTTACTTTCTGACTATAAACACACAGAGACACTTTACTGACCTGTAGTGTTAAACTGGTTACTGTTTAAATGTTACTTTCTGACTATAAACACACAGAGACACTTTACTGACCTGTAGTGTTAAACTGGTTACTGTTTAAATGTTACTTTCTGACTATAAACACACAGAGACACTTTACTGACCTGTAGTGTTAAACTGGTTACTGTTTAAATGTTACTTTCTGACTATAAACACACAGAGACACTTTACTGACCTGTAGTGTTAAACTGGTTACTGTTTAAATGTTACATTGTAACTATAAACACACAGAAACACTTTACTGACCTGTAGTGTTAAACTGGTTACTGTTTAAATGTTACTTTCTGACTATAAACACACAGAGACACTTTACTGACCTGTAGTGTTAAACTGGTTACTGTTTAAATGTTACTTTCTAACTATAAACACACAGAGACACTTTACTGACCTGTAGTGTTAAACTGGTTACTGTTTAAATGTTACATTGTAACTATAAACACACAGAGACACTTTACTGACCTGTAGTGTTAAACTACTGGTTACTGTTTAAATGTTACTTTCTGACTATAAACACACAGAGACACTTTACTGACCTGTAGTGTTAAACTACTGGTTACTGTTTAAATGTTACATCCTGGTTGCTTTTAATTCTGTTTATATTGATTTGGATTTATTTTGTCATTGTCTTTTTTACATTAATATCCATTTGTTGATTCGTTAATATTCTTGGACTTTGGCGTCTGGGTAGTGTAGTGGTCTATTCCATTGGCTACCAACACGGGGGGGAATTCCCGCCAGTTCGAATCCCCGTGTTACCTCCGGCTTGGTCATGACATCCCTACAGACACAATTGGCCGTGTCTGCGGGTGGGAAGCCGGATGTGGGTATGTGTCCTGGTCGCTGCAATAGCGCCTCCTCTGGTCGGTTGGGGCGCCTGGTAGGGGGGGAGGGGGAAATGGAGGGAATAGCGTGATCCTCCCTCGCGCTGCGTCCCCCTGGTGAAACTCCTCCCTGTCAGGTGAAAAGAAGCAGCTGGTGACTCCACCTGTATGGGAGGAGGCATGTGGTAGTCTGCAGCCCTCCAGGATCAGCAGAGGGGGTGGAGCAGCAACCAGGATGGCTCAGAAGAGTGGGGTAATGGATGGTTGGATGGATAGCTGGATGATGGATGGATGAATGGGTGGCTGGATGATGGATGGGTGGATGGATGATGGATGGATGGATGGTTTGATGGATGGATGGTTGGATGGATGGACGATGGATGGATGATGGATGGATGGATGGATGGATGGATAGATGTTTGATGGAAGGATAGATGGTTTGATGGTTTGATGGATGGATGGATGGATGGATGGATGATGGATGGATGGATAGATGGTTTGATGGATGGATGATGGATGGGTGGTTGGATGGATGGATGGAAGATGGATGGATGATGGATGGATGGATGGATGTTTGATGGATGGATAGATGGTTTGATGGATGGATGGATGGATGGACGATGGATGGATGATGGATGGGTGGTTGCATGGATGGATGAACGGATGGATGATGGATGGATGGTTTGATGGATGGATGGATGGATTGAAGTCTTAGTCTCGGTCCCTCAGTCAGTCAGCATAATGGTTGTCCACCCTGTCCGAGTAAAATCCCCAAGCTACACAACAATAAGAACAGGAACACATCATTTCAACACATAAACCGTCAGTCTCAACAAGCATCAACAGTCCCATGAGCCACTGCGCTGCCCAGAGCGGAGCTGCCGACAGTCGGAGTGAGCGCCTCCCCCCGGCCGCCACGGTGCATTTTGAATCATATTCAATCGCTGCGCATCGTTCAGGTGCTGAAGACGCACAGCAGCCGCCGCCGCCGCCGCTGCTGCTGCTGGCACTTCAAGTTGCAGCCTGCAGACAGGCAGCTGGTGATAGAGACGTGGAGTTTCGAACCCACGCAAAGCGAGTCGGACCGGTACTGTCAGGGAGAGGTTTTATTCAGTACAGCCCAGAACACGGACCGGTACTGTCAGGGAGAGGTTTTATTCAGTACAGCCCAGAACACGGACCGGTACTGTCAGGGAGAGGTTTTATTCAGTACAGCCCAGAACACGGACCGGTACTTTCAGGGAGAGGTTTTATTCAGTACAGCCCAGAACACGGACCGGTACTGTCAGGTAGAGGTTTTATTCAGTACAGCCCAGAACACGGACCGGTACTGTCAGGGAGAGGTTTTATTCAATACAGCCCAGAACACGGACCGGTACTGTCAGGGAGAGGTTTTATTTAGTCCACTCCAGAACACGGACCGGTACTGTCAGGTAGAGGTTTTATTCAGTACAGCCCAGAACACGGACCGGTACTGTCAGGTAGAGGTTTTATTCAGTACAGCCCAGAACACGGACCGGTACTGTCAGGTAGAGGTTTTATTCAGTACAGCCCAGAACACGGACCGGTACTGTCAGGGAGAGGTTTTATTCAGTACAGCCCAGAACACGGACCGGTACTGTCAGGGAGGGGTTTTATTCAGTACAGCCCAGAACACGGACCGGTACTGTCAGGGAGAGGTTTTATTCAGTACACCCCAGAACACGGACCGGTACTGTCAGGGAGAGGTTTTATTCAGTACACCCCAGAACACGGACCGGTACTGTCAAGGAGAGGTTTTATTCAGTACAGCCCAGAACACGGACCGGTACTGTCAGGGAGGGGTTTTATTCAGTACACCCCAGAACACGGACCGGTACTGTCAGGGAGGGGTTTTATTCAGTACAGCCCAGAACACGGACCGGAACTGTCAGGGAGGGGTTTTATTTAGTCCACTCCAGAACACGGACCGGTACTGTCCGTTCTGGGTTGATGTGCTGATGTGGTGATGTGGTGCTGTGGTGATGTGCTGATGTGGTGCTGTGGTGCTGTGGTGATGTGGTGATGTGATGGTGTGTTGTTGTGATGGTGTGTTGATGTGCTGATGTGGTGATGTGGTGATGTGATGGTGTGTTGTTGTGGTGATGTGGTGATGTGATGGTGTGTTGTTGTGATGGTGTGGTGTTGTGTTGTTGTGATGGTGTGGTGTGGTGTTGTTGTGATGGTGTGGTGTTGTGTTGTTGTGATGGGGTGGTGTTGTGTTGTTGTGATGATGTGGTGTTGTGATGGTGTGGTGTTGTGATGGTGTGGTGTTGTGATGGTGTGGTGTGGTGTTGTTGTGGTGGTGTGGTGTTGTGTTGTTGTGGTGTGGTGTTGTGGTGGTGTGGTGTTGTTGTGATGGTGTGGTGTTGCGATGGTGTGGTGGTGTGGTGTTGTGTTGTTATGGTGTGGTGGTATGTTGTTGTGATGGTGTGGTGTTGTGTTGTTGTGATGGTGTGTTGTTGTGATGTTGTGTTGTTGTGATGGTGCGGTGTTGTGTTGTTGTGATGGTGTGGTGTTGTGTTGGTGTGGTGTTGTGTTGTTGTGATGGTGTGGTGTTGTGTTGTTGTGGTGGTGTGGTATTGTTGTGGTGTTGTGTTGTTGTGATGGTGTTGTGGTGTTGTGATGGTGTGGTGTTGTGTTGTTGTGATGGTGTGGTGTTGTGGTGATGTGATGGTGTGGTGTTGTGTTGTTGTGATGGTGTGGTGGTGTGTTGTTGTGATGATGTGGTGTTGTGTTGTTGTGGTGTTGTGGTGTTGTGATGGTGTGGTTTTGTGATGGTGTGGTGGTGTTGTTGTGATGGTGTGGTGGTGCTGTTGTGATGGTGTGGTGTGCTGTTGTGTCGTTGTGATGATGTGGTGTTGTGTTGTTGTGATGGTGTGCTTTTGTGATGGTGTGTTGTCGAGATGGTGTGGTGTTGTGTTGTTGTGATGGTGTGTTGTTGTGATGGTGTGTTGGTGTGTTGTTGTGATGGTGTGGTGGTGTGTTGTTGTGATGGTGTTGTGGTGGTGTGGCGTTGTGGTGTTGTGTTGATGCTTGCATTGTGTTGATGTGGCCCAGAGCAGAGTGTGCAGGCAGCTCTTGGTTAAGCTTCCTCAGCCGGGTCCCGTGTGCTGCTGCATCACTGTCCCAGCACAGCTCTGGTGTTGCTCCAGGAAGTAGCACTCAGCCCACGTTATCCTCAGCACACATCGCACAGTGACGTAACACAGCCCCCCCCCTCCCCCCGAATACATACATGTACCAAAGTAATTACAACAATAAATACACAAAGCTCCTTTTGAGAGCCCTCGTGGAGTAACGGGTGACCGTATCCTGAGGCATAAGAAACGATCTGTATGTTGTTTTTCCTGAGTCTGGGAGGATTCTTGTCCCCCTATAATCTGGAGGGAAGCACTGCAGTTTGACCTGTTGGTCTCATCACAATTCAGCCAAGGTTTCCTATGTAAGAATGAGAATAATGCGGGTTTATTTTATTCAAAAACAGGCAAATAAATAGTTTATTTTTATTTCAGTGCAGCAACTTACACAACAACCAGAAGAGGCATGTACGCCATGCTAAACCAAAATACGCCGTACCGTCATCACTGATGGAAGAACATTACAGAGGAAGGTGGGACAACTGAGTTGTACTGAAATGTGCAATCACTTTGCAACAGATGTCTTGAGTTTATAGCGAGACATTTGTTGTTTGCTAAAGAAAACATTCACTATCCTTGACTCCTTTCCGTTTCCTTCTTCATTCTTCTCAGTCTACTGATGAGTCCTGTCAGTCAGGACTAACACTGAACACAAACACAGAGGGGGCCACACTAAAGTTCTCACTGACCAATCCTCTTTTTAAGGATTAAAAACACTGAAAAAGACACAATGACAAACACTTGTGCAGAGTTCCCATGAAGCTCTTGATACTCGGAAGGTTGTAAGAATGTTTGAGAGGGTTTGGATCATACTGGTGAAGCTTTGCTGCTGCTGTCAGCATGGCCTGGTTGGACTTGCTCCAGTCAGGAATTGGCAGCAGAGCCTGAGACGCTGAGCACACCCAGCACACCCAGCTTCATGCTAGCTATGCAAACAAGGCTAGATAGTGTTAGCGACTCAGAGAAGTCTTCAACATGTTTGGCTCAATCTTTAGGGAGATACCATCACACAATGGAAAACAGGCCGTTCTAAAAGGCCGGAACAAGGACTGTGGAGAGAGCCAACAATGCAGTCCACCTGACACCCTGAGGCCACCGGCTGTAAGGTGAACCACTCAGGGCTCCGCAGAGCTCACACACCATGCTCAGAAGGCACCAGAGAGCCCCCTTGTGCCTCACCATCCACATCACTTATCGTCCCATGCTAGCCAGGTTGTAAGGAATTCAACAACCAGACCTCCTCCATGACAACATCTCACACCACACCATCTCCCCTTTACTTCATTTGACTATTTTGACGCATGATGACAGCAGTGGGAATGTATGACTGGCAACCAGGTCAAGTAACTCCTCAGCTGAAGATGACTCAAAATACTAAGTACCACATGGCTTGATGGTGGATAGCTGCATAAAATATGGATTGGTGATTATAAACAATAAACCGTTACTTTTCCAAACTATCTGTGCATAATTCTGCCCCACCGACACATGCCCTGTGTCCACCAGGATTTGGTGCAAGATTTAGTCCAGATGGCTTAAAGACAATGCTGAACCAGGTTGTTCGCCTAAACTAAGTACACAGTAAAGCATAAACCACCAGTCTCCTTTACACAGCTCGTACCCTGAGGCAGGTGTGCTCCATGTGGACATGGTGGACACATGTCTTTACACAGCTTGTACCCTGAGGCAGGTGTGCTCCATGTGGACATGGTGGACACATGTCTTTACACAGCTTGTACCCTGAGGCAGGTGTGCTCCATGTGGACATGGTGGACACATGTCTTTACACAGCTCATACCCTGAGGCAGGTGAGCTCCATGAGGACATGGTGGACACATGTCTTTACACAGCTCGTACCCTGAGGTGGGTGTGCTCCATGAGGACATGGTGGACATTTTGACCTGGACTGTAAGAACCTGAACATTATCAGTGTGGGTCAGACGTTGAAAGTCAGCTAGACACACCGTCACGTCTCACTGTCCAGACTGCAACGGTTCACGCTGAGGAGGAACATCTTCCATAAACTTAAAAAAACCATATTTTATCATATTATCTTAAAAGCATTGTGTTGACACACTCATGCCAAAACAATCATACGACAGCCTGTGTGTGTGCAAACAAACTAACCAGTAACTAACTGTTATGTTGAACAAACTAACCAGTAACTAATTGTTATGTTGAACAAACTAACCAGTAGCTAACTGTTATGTTAAACAAACTGACCAGTAGCTAACTGTTATGTTAAACAAACTAACCAGTAGCTAACTGTTATGTTGAACAAACTAACCAGTAACTAACTGTTATGTTGAACAAACTAACCAGTAGCTAACTGTTATGTTGAATAAACTAACCAGTAGCTAACTGTTATGTTGAACAAACTAACCAGTAGCTAACTGTTATGTTAAACAAACTAACCAGTTACTAACTGTTATGTTAAACAAACTAACCAGTAACTAACTGTTATGTTAAACAAACTAACCAGTTACTAACTGTTATGTTGAACAAACTAACCAGTTACTAACTGTTATGTTAAACAAACTAACCAGTAGCTAACTGTTATGTTGAACAAACTAACCAGTAGCTAACTGTTATGTTAAACAAACTAACCAGTTACTAACTGTTATGTTGAACAAACTAACCAGTTACTAACTGTTATGTTAAACAAACTAACCAGTTACTAACTGTTATGTTGAACAAACTAACCAGTAGCTAACTGTTATGTTAAACAAACTAACCAGTTACTAACTGTTATGTTAAACAAACTAACCAGTTACTAACTGTTATGTTGAACAAACTAACCAGTAGCTAACTGTTATGTTGAACAAACTAACCAGTAACTAACTGTTATGTTAAACAAACTAACCAGTAGCTATCTGTTATGTTAAACAAACTAACCAGTTACTAACTGTTAGGTTGAACAAACTAACCAGTTACTAACTGTTATGTTAAACAAACTAACCAGTTACTAACTGTTATGTTGAACAAACTAACCAGTAGCTAACTGTTATGTTAAACAAACTAACCAGTTACTAACTGTTATGTTAAACAAACTAACCAGTTACTAACTGTTATGTTGAACAAACTAACCAGTAGCTAACTGTTATGTTGAACAAACTAACCAGTAACTAACTGTTATGTTAAACAAACTAACCAGTAGCTAACTGTTATGTTGAACAACCTAACCAGCTACTAACTGTTATGTTAAACAAACTAACCAGTAGCTAACTGTTATGTTGAACAAACTAACCAGCTACTAACTATTATGTTAAACAAACTAACCAGTTACTAACTGTTATGTTGAACAAACTAACCAGTAGCTAACTGCTATGTTAAACAAACTAACCAGTAGCTAACTGTTATGTTAAACAAACTAACCAGTTACTAACTGTTATGTTAAACAAACTAACCAGTAGCTAACTGTTATGTTAAACAAACTAACCAGTAACTAACTGTTATGTTGAACAAACTAACCAGTAACTAACTGTCATGTGAACAAACTAACCAGTAGCTAACTGTTATGTTGAACAAACTAACCAGTAGCTAACTGTTATGTTGAACAAACTAACCAGTAGCTAACTGTATTGTTGAAAATTAGGGCTGGGCAAT
Organism: Lampris megalopsis; assembly: GCA_022114975.2. Taxonomy (NCBI): domain Eukaryota; kingdom Metazoa; phylum Chordata; class Actinopteri; order Lampriformes; family Lampridae; genus Lampris; species Lampris megalopsis. The sequence continues at coordinate 252,854 of JAJHIY020001991.1, read as the reverse complement.
GAGTCAGAGTTATCATTACTTGTCATTCAATCGCATTGTATTAGGATGAAATTCTGATGTTATCCTTTGTTGGAGGGGGGGGTCTAAATGAATGATAATGAGAAGCTATGGCCAAACATTTTTCCCAAAATGTGGTGTGAAATAATCGAGGGGCCATTATTTGAAACTAGCTTCGGTTTTGATATTACACTTCACATGACTCAGTTCAATGTGGTGAACCTCAGCTGGATTCATACATGTGGTATTTTTACATATGTAAGCAGACATTGTGATATATCCCCCCCCCTTCTCTCCCCAATTTTACTTGGCCAAGTACCCCACTCTTCCAAGCCGTCCCGGTCGCTGGGCCACCCCCTCTGCTGATCTGGGGAGGGCTGCAGACTACCACATGCCTCCTCCCATACATGTGGAGTCACCAGCTGCTTCTTTTCACCTGACAGTGAGGAGTTTCACCAGGGGGACGTAGCGCGTGGGAGGATCACGCTATTCACCCCAGTTCCCCCTCCCCCCTGAACAGGTGCCCCAACCACCCAGAGGAGGCGCTACTGCAGCAACCAGGACACATACCCAGATCCAGCTTCCCACCCGCAGACACACCCAATGGTGTCTGTAGGGATGCCCGACCAAGTAACATGGGGATTCGAACCGGTGGTTATATTTTACACATTGCCCAGCACTAATTAAAATTGATTACAGAAATTCCCTGGCAAACAGTATGGTCATCTTACAGAACCTTCTGGCTACTGACGGCTTGCAGAAAGTTGGCATGGAATGCATCCACAGGTAAAGAGAAGTGAAAGTGCCAAACTGTAGCTGCATCGACGGGGAATATTGTGTGATAGGGAATATTGTGTGACAGGGAATATTGTGTGTCCCGGCCTAGCTGAGGGAGTCCCGGTGCCCCCCACCCACCAGCATCCGTTTTGTTCTTCATATTGTGGTGAGAATAAAAACAATCAGGACAGCTAACAAGCAGCACTAGCTCACTAACAACACTTTGAGCAACCTCAGCAGGGCTGTGCAGATGGCTGTGCGGACAGACAGGTGTGCAGACGACTGTGCAGATAGCTGTGCAGACAGACAGCTGTGCAGACAGCTGTGCAGACGACTGTGCAGACAGCTGTGCAGACAGACAGCTGTGCAGACAGATGGCTATGCAGACAGACGGCTGTGCAGAAAGACAGCTATGCTGACAGCTGTGCAGACAGATGGCTGTGCAGACAGATGGCTATGCAGACAGACGGCTGTGCAGAAAGACAGCTATGCTGACAGCTGTGCAGACAGACGGCTGTGCAGACAGGGCTGTGCAGACAGCTGTGCAGACAGACAGCTCTGCAGACAGAGGGCTGTGCAGACAGATGTGCAGACAGCTGGCTGTGCAGACACAGTTGTGGAGACAGACAGCTGTGCAGACAGATGGCTGTGCAGACAGCTGTGCAGACAGACGGCTGTGCAGACAGACAGCTGTGCAGACAGACGGCTGTGCAGACAGACAGCTGTGGAGACAGATGGCTGTGCAGACAGCTGTGGAGACAGATGGCTGTATAGACAGCTGTGCAGACAGACAGCTCTGGAGACAGATGGCTGTATAGACAGCTGTGCAGACAGACAGCTCTGGAGACAGATGGCTGTGCAGACAGCTGTGCAGACAGACGGCTGTGCAGACAGACGGCTGTGCAGACAGACAGCTGTGCAGACAGACGGCTGTGCCGACGGGGATGCTGTAATGGGTACCAGGCTAAAATCAGCACACTCTGCAACACCAAGTGCCACATGACAATGTCAGACAACTCAGTTTCACATGTCTTAAACTTGAAAAACGGACCCATCTAAACGATTTTAACTTGGTATTTAGTGACACCACAATCCAGTCTACTGTTCAATAAAAGCAACATGTTGAAGTAGGACTTGTTGGCCAGAGACAATTCAGCGTCTCAGAAAGAAGTGGTGTTACTAGTGCTAGATGGTTAAGTGCCTTTATTTTACGACGCTTTATGGATTAGGATCTGGATCGATATGAAAATTATGACGAGAATCTGAGAAATAAAATGAGCACGAGAAAGTAAAGGGGTTGGTACAGGACTTCCTTTGTGTCCAGTTGCTCACACATTAACCTGTAACCAACACAAATGCTAACACAAGGACCCGCTGTCATGACGAACACGCTTCCCAATTTAACAACCAGTCGGTTCCTTCGAGTTTATATTAGAACGTGTGAGAACAACGCTGCTCTACACTTCACTGTGGCCATGGCAACATTCCTGCTGTTCAGGGGCAACGTCCAAGAGACTGACACAAAGTAAAAGCAGAAAAAGTCTAAGAAAAAGAGCAAAGGTTTCACTTTCAACAGGAGTGTCTCTCTCTTCTGGTCTTGCAAATCTACACAAGGCTCAGGTTCAGTTTAGAAGGTCCGGCTTTTAAAAGGCCAAAGGTCAAATAGGGACGTAAATGTGTCAGTAGGGGGAGGGGGCACGGATACAGACTTCATTCCATACTATCTCAACCTCCCTTTCACCTCTCCTCGGAGTAAAGTCTGGTTGCGCCTCGCCAACCGGCTCCCATCCCAGTCCCGTTCCTCCTCCTCTGCTCTCTTCTGACCCCCTGTCCCACCCCTTTCTCCCACTGACAGCCTTTCCCCTGTCCTGGCAGTGTCTTGTCTTCCATAGGCCCCAGCAGCTGCCATCACAGGCCCGGGGCTCTTTTCCCCCGGCTGGCCTTGGCGTGGCTGAGCCCGTGGAAACTGCTTAGCATCCAGCAGGTCTTTGTATTGGATCTCAGGCCTGATCATTCTCAAACAGGCCTGCCTGGTGGCATTATCAAGCCCTGGCTGCAGCTCGTAGCCCAAAATCTTAACTAGCCCACTTTGGAATGGCCGGATGGCTTTGTCTCGGATACGATGGGCCTCGACAGGCTTCCCGCCATCCCTCAGGCAGACACGAGCTAGAACCTCCCGCCGTGTCCTGAGTAAAGCCACCTCTTCGTCCATCTGGGCGTGTCCAAACCTGTTGACTTCCTCCCAAAATGTCTGGTTGAAGGCTTTATAGAGGTACCAGTCCAGGGCGTTCCAGTCTCGCAACTTCTCCCGCTGCTCATCCGTTAGCGACAAATTGGGAGGTTCCTTGGCCCCACGTCCACCTCTAACACCCACGCCAGCTGCTGCCACGGCGGCTTTGCCGACCCAGCTCCGGCCTAGTCCTGCAAAGCTGCTGGGCTTTTGCTGACGGGCATTAAGGCTGAATGAGACAACTGCATCCAGCGGCCAACAGAGGGCGTGTCTCAGGAGGACCATTGACTGGTCAAAATACTCTGACACCAGGATCAGCTTAAACGCCTGACGGATCATGGCCACACCATGCCGAGCCAGCCCTGTGGAGAAGTTTGCATTATGGTCCATTCCAAAATCGAACCACAGGAGGTTCCGGGCGTAGTGGTTGTTACGGAGATGAGGGTCATAATATTTCTTGGGGTCATCGGCAAAGTCTCCCAGGCCTTTGGCTTTCCGAAAAGCTGGGGCAACTTCTTTATAATAGGCAAAGGAAGACTCAGCGAGAGCTACTGGGTCCCGGATGATGGAAAAATACAAGGTGTTGGCAGGCATCACTTTTTCCACCTGCGAGACACAGAGACAGAAGACATTATTTCACTTCCGGCTGTGAAAAACAGAATAAATGTGATCTTTTTTTACACCACCAAACAAATAGTTGATTGTCATTTTCTTTTGAGCACCAATATTCTTGATATTTTGGTCAACGTAGGAGAAACCAACAGCTGCACGACAGCTACGGGACCGAGTGGCTGAGGTTGAGCGTTTGGGCTTCTAGAGAGTTCCATAATCGCTTGAACTTGCTCGGGAGTACTCATGAAGCGTTTGTGAGAAATCATTGTTCAACTCCAAAATGGAGCTCCTGCTTCACTAATCTCCATGAGTCACCAGCTGACTGTGGAACAACACCGCAGCCCCGAGTCCGAAGAGACGGCCGTTTTACACGGCACACGAGAGAAGGGGAGTTTCAGACGCCCTCACGTGGTTTCTAGTCAAGCTTTACCCCTGTATACAAATGTAAACAATAAATACACTAAAATATCACAACTTAAGGATTCATTTTTGTTGTGGCATGCCTTCTGCCACTCCCGTGTTACATGTTTCATAATAAGAGCGTGAGAGCAAGCATTACTGCGGTGTGGTGTAGTTTAAACTACGCTACGCTGCCACACACCACTTACCCACAACACATCGTCATACAGGTACAGAAAGCAAGGTGGCTCTTCACTCGATCACCAGATTTAAATCTGGATACCCGCCGCAGCTGCATTCGGCCAATCACCCCACTCTTCTGAGCCGTCCCGGTCTCTGCTCCGCCCCCTCTGCTGATCCAGGAGGGCTGCAGACCACCACATGCCTCCTCCCATACATGTGGAGTCACCAGCCGCTTCTTTTCACCTGACAGTGAGGAGTTTCACCAGGGGGACGTAGCGCGTGGGAGGATCACGCTATTCCCCCCCCAGTTCCCCCTCCCCCTGAACAGGCGCCCTGTCTGACCAGAGGAGGCGCTAGCGTAGCGACCAGTACACATACCCACATCCGGCTTGCCACCCGCAGACACAGCCAATTGTGTCTATAGGGACGCCCGACCAAGCCGGAGGCAACACGGGGATTCGAACCAGTGATCCACATGTTGGTAGGCAGTGGAACAGACCGCCACGCCACCCGGACTAAATCTTAATTCTTAATTCTTTGTTACTTCTACACTGATTCATTTTTCTTTTTCCATTACTCATCACCAACCATGAATTATAGGCGTTACCACTACAGCCTAGCTGGTCTACCTTCATGTACATGTACCCTGCAGCCTAGCTGGTCTACCTTCATGTACATGTACCCTGCGGCTTCCCTGGTCTACCTTCATGTACATGTACCCTGCAGCCTAGCTGGTCTACCTTCATGTACATGTACCCTGCAGCTTCCCTGGTCTACCTTCATGTACATGTACCCTGCAGCTTCCCTGATCTACCTTCATGTACATGTACCCTGCAGCTTAGCTGGTCTACCATCATGTACATGTACCCTGCAGCTTGGCTGGTCTACCTTCATGTACATGTACCCTGCAGCTTAGCTGGTCAACCTTCATGTACATGTACCCTGCAGCTTCCCTGGTCTACCTTCATGTACATGTACCCTGCAGCCTAGCTGGTCTACCTTCATGTACATGTACCCTGCAGCTTGGCTGGTCTACCTTCATGTACATGTACCCTGCAGCTTCCCTGGTCTACCTTCATGTACATGTACCCTGCAGCTTAGCTGGTCTACCATCATGTACATGTACCCTGCAGCTTAGCTGGTCTACCATCATGTACATGTACCCTGTGGGTTCCCTGGTCTACCTTCACATACATGTACCCTTCAGCTTGGCTGGTCAACCTTCATGTACATGTACCCTGCAGCTTAGCTGGTCAACCTTCATGTACATGTACCCTGTGGCTTAGCTGGTCTACCTTCATGTACATGTACCCTGCAGCTTGCCTGGTCTACCTTCATGTACATGTATACTGCAGCTTGCCTGGTCTACCTTCATGTACATGTACCCTGCAGCTTGCCTGGTCTACCTTCATGTACATGTACCCTGCAGCTTGGCTGGTCTACCTTCACGTACATGTACACTGCAGCTTGGCTGGTCTACCTTCATGTACATGTACCCTGCAGCTTGCCTGGTCTACCTTCATGTACATGTACCCTGCAGCTTGCCTGGTCTACCTTCATGTACATGTACACTGCAGCTTCCCTGGTCTACCTTCATGTACATGTACCCTGCAGCTTATCTGGTCTACCTTCATGTACATGTACCCTGCAGCTTGCCTGGTCTACCTTCATGTACATGTACACTGCAGCTTGGCTGGTCTACCTTCATGTACATGTACCCTGCAGCTTCCCTGGTCTACCTTCATGTACATGTACCCTGCAGCTTAGCTGGTCTACCTTCATGTACATGTACCCTGCAGCTTAGCTGGTCTATCTACCTTCATGTACATGTACACTGCAGCTTGCCTTGACTACTTTCATGTACATGTACATTAAAGCCATGCAGTATCAAGACTTGGGAAAGCAGGCTTTAAAAAACCAAACCAAACAAAAAAACAACAACAACAACAACAACAACTACATTTCCTCTGCCATTAGCTCACCTCAGGCTTGTTAAATCTCATGTGGTTTGCCATGATATGGAACTCCACGGCTCTGGGTCCTCGATAACCTTTGACCCGATGAGCATTGAAGGGTAGCGGGTAGCCTAGCTGGTAGCCCAGGGGCAGGGCAAAGTGGAGGTCCCGCTCCTCTCCGTAACGGTAGAGCATGTTGAGCACGGTGCTGCTGGCGGTCTTGTGGGTCTTCAGGAACATGACATGGGTGCGGGGCTGGCAGGAGCCCAGGGAAAGCTCCTGGGCATCGGAGGAGGAGAAGAGGGATCGAGCAGCTGGCTGCACGCTGCTGGATGACATACAGAGAAGAGGACTCATGTTAGCTTCTACTGGATCAGCAAGCTTGTCTAAAGACACTCCAGCTGGCATGTTATAGCCTGCTCCAGTTTACCATGTGCTAGCTGAAACTTAAACAACAGCACTTGGTAATAACTTTGAGGCACTGACAAACTACCTGAAATTGTGGAAAATAGGACAAATGACATTTTTGGGAAAGGTATCCAGATTGTGCGCATCATGTGACCACCTCATGTGACCACACTGAATTGTAAGTACAGCGTCATTGTTGCACAAAAGGTCTCGGCTGGCTTTAGCTTGTTGAATATTACAGGCCAGCTGACATGACGTCTCTCTGTACTAAACCTCGAGTCACACAAAAGACGCTTGACAGGGTGGATCGCTGACGCTGGAAGCTGAAGCTCCCCGGGGACAGAGCAGAAGAAAAGAAAAGGAAAATGACTACCAGATGTTTTCAGACAGGATGGAGGGCTTCGTGGTGTGTGTGGATGAGAGTTTGTGTATGTATGTACGTGTGTGTGGGTGGGGGGGGGAGGGGGCAGCCACAGAGAAAATGAGATGCGAGCTATCTGGTGAATCAATGATAGAGGAAGGCTGCAGCAAGAGAACACAAAGTTACAGTACAACAGGCTTTTCCCTTGCACCCATGTGGGCACGAAGTGCAGCACCCTGAGACGATCCAAGGACTCGCAGTGCTGACCGTATGAGGCAGCTAGCTAGACTGAGTCCCTTCCGTTCTTATTTACTGAAAATTAGATGAGCGATCAATAATATACAACAGCTACAACACCATGGAGCTCTTGTACGCTGCAAGCCCGCATTGCAAACATGTTTATGCAATTAGCAATAATTATGTACAGCTCTGCACTGGGGTGTCGTAACTACCCCAGGGGTAGGCTAACAGCATCCAGCAAATACCTAGTCGAACGCTAGAGGTGGAGTAAGAATTACAGCTTTTCAATTCATTGGTGTGGAACAGACAGCTAGCCTTGGAAGCCTCAAGCCTCCTTCTTCTGCTAACTAACGAGCTAGCTAACTAACTAACGAGCTAGCTAACCAGTCTTCCCCTAGCCCGCTGCCTCGCTTTGCTCCCTCCCTCTTGTGAAAATAGAAGAAGAATAGAGAAACAAGGCCGCATGTTTAAGCTACCTGAAATAAGAAAACATGCACCTAAGGGTTTGCTTAGAAAGGTCTGACATGTGGGAGTAACGGCGCAGGCGTGCTGCTGAAAGACACAGAGAGAGAGAAGCATGTATGTGGAATAAGTGCAGTTTAGACTGGAGTCACCAGTTCCAGTCCAGATTTCTGCTCGGTAAAGTTTTCACTTAATAATTAATCAGAGCTTGAATACAAACAAGTTTTGCCATAATAATAATAATAATAATGAGTAAGGATAAGCGGTTTGGATAATGAATGAATGAATAATAATAACAATAATAATAATAATAATGTGCATGCACACACACACACCAGCTAGTTAGTGTATGTGCATATATGTGTAAGAGTGTGTCCTTTGACCTTTTGTTGAAGATGACCCCGAGCAACTGGCCAGCAAAGGCAATGGCCACGAACACCAGAAGGGCTTTCCACAGCCAGAGTGGTCCAAGCCGATAACAACCCAGCCACCGCATCCTCCTACAGGGGGAGATGGAGACAATTTGATGAGTGAGAGAGTGGGAGGAAGAAGGGAGAAGAGGAAAGGAGAGAGAAGCAGAGGGGGGCAGAAAAGATGACGTGAGATAGGGAGGAACACAAGGAGAAAGACAGTGAAGAAGAGAGGGAGATGAACACATAAATGAAGTGGAGGATGGATAGAGAATGGAGGAGGGGGTTGAGCATGAATGAGTGCTGGTGAGAAGTAGGACCATATAGAAGCAGACTGGACAGACAGATGGCGAGGCGGGTAGGGGTTGTTAGAGGGTGGTTAAATGTGGTTGGTGGAGTTAGAATGGAGACATGCTAGGATGGCTCAACTGAGGAATGGAGGTGGAGGGATGAACAGAATAAGAGAAGAAAGAGGCTGTGCAGTGACAGATCGAGAAGAGAAAGATGTGAACAAGTAGCATATTCAAATGAGTTATAAAATACATATGACTATAGTATCCCACAGGCTTACCTGCTAAAATCATTCACACATCCACACAGCCTACAGTAACCCATGCTGAAGGGTCACCAACCTGCACATCCATGCCCCTCTCCGCCCATCTCCCGCACATCCATGCCTCTCTCCGCCCATCTCCTGCACATCCATGCCTCTCTCCGCCCATCTCCTGCACATTTGTGCCTCTCTACGCCCATCTCCTGAACATGCATGCCTCTCTACGCCCATCTCCCGCACATGCATGCCTCTCTACGCCCATCTCCTGCACATCCATGCCTCTCTACGCCCATCTCCTGAACATGCATGCCTCTCTACGCCCATCTCCTGCACATGCATGCCTCTCTCCGCCCATCTCCTGCACATGCATGCCTCTCTCCGCCCATCTCCTGCACATTCGTGCCTCTCTACGCCCATCTCCTGCACATTCATGCCTCTCTACGCCCATCTCCTGCACATTCGTGCCTCTCTACGCCCATCTCCAGAACATTCATGCCTCTCTCCGCCCATCTCCTGCACATTCATGCCTCTCTACGCCCATCTCCTGCACATTTGTGCCTCTCTACGCCCATCTCCTGAACATTCATGTCTGTCTCCGCCCATCTCCTGCACATTCGTGCCTCTCTACACCCATCTCCTGCAAATTAATGCCTCTCTCCGCCCATCTCCTGCACATTCGTGCCTCTCTACACCCATCTCCTGCAAATTAATGCCTCTCTCCGCCCATCTCCTGCACATTCGTGCCTCTCTACGCCCATCTCCTGCACATTTGTGCCTCTCTACGCCCATCTCCTGCACATTCATGCCCCTCCCTACGCCCATCTCCTGCACATTTGTGCCTCACTACGCCCATCTCCTGCACATTCATGCCCCTCCCTACGCCCATCTCCTGCACATCTGTGCCTCTCTACGCCCATCTCCTGCACATTCATGCCCCTCTCTACGCCCATCTCCTGCAGACTTAACACATAGTGGCAAAAAGTGGCCTCTTCACGTTACTGATTCATGTAATCATGTATTTACTGATTTATGAATGAGGGTAGTTTCATCCAAGGATTGATCTAGGGTGTGGCCAGAGGTGGTCAAATCCATCTTCAATAAAAGTGCTTGCACTCCTATTGCCATCCCACTTCGAAAAAGAAAAAAATAAAGGCTGATTCCGTATTAGTGGACAGGTGACATGACAGTTTACACTTGATATGATAACCTCACAGGTCAGCATTCCTGCAATTCTTACAAAATACCTTACAATTATAGGGTCTGCGCTTGTTTGTGGATATTCAGCTACTACGCCGTAGCACGCCGCACTTGCTCCAACCCCCGTACAGTGATGATGCAGGCTGTAAAGTTGGCTTGAGCACAGTATTTTCACTTCTCCACAATTTAAACAAGATCATCGTTCCATTATATCCAAAACGTCTTTTGCATTAATTTACCTTGTCTCCGCCTCTTAATTGTAGAACTATAAGCTGCATGTGTATTTAAAAAATTGTGCTCAGAATTTTAACAATTTGACCCCCCCCCAAAAAAAGGAAATCACCAGCTGCTCTGTGGCCACCCCATTCAAGGTTTTCTGCAGGCATTTCTAGTTTTACCTTTTGTAGGGGAAAATTGTGCTGTAACAAAGGGAAAAAAATGAAAGCAAAGACGAAAAGCAGCACAAAGACTGAGACTGTCGTCTCTCTGAAGCAGCCTTGCTGACATGTCAAAATATTGCATCTACCCCTGTGAACGTCAGAGCTGCGGCCAATTTGGTTTCAATATAGGAAGTCGCCAAAGCCACAGTGTGACAGACTGCACCATTTCTCTGTCTGCAAGTCTGCCCCGATACACACACGATGTGTGGCTGTAAGAGAAGACAACTTCCCTCCAGGGTGGGAATGCCTGCAGCAGGTACGCTGCACGGGCATGCTGGCTGCATGCGTGCAGCGGCGTGGACGCCTGACTAACCAGAGTGGTTTTCCACTGTGTAAGGAATGCTTCCCAGCAGAAGGCAGAGTTGCAAAGATGACACCGAAAAAAGAAGGGATTTTACAAAACCAGGAGGCCGGTGTGTTTTTATAGAGCGGGAAAGGCATGCGATAAGGTCGTATCGGTCCGCCTGCGTGCACTTTGACACCGAATGCATAAGAAAGTGAGCACGTTTAACAGGACGCGGTCTGCAGGACAACCCGCCTCCGGTGGTTTGTACGACCGCAGCCTCTTCAGCACTCGCTGTCGTGCTCCATCACCACAACAGCAGCCGAGCGTCTCGAGTCGGGAACCAAATACATAATACAGATAAGGGACGTGTGACGAAGCCGTAGCACGCGTGAATGAAGAACAAGAGCTTTCATGCACGAGGATAGTTTGCTACCCCGAGGCCACCACCCCCGGACCCTCCAGACTGTGGCTGCTGCTGTACAGCAGACAAAGAAGCCATTGGGTAATATGATCGACCTTGCATTCCCACGTATCGACCGCATAACTTACATAATGCATCCTGCCCGGCTGCTGAGCACGAGCACGCTCGCGCCAATACCATCTGCATGAGCACACAGGCTCTTCCTTTGTTTCATCCCCTCGCGCCGCCTGCCTGCGCCTCTTTTTATTCGCCGGACTTGTTTCGTTTCGCCTCCGGGTTTCGGGTCTAGCTCTCGGATTACGAGACCGTTTGGTTCTTACCTCGTCCTCCGTCTGAAAAGCATCGCGATGGAGCCGGCCCGGGGTGCGTGACGGTGGTGTACTGCGGCTGCTTTCGGCGGCAGCGATGACCGCGGCGCATCTCGAAGGTCTCCGCTGCAGCGAATCCACTGACGTGACAAATCAAGCCATTACTGCCGCTCGAGCACGGGCTGCGGGCGGCGACGTCTCGCTCGCCTGACTCCTTCTTCTTCTTCTGGTTCTGGCCCAACGCTGAGGGCGGGGCTTCCACGACAAACTGGATGAGCTGTTGGGTTCTGTGGCTGTTCGGGATCCCGGTAAGCAGGCTGGTGCGGAGAAAGGAGGGCTCGGGTTTATGTGCACAGAGGAACGGGGCAGACCGCCTGAGTCAGAGCGCCGCTGTGACGTCACTCGACCACCCTTCCCTCCGCTGCTGTGATGCTGGCAGCCATACGTATCCAGACGTACCCAGGCGCATCGGGGCGCACGGCGCCAGGGGACACGAAGACGAGGGAAAACCCGACACGGACGCCGGAGTGAACAAGCTGGACTCCAGTGGCGGTTAAACACGGCTTCAGCTAGGACGCCAGGTTGTTGGCTAGTTAGAAACCGGCTGCAGGTGATGGCCGGGACAGGATACTCCATCACAACTCTGAACCTTACGCACATAGCGCTGTTTTTGCCCCGACACGAATCACTACTTGCACTGATTTTGCCCAGCGCCAAGTGACTGCTGGAGGTGACAGTGCCCAGTCAGGCCCCCGCCGAGTCCGGCACGCTGAAGTCCCTCCAGTCGTGTTTTAATTAGCACTCATAAAACGCTCTGCTGCGTCATATGATAAATACACTGTGAGATGTGTTTGCTTTCTGCGAATAAGTTACAGTACCTTGCTCAAATCCAGAAAAACCGCATCTACTCCTCCCTCCCTCCCTCCCTCATTAAAAAAAAGAAATCAATCCAGAATCATATGAGTATGCGAATTATCCCCGCCCTCAATTCAAATCTCCCCCGCCCCCACCCCTCACCTGCAGTACTTATACCTGGTCACAGGCGACTCTGGTCATCAGGCACAGTAACCTTGTGTTGTGTTGTGTTGTGTTGTGTTGTGTTGTGTTGTGTTGTGTTGTGTTGTGTTGTGTTGTGTTGTGCTTCCCGCTGCACGCTACACCATGGCACGTGGTAATATAAGAGTAATTCAGCCACCCATGTTCGAACCGGAAACTGATTCCGAAGAAGAAGAAGAAGAAGAAGAAGAAGAAGAAGAAGAAGAAGAAGAAGAAGAAGAAGAAGAAGAAGAAGAGCAAATTGGACAGAGTCGCTGGGGCTTGGTAGCACCAGGGGGGAGGAGGACGCACTTGAGGCGAGTTGGCGTGCTTGTGGAGCCTTTATCCTCCCCGCTGAGAGAGCGAGGGAGAGACAGACAGACAGACAGACAGACAGACAGACAGACAGACAGAGAAAGAGAGACAGGTGAGAGACAGACAGACAGACAGAGAAAGAGAGACAGGTGAGAGACAGACAGACAGACAGAGAAAGAGAGACAGGTGAGAGACAGACAGACAGACAGAGAAAGAGAGACAGGTGAGAGACAGACAGACAGACAGAGAAAGAGAGACAGACAGACAGACAGACAGAGACAGAGAGACAGAGAGAGACGCAGAGAAAGAGACAGAGAGAGAGAGCGACAGAGAGGGTGAAAGAGAGACAGACATAGACAGAGAGACAGAGAAAGAGACAGAGAGACATCAAACATCAAGTCATCACACCATGCAACAACTCATATGTGGAACACCGGGACATAGAAACCAAATGACAACACAAATGAGGATGTTATGGGGCCCTAAAAAGAGAAGACAAACTGGCTGACTGTCTGTCCACTGTCAGAGACAGTCAGCAGAGACACGTCCTTACCAAGTACAGGCTCACTGACCACAGTCTAGCCACTGAAAAGGGCAGACACACAACACATCTCGACTACCAAAAGAGCAAAGACTACGTGGTGACTGTACGGCAGGTGAGGTGGAGACAGAGATGCACTTCCTGCTAAATTGTGAGAAATTCCGGAACATAAGAGGAAAACACCAGGAGACATTTGAAAACCAGATTCCAAATGTTCTCCTGCTGGGTGAGAAAGAACAATGGCCACTTATTTTAGGAGAGGGTCAAAGGTCACACCTTGCAGCACAATATGTGTCAGAATACCATAGCCTAAGGGTCAGTGAGTGACCAAACCACTGTCAGTTACTGTCAGTTGCTGTTCAAGTGCTGTTCTATGTTTCTGCCAGATCTATCTGTTCCTTTTTCTGTTTTGTTTTGGTTTGGGTTGGGTTGGGTTGGGTTGGTTTGGGTTGGGTTGGTTTGGCTTGGGTTGGGTTGGTTTGGTTTGGTTTGGGTTGGGTTGGGTTGGGTTGGTTTGGGTTGGTTTGGGTTGGGTTGGGTTGGGTTGGGTTGGGTTGGGTTGGGTTGGTTTGGCTTGGGTTGGTTTGGCTTGGGTTGGGTTGGTTTGGTTTGGTTTGGGTTGGGTTGGGTTGGGTTGGTTTGGGTTGGTTTGGGTTGGGTTGGGTTGGGTTGGGTTGGGTTGGTTTGGTTTGGTTTGGGTTGGTTTGGGTTGGGTTGGTTTGGCTTGGGTTGGGTTGGTTTGGTTTGGTTTGGGTTGGTCTGGTCTGGTCTGGGTTGGGTTGGGTTGGGTTGGTTTGGTTTGGCTTGGGTTGGTTTAGTTTGGTTTGGCTTGGTTTAGTTTAGTTTGGCTTAGGTTGGTTTGGTTTGGTTTGGTTTGGTTTGGCTTGGGTTGGTTTGGTTTGGTTTGGCTTGGTTTAGTTTAGTTTGGCTTGGGTTGGTTTGGCTTGGGTTGGTTTGGTTTAGTTTGGGTTGGGTTGGGTTGGGTTGGTTTGGGTTGGTTTGGTTTGGGTTGGGTTGGGTTGGGTTGGGTTGGGTTGGGTTGGTTTGGTTTGGTTTGGGTTGGTTTGGGTTGGGTTGGTTTGGCTTGGGTTGGGTTGGTTTGGTTTGGTTTGGGTTGGTCTGGTCTGGTCTGGGTTGGGTTGGGTTGGGTTGGGTTGGTTTGGTTTGGGTTGGGTTGGGTTGGTTTGGGTTGGTTTGGTTTGGCTTGGTTTGGTTTAGTTTGGCTTGGTTTGGTTTGGCTTGGTTTAGTTTAGTTTGGCTTGGGTTGGTTTGGTTTGGTTTGGTTTAGTTTGGCTTGGTTTGGTTTAGTTTAGTTTGGGTTGGTTTGGGTTGGGTTGGTTTGGTTTGGTTTGGGTTGGGCTGGTCTGGGTTGGGTTGGGTTGGTTGTTGGTTTGGGTTGGTCTGGTCTGGTTTGGGTTGGGTTGGTTTGGTTTGGTTTGGTTTGGTTTGGTTTGGTTTGGGTTGGTCTGGTCTGGTTTGGGTTGGGTTGGGTTGGTTTGGGTTGGGTTGGGTTGGGTTGGGTTGGTTTGGTTTGGTTTGGTTTGGGTTGGGTTGGTTTGGTTTGGTTTGGGTTGGTTTGGTTTGGTTCTCTGTTGACCTGTTTTGCTTTGGCAACACTGTAATTAATGCAGTCATGCCAATAAAGCATCACTGAACTGATTTGAATTGAGAGACAGACAGAACGACAGAGAGAGAGAGACCAAGAGAGGGGGGAGACAGACAGAGAGACAGACAGAGAGGCAGAGAGGCAGACAGAGCGACAGAGAGAGGGACAGAGAGAGGGGGGAGAGAGAGAGAGAGAGAGACAGACAGAGAGACAGAGAGAGACAGACAGAGAGGCAGAGAGGCAGACAGAGCGACAGAGAGAGGGACAGAGAGGGGGGGAGGGACAGAGAGAGGGCGGGGGAGAGAGAGAGAGAGAGAGAGATTTGATAGTAAAAGGTACATTTATTCAGAATACATTACAGTCCAACAGCTGATACTCAAACACATTCATCTCGCCACACAAAATAAAGGTTTCAGGAAAAACAGACCACTGAGTAGTCTAAACAAGGATTTGCCAAAACAGAACTTCAAAATACGCAGCAACACAACATCCTGTCCTTAGACCCTCGCATCGGATGAGGAACAACCCCCTAAAAGCCCCTTTAACAGGGAGAAAAGAATAGGACGAATCCTCAGGGAGAGCACCAGAGGAGGAGCTCTCTCCCAAGATGCACAACGTGCAATGGGTGTTGAGTTTACACAATTTACATACCAAAGAAATAAAATAAAACAAAGCCAGTAATACAGCCAGGACTTGCCTCATTACACAAGTAAAACAAAAACATCTTCATCAACTCCCACTCTGCACAACACCACCCCCAGTTCTAGAACAAAACGGCCATTTCTGTGTGGAAGCTCTGCTCCCCTGTCGAAGGCCCTCATCATCATCATCATCAGCTCTTCTTCAGACAGTGTTTTACTTCATAGCTTTAAAAAGCCTCTTGTGTGGCATGTAGACCTCATGTTGAGCAGCTGAGCTACCGCCTCGGTGTTGTGAAGTCCTGATCCTGCTGCAGTTTCTGGGAACGTCCTGGAGAGCACCAGTCGTGGACATCCTGCCTGGCCCCATGAATCAGTGGCTCCTCCAGCAGCAGTAGGAGGAAGCTCGTCCAGTGCAACACACTCGTCGACCAAACTCGTCTTAAACGTCATCAAGGAGTTGCCATTTTCCTTTCTGTACAAGTTTTTCCAGTCTGAAGGTCTCCTGGTCAGTGAATGTGTTTACTTCCACATCTCCTGTGTTTTTCATAAAACGTCTGACTGAGTCAACAAAAAGCTGCAAGTCTGGAAAGTAATGTGACCGCCCTCCAACCCTTGGTGACCTGTAAAAACTTCCTGACTTTCAGGAAAGCACAGCTCCCTTCAGTGTCCACCTGTGTACGAGGAGTGGAAACTAACTCACAGTCACTGTCTTCAGTGTCCTCCTCAGATGAAGAGGAGGATGGCTTTTTACCTTTTGAAACCCTTTTCTTTTAACTTTTCCTGTCTACCCTCTGTGGCCTTAATAGACTTTTTTAATTTTACTTCGTCGTCCAACAGCAGCTCGTCCTCTTCCTCGAGTACAGACTCTGCCCCTCTGACAGCAGGCTGCTGTGTTTGCTTCTTCCAGCCACAACTCATATCTCGCCCAGCCAATTTGCTAGGATCCCTGTTCTCCCTGTTTTCATTCTCTTTTCTATTCTGCTCATCCTCCCCTACCTGCTCATTCCGGCCATCAGCTTCCACCTACTCAAGTTCCGTTACCTTCTGTTACGGGTGGTATTATAGCACCACCCAGTGGATGTCAGTGGAACACGATGTTACGTAAGGCACGCAGGAGCGCGCGTCAGTTCACCTCTGTGTTGTTGGTACTTACAGTTCGACACTGCGCCCGGGTGGCGTAGCGGTCTATTCCGTTGCCTACCAACGCGGGATCGCCGGGTCGAATCCCCGTGTTACCTCCGGCTCGGTCGGGCGTCCCTACAGACACAATTGGCCGTGTCTGCGGGTGGGAAGCCAGATGTGGGTATGTGTCCTGGTCGCTGCACTGGCGCCTCCTCTGGTCGGTCGGGGCGCCCCCGGATCGGCGGAGAGGAGGTGGAGCAGCGAACGGGACGTGCTCAAGAGGAGCTGGGTAATTGGCCGGATACAAATTGGGGAGAAAATTGGAAAAAATAAAATTACAGTTCGACACTAAAGCCCCTTAACTGGGAGTACGCCTCGTTTTTACACACCACTAGCTCAGACATGGTGTCAGAAGTGGACCTTTGATTCGGCGATTTGGTGGCTGAAGGGACTTTGAGCCGTCAAGCGAGTTTTGCAAGTTTGTGGTTTGCTAATGCTAGCTAGCCGTACCGCAGCAACAGCAGTGAATAGCCATGGCCGCCACCATACCCCCCGGGGCCAGCCCCCATGAAGATCAGGGGCAACCTGGGTGCGAACTGGGAAATCTTCCGAGCAGAATATGAAGATTATGCTTCAGCCACAGGGCTGGTGGACAAGGACCAGAAGGTCCAGGCGGCGACTCTGAGCAGGGTCATGGGGGTTGAATGTGGACATGTCTACAAACACAACTTACATCCGACCGACGCACAGCAATAAGACGTGACCGGCGTGCTGGACTCATTGGAGAGGTATTTCCACCCCGCCAACAATGGGATTTATGAGCGCTACGTTTCTGGCTGTTGTAAACAAGAGGAAGTTGAAACAATAGACTGTTTTGTGACACGGCTCATGGAGAAAGCTTCCACGTGTGAATATGGAGCCCTAAGAGATGACGTAATCAGGGACAGGATAGTCATCGGCATTGCTAAAGAGGGCACAGGCAGACGGTTGTTAAGGGGAAAGGACTTGGCTCTAGTCAGGGCTATTGAGGCATGCAGAGCAGCAGAGCTGAGGGATTTGCAGTTGAGATCCATGGAGCAGGAAAGACCACTCGTGGACAATGTCAATGTTGTAGGGAAATAAACATTCAAAAGATCGGGGACCGGGGTTCACGCCCCGGTCCCGTCAGATCCGACTACTCGATGAAGCAGCAATGGCAACGCTGTCTTCGGGAGGGGGGCGGAGTCGGCTTGTGTTCGTCACATGAACGCGTCTCTGTGTGTGTCGGAAACAGCAGTGGTTCGGCCTGGAGTCGCCTTGTCACAAAAGTGGCGAGGCGTCCCCTTCGAGATGCAGTTGGCGAACGCATACAGTACGAGGGTGGGTGTTGGAACAAGAATAGGGAGCAATTGGCCACTAAATTGGGAGAAAAAGGGAGAAACCATAAATAAATAAATAAATAAATAAATAAATAAATAAATAAAGCATTCAAAAGATCAGCCAGTACTACAGAGGAAATGAGTGGGAACCCCAGATCACAAGGTGGGGGCCTCTCCACATGCAAATACTGTGGCACAGCACGAGTGGGGAAGAAAGCACTGCTCAGCATATGGCCAGGCCTGCAATGCTTGTGGCACAGCCAATCACTTTGCGAGAGTTCGCAGTACAAACTGTGTTCGAATTACGTGGCAGCCAATGGGAGCTGAGCTCCCATGAAGGAGGCATTAGCTCCCTTGAAAGCTGTAAAACTCTAGATCTGTGGGGGTCTCTAACACTAACAACATTTTTTTTAAAAACATTATATAATGTATCTTTCAATGTTATTAGGATTCTTTATGTTAGTGAAATAAATTGTTTTAAATAAATATGTTTTCGAAAAGAACTACGCACCATTATTCGTCCGTGAATAGGACATTTGGCTGCACTTCACCACCGAGACATAAGGAAGCCAAGCACACAGTTTAATGAACATATAGCAGCATGGATGGCTTCCAGTCTACTTCCTGTTTCCCTGTATGTCACTTCCTTTCTACTACACAACACTTCTGATAAAAACAATACTCAAACGTTAGCAGTGACACCTAGTTGCTTAAAAGAAAATACAACTAAATGATAATACAAGCATTAGAAGGCACAACATTAACCCTCTGTAAAAAACAAAAAGAAATGTCCTCTGACGTAAAATAATGACTTTAGTAAACCTGCAACACAGGTAACACATATAGATTGTTCCTTGTCTCTATGCAGTACTGTGTAAGAAATAACAAACACAACCTAGAAAATAACATTGTGTGTACATAACCAAGAGTGTTATTACCCATAGACTCTAGCCAGCATTGTTATGTATTATTCTACATAACAGAACATCAACACAACCCAGGTGTGTTTCTACATTTGGAAAACTGAAAGGATACTTGTATGCAGTCTATCTTGAGGCCCACAGTTAAGCAGTCACATAGTCCTGCATCCAAGCAGGCTTCCTTCTGACTCGTGGACGGTCTGGAGAGGATGGAAGAGTGGGTGGAGCAGGAGTGTCCTGTGGACTTGGAACTGTAGAGACGTCGGGAGCGAGATGGCAGGCATTCCATCGTTGACCATCCTCCAGTGGGGATGTGCTTTGGACCACCTTTTTCTTGAATTCGCTGAGGTTTGCCAAACTTCGGGTGAGCCTCAGGCACATGGAAAGGCGATTTCACTCGCACACGATCCCCCTCTTGAAAAGACGGAGAGAGCGCACCTCGCTTCTGACCAGACTTCATCTTGTTTTGGTGGCATGTGACCTTCCTTCGTACTCGCTCATCCGAGACACGGTCAGCACGTGAGGGCAGCAGAACACTCAACTTCGTAGTTGAAAGGGAGGACAACTCTGATTTCAAACCCAGGTGAAGAAGCTCGTTAGCCTTGTCAGGCAGTTCATCTAGGAGAAGGAAAACTCTGATTTAAACCCTCCGCTATCTTGCGGGTATACTCGTTACGGGAAAGGCTTCGGAAAGAAACCCTGAGGAAAAATCTGCATCTGTCTCCAGTGCCAGTCATCTCGCTAGTCTTGCCACTGGTAGTAGGTGGTGTCGGACGAGAGCGTGGGGTTGATGATGCGTAACTCTTCCTCACTTTAATCATCGCGCAAGTCATCTGTCATCCATCAAAGGATGACTAGATGGTCCTCGTTGCTGCGACGGACGAATAACAAAAGCTGAAAGGGAGAAAGGCCCGTAGCAGCATGTGGTGTGGCACAATCAGTCATCAGGAAGACAGTAACGGCAGGTTTCCATGGGGCTCAGACTGTGAGATTGCCATTTGCTCACTCTGTTTCAGGACGCGGTTGAAACACCCGATGGCACCATTTGCAGCAGGGTAGGTCACTGAGACTCTGTGGTGTGCAATGTCCCGTTCAACCAAGAAAGTAGCAAAGTCAGCAGATACAAAGTGAGGACCATTATCAGTTACTATGGTTGCCATGTCTGCTGAAGACAGTGGAGAGGAAGGACGTAACATCCTTTGTTGTGACATCCGCAGAGAAACGGACCTCTGCCCATTTGCTGTAGCAGTCAACCAGGGTGATGGCGTATCGACAGTCCCACGTAGCTGTCTCAAAAGGCCCGACGATATCAATAGTCAGCTTTTGCCATGGCCTGTCTGGGAAAGGCACTGGTTGAAGTGGAGCAGAGCGAGGCATCGCAGACTGACAGGGCTCACACGACTGGATTGTAGAGTAGACCAGGGTATCCATCTTTGGCCACCAGTGGTACTCTCTCAGCCATCGCTCCCCTTGGTGCGCCGCTTCAAATGTTATCGGTCGTCATCAGACCATAGAGATGAGATAGTTTGGGTCTACTCTACCTCCTCCCTGGCTCAGTAGGCCGTTATCGTCGATTAGTTCATTTGGTCACGGCCAAGGCTCCGATCACGGCACGTGCATCCACATCACTGACTTTGCAGCGAAAACAAACTAACGTTAAATGGCTGACATATATTTCATTCTCAGTTGAAAAAGCAATATTTTAAGATGGTTTCTGCATTAAAATGCGTTCGAGAAATGTGCATTTTATTTTCATAATCTTCATTGAGTGAATGTATATGTTTAATTTGTTAGTTATTATGATAATTAACAACTAACCCTAACCCTAAAGATATGTCAGCCATTTAACATTAGCTTGTTTTTGCTGCAAAGAAACATGTCTGCGTCCACGTCACGTGACTGAGACGTGCCGTGATCAAACGAACGAATCGATGTTAACGGCCTACTGAGCCAATAAGGAGGTAGAGTAGGCCCATACAACCTCGTATCTACGGTCTGATCACAACTGATAAAGGCCATTTAATTGACTGATAACATTCAACGTAGGTGCAACGAGATGCATTCCTCGAAGCATCAGTGAGTCTTTCACTGACAGCTCATGACGTATGTGGAAGTGTGGAGCAGCATCTGGACTCAGCGCTTTCACTTTCCTTGGCCAGCCCCGAGCAATCTGTACACGGATGGCAGAAATCTCCTGGCGCGAGCGAAGCAGCAGCAGCCTCGAAGGCAGCAATGGGCAAAGCACCAAGAGCAGCAGTGACGTGTGCACCCAGTTCTGGCTCAGCATCCAGAACAGGGTCAGCAGGTACAGGTAGAGGAAGATGGGAGAGGCAGTCAGCAGTGGAGTTCTCAGATCTAGACCACATCATAGTCATAGGTCAAGAGCCTGGCAGACCTGCGTGCTGCAATTCGCATTCCAGCATGGCCTATACCTTTCATGGTAAGCAGAGTAGTGAGGGCCTGGTGATCGGTACGTAAGGTAAATCTATGACCGCACAAGTATGTGCGCCACTTCTCAGCTGCCCAGACCCATCCCAGCGCTTCCCTTTCCTCAGTGGAGTATTTGCGTTCCACTGCGGTGAGGGTCCGGGAGGCAAAAGCCACCGTGCGTTTTGTGCCGTCAGGGTGAAGCTGGGCGACCACAGCTCCTGAACCGTAACCTGAGGCATCGGTGGACACCACGGCTGGCAGGGCTGGGTCGAAGAGGACAAGGGCGGCACTGTTCACCAGGATGGACTTCACTTTCTCAAAGCTTTTCTGTGCCTCAGCTGTCCGTTGAAAATCAATCTCTCTTCTGACGCATGCGCACATCGGCTCCGATTCTGTCGCATAGCTCAGGATGAACGTCGAGAACCATGACAACCAGCCCAGAAATGAGCACAGTGCAGCAGCGTCTGTTGGAGCTGGGGCGTTCAGAAGAGCTTCAGTGTGTTCTTTGTCGGGCATGATGCCTTGGGCAGACACCACGTGACCCAGGAAGCGTAGACTCAACTGATTAAAGCAGCACCTTTCTTCGTTCAGGAGTAAACCTGCCTCTTTCAGACGGTGGAGGACTTTCTTCAGATGAGCAGCATGCTCTGTGCTGTTGGCTCCGTAGACGATGGTATCGTCGAGATAATTGTGCACTCCTGGCAGACCTTCCAGGATGGTAGCCGTCATCTTTTGGAATGCAGATGGTGCAGAGGAGAGGCCCTACGGCACACGGCAATAGCGAAAGACACCATCATGGGTAATGAAAGCGGTGAGGTCCTGACTTTCCTCACGTAGAGGCACCTACCTGATGGTAGGCCCTTGCCAGATCGATTGTTGAATACACTGCGACTCCCCGCAGAGTGGACAGCAGCTCATCTATGTGTGGGAGTGGATAGCAGTCTGTCACGACAGCCTTGTTTGGCTCCCGGAGATCCACCCACATACGAATGCCTCCTTTCTTTTTCTGCATAACGACGATAGGAGACACGCAGGCGGAAGCATCGATCCTCTCGGTCACACCAGCGGCAAGGAGCCTGTTTGTCTCTTCTGTGACAGCACCTCTCACAGACAGGGGCAGGTGGCACAGTTCTTGTCGGACCGGGGTTACAGATGCAGAAACCTTGACCCGGTGCACAAAGTTTTTAGCACAGCCGAGGAGCGGAGGAGAGGCGGACAGGTGCATGACAGGGGCATCTGGAGCAGTAGCAAGAGGAAGAGGAGACATTACAGCACCGCCTACTATGTGGATGTTCAGCACTTTCATCAGATCCATACCCAGCAACGGCGCTCCATTCTCCACGACGAAGAAGACTGCTGGGGCGGTGATGTCATGTCTGGACACCATAGCTGAAAGGCGTCCCAACACAGGTATGTGTGTCTTGGAGTATGTGACCAACCGAACAGTAGGTGGCGCTAAGTGTGACTCACTGAAATGCTCTTTAAACACAGAGCTGGGCAGTATGGACACCGATGACCCTGTGTCAACAACCAGGTCCATGACCTGGGCTGGTGAGTCTGATGGCTGGATTTTGACATTGCATGGTATTTTATCAGCTGTGCGAGCAGACCCTTGAATGCATAGAACAGTCAGTTCTGGAACCTCCACTTCTCGCACTGGATGGGTGGGAGCGGAGCAGCTCATTTAAATGAGCCGCCAAGCCTCATTTGGAAGTATTCGGCGCCTACATGAACCACGTGACCCTCTCGCCTTCTGACCCCCCGTTGACGCAACTCTCCCTTTCTAGGGCTCTGCTATAAAGTACGCAGGAGAACATGGATGACTTTTAGCTTACAACTTAATGAACATGTTGCAGCATGTATGGCTTCCAGTCTACTTCCTGTTTCCCTGTATGTCACTTCTTTTCCAGTACACAACAACCCTTCTGGTAAAAACAATACTCAAAAGTTAGCAGTGACACCTAGTGGTTTAAATGAGAATACAACTAAATAATAATACAAGCGTTAGAGGACACAACAACAGGCATGAAACAGGAGGTGAGGGTGGGGGAAGTCACTTCTGGTCTACGGACAGCCGGTTCTGGTGCTCCCCAGGGATGTGTCCTCTCCCGACTGCTCTTCTCCATCTACACCAATGACTGTACCTCCAAGGACCCAGCTGTTAAACCACTGAAGTTTGCACGCGACACAATGGTCATCGGACTCCTCCAGGATGGAGAGGAATCTGTATATCGGTGGGAGGTTCAGTGGCTGGTGCTCTGGTGAGGTCCGAACAACTTGGACCTGAACATGTTCAAGACTGTTGAGATGACAAGTGAAAGAAGATGAAGTGGGGGACCAACATCAACTCCATCCTCAAAAAGGCCCAGCGGAGGATGTTCCTGCTGTGGCAGCTGAAGACATTTGGTCTGCCACAGGAGCTGCTGAACCGGTTCTACACCCCGGACACCGGATCTGTCCTGCGTACATCCATCATGGTCCGGTTCTGAGCAGCGACAACGCAGGATAGGAACGGACTGCTGCAGCGAACAGTAAGGAGAGCAGAAACAATCATCGGTGCTCCCCTGCCCACCCTGCAGGACTTGTACACCTCTAGTGCCCAGAAACGGGTAGGCAGGATCAGCACAGCCCCCCCCACACACACACACACAGCCTCCCCCCCCCCCCACACACACACACACAGGACACCTGTTAGTTTAAATCCTACCCTGTGGAAAGCACTGCAGAGCAATGTGCACCACAACCACCAGACGTAGGAGCAGTTTCCTCCACACACAACACCTCTGTCATGAACACCTAACAGGATGGTGCAGGAACACACACTTATTATGTACATATGACACTTTGTTAACAACCCCTCTGGTCCAGATGTCTCACCTACATGTCTGCAACGTGCACTACCTCTTCAAACCAGATGAGCGTTACACATGTCTGTGCAATACAACTGTACAAGTATAAATACACATTCGACTGCTGTATACTGGTGACAGTTACTGCTGTTAGTGTTGTGGTTGTGACATAGGTATATAACATAGTATGTAGTTGTGAGGTGGATGGTAGGTGACTATATATCAGAACCAGAACCATGTGTACTGGCCATGTAGGTTCGCACTACATGGAATGTGGTTCTGGTTCCGTGGCTCTCTCAGTGTACTGCACATAGAATAACAACACTACAACACAACAATCTTCACATGTACACACAAGCACTGACTTATACATAGAATAACAACACTACAACACAACAATCTTCACATGTACACACAAGCACTGACTTATACATAGAATAACAACACTACAACACAACAATCTTCACATGTACACACAAGCACTGACTTATACATAGAATACCAACACTACAACACAACAATCTTCACATGCACACACAAGGACTGACTTATACATAGAATAACAACACTACAACACAACAATCTTCACATGCACACACAAGGACTGACTTATACATAGAATAACAACACTACAACACAACAATCTTCACATGTACACACAAGGACTGACTTATACATAGAATAACAACACAACAATCTTCACATGTACACACAAGCACTGACTTATACATAGAATAACAACACTACAACACAACAATCTTCACATGTACACACAAGGACTGACTTATACATAGAATAACAACACAACAATCTTCACATGTACACACAAGCACTGACTTATACATAGAATAACAACACTACAACACAACAATCTTCACATGTACACACAAGGACTGACTTATACATAGCATAACAACACTACAACACAACAATCTTCAGATGCACACACAAGGACTGACTTATACATAGCATAACAACACTACAACACAACAATCTTCACATGCACACACAAGGACTGACTTATACATAGAATAACAACACAACAATCTTCACATGTACACACAAGCACTGACTTATACATAGAATAACAACACTACAACACAACAATCTTCACATGTACACACAAGGACTGACTTATACATAGCATAACAACACTACAACACAACAATCTTCACATGCACACACAAGGACTGACTTATACATAGCATAACAACACTACAACACAACAATCTTCACATGCACACACAAGGACTGACTTATACATAGAATAACAACACTACAACACAACAATCTTCACATGTACACACAAGGACTGACTTATACATAGCATAACAACACTACAACACAACAATCTTCACATGTACACACAAGGACTGACTTATACATAGAATACCAACACTACAACACAACAATCTTCACATGTACACACAAGGACTGACTTATACATAGCATAACAACACTACAACACAACAATCTTCACATGCACACACAAGGACTGACTTATACATAGCATAACAACACTACAACACAACAATCTTCACATGCACACACAAGGACTGACTTATACATAGAATAACAACACTACAACACAACAATCTTCACATGTACACACAAGGACTGACTTATACATAGCATAACAACACTACAACACAACAATCTTCACATGTACACACAAGGACTGACTTATACATAGAATACCAACACTACAACACAACAATCTTCACATGTACACACAAGGACTGACTTATACATAGCATAACAACACTACAACACAACAATCTTCACATGCACACACAAGGACTGACTTATACATAGCATAACAACACTACAACACAACAATCTTCACATGCACACACAAGGACTGACTTATACATAGAATAACAACACTACAACACAACAATCTTCACATGCACACACAAGGACTGACTTATACATAGAATACCAACACTACAACACAACAATCTTCACATGCACACACAAGGACTGACTTATACATAGAATAACAACACTACAACACAACAATCTTCACATGCACACACAAGGACTGACTTATACATAGAATAACAACACTACAACACAACAATCTTCACATGTACACACAAGGACTGACTTATACATAGAATAACAACACAACAATCTTCACATGTACACACAAGCACTGACTTATACATAGAATAACAACACTACAACACAACAATCTTCACATGTACACACAAGGACTGACTTATACATAGCATAACAACACTACAACACAACAATCTTCACATGCACACACAAGGACTGACTTATACATAGCATAACAACACTACAACACAACAATCTTCACATGCACACACAAGGACTGACTTATACATAGAATAACAACACTACAACACAACAATCTTCACATGTACACACAAGGACTGACTTATACATAGAATAACAACACTACAACACAACAATCTTCACATGTACACACAAGGACTGACTTATACATAGAATAACAACACTACAACACAACAATCTTCACATGTACACACAAGGACTGACTTATACATAGAATAACAACACTACAACACAACAATCTTCACATGTACACACAAGGACTGACTTATACAGGTGGAGGAACAAGAGGTGATGAGGTGCAGCGGTGCAGAGAATATATCAGAGATGCTGGAATACATGTTAGCAGCTTACTGACATACATGCCTGAGGTACATGTACATGACAGAGGGTACCAGTATATGTACAATGTACAGTACAGTAGTGTATACTAGATAGTGTATACTTCTGGTACATAAGATAGTATAGTGTAATATAGTGTATATGGGCATGATGGGTTGTAGAGTCATGGTACTGTATGTGGTACTGTATATATAGTGTATGGACAATATAGTAGGTTATGAACAATAATGTATGATATATGGTATACTATATGGTATAATATATGGTATACTATACGGTATACTATACGGTATACTATATGGTATACTCTATGGTATACTATACGGTATACTATACGGTATACTATACGGTATACTATATGGTATATTCTATGGTGTACTATATGCTATACTATATGGTATACTCTATGGTATACTATATGGTATACTATATGGGCATAGGTTGTTGGTCACTCACCCATAACAAAACTCTATAGCAGCACGTGTTGTGCGTACACACTTTGCTCCAATGTCTTGTTGTTGTCCCATGATTTCTTCCAGGTTTTGTTTGTTCTTGTGTGCGAGTGTTAGAAGCTGCTGTGTGCCGCAGACAAACCCCTCATCTGCACAGACGCGCTTGGCCAGTAAAGTTGATTCTGATCATGATTGTGGTTCCTCCATGTTCAGCGATGGCTCCAGGTAGTCCCAGTGGATGAGCAGGGGCAGTGATGCGGTGCTGACTGACCACCAGGGGGCTTGCTCTTACTTTGGGCTCCCTGGGCCGAGTGGACAGACTTGGCTGACCGCCAGGGGGCTTGCTCTTACTTTGGGCTCCCTGGGCCGAGTGGACAGACTTGGCTGACCGGCACTGAGGCAACCAGCCAACTGGAGATGTTTCATTCCAGACATGTTACATCTCTTCTTCAGCTCTCACCGAGCCTCACGTCCTCCCTGCGTCCTTCTCAGTTGTGATACAGCTACAGGCTGCGCTCTCAAGACGGACTGGTGAAAGTCAAGTGTCCCATTTTTAATAAACTACAATGTCCTCAGAAAGGTGTCCTTGCCCTTGACTTTTTCACCATTTTATGAAAATCATAATAGAACATCTTGGGCATTTTCCCACAAAATATGTCAAACTGTATACATGGTATCTCGAGCACTTCTGATATTTCTCAAAATAAACATCCACCAAAATATTAACGAAGTAGTCAAGACTTGCTCTGGAGAGGGGGAAGCCAAATGAGGCCTGTGTAGCCCTCTCGGGTTCACAGGCCTCCAAGATGACTGCAGAGATGGCTGCACAAGTGGGTAGACGTGTATTGATCTACGGACTGATGCATCGATTTGATCAATACATAGACAGCTTCATGAAGAAATATTGTTTGTATGGAAGCAGAAGGAAAGTACACATATGTTTATGGAAAACACTTAGTCACAGGTAAATGACTACAGTGCATCAAAACATGTACTCATCCACATACATTAAATATGTAACATGTTTGTAATGTAAGAGGACCTGGAAGGGTTACACACTTTCTGTCAGGCAACATCCTGATCAAACATTTATAGGCTAATTTAAATTAAACTCACAAGCAATCATATAATTCAGAAAAATGTGTTGAAATACATGATCATTAATGAAGGTAACATAAAAAGATGAATGTTACATGGAAGTGCAGTGAAATATGCACAGATGTCACAGTAAGACTTGTCAGGCCACTTTGTCGGATCAGTTTTCCAGCTATCTGCAGGTAAAATATATACATGTAAAATATCTGCAGGTAAACTATTTGCAGGTAAAATATCTGCAGGTAAACTATTTGCAGGTAAAATATCTGCAGGTAAACTATTTGCAGGTAAAATATCTGCAGGTAAACTATTTGCAGGTAAAATATCTGCAGGTAAACTATTTGCAGGTAAAATATCTGCAGGTAAACTATTTGCATGTAAAATTTCTACAGGTAAACTATCTGCAGGTAAAATATTTGCAGGTTAAAATATCTGCAGGTAAAATATTTGCAGGTAAAATATTTGCAGGTAAAATATCTGCAGGTAAAATATTTGCAGGTAAAATATCTGCAGGTAAAATATTTGCAGGTAAAATATTTGCAGGTAAATATTTGCAGGTAAAATATCTGCAGGTAAAATATTTGCAGGTAAAATATCTGCAGGTAAACTATCTACAGCTAAAGTATCTGCAGGTAAAATATCTGCAGGTAAAATATCTGCAGGTAAAATATTTGCAGGTAAAATATCTGCAGGTAAACTATCTACAGCTAAAGTATCTGCAGGTAAAATATCTGCAGGTAAAATATCTGCAGGTAAACTATCTACAGCTAAAGTATCTGCAGGTAAAATATCTGCAGGTAAAATATCTGCAGGTAAAATTTCTACAGGTAAAATATCTGCAGGTAAAATATCTGCAGGTAAACTATCTACAGCTAAAGTATCTGCAGATAAACTATCTGCAGGTAAAATATCTGCAGGTAAAATATCTGCAGGTAAACTAAAGAGGAAAAATACAAGTTTATAAGGTGTAGTTTTCCCAAATAGCATGAACCCTCAGCAAAGAAAAGATGGAAAACACTTTGACAGTACTAATTCTGTAATTTTGGAGTGTGGAAATAATTGTCACTATGTTTTCATTCGTGCATGAAAATGTTCCAGTGTGTTTTACATGTCTGCGGAGCCCAACCGCACCATCTGCACAGAACTGGTGGGTGGGGGTTGGGGTGCTCCAAAAACGTCTGAGTGGGTGTATTTAAAAATAGATGACTTTGTAGGACTTTTATAAGTTGTTTTTTTTTTGCTAACAACACTGTAATTATCATTGTTTAGGAAAGTGGCAAAATATGTTTTCTTCTACACCCGCACCACCTACACCTGCACCACTATTCTCTGTTCACCTCTGTCTTGTACTCCATCACTTGGCTTTAGCCATGCAGTCTACTACGTCAAGCCAGGACTTGCAGAAAGTCACACACAGTGCAGTCACTGTGATGAGTAATGCACATTTTGCACCCGGTGTGTGTATATAGGCTATTGCACCCTGAACAAGTCAGAGTCAACACAACTTCACAACGCAGTGGTGGAGGGGCCAACCAGGACCAGGAGGACTGGGATGAATCCCGCTGGGCCGATGAGTCTGTGGGCCGGCTGGATGGGTTATGCCGTAGTATATACATCTTGTTTGTAAATTGTTAAAGTTGATCTGCTGCATGAACAGGCTGGTGTGTTAGCTTCTCTCTGTTCTCTGTGTCACTTACACGCTAACACACTAACACACTAACACACTTACACACTTACACAGAGCTGAGACCCGTCTGAAACAAAACACATCCACCTGAAGCCGAGGGCAGATTACAGCCCACCCCCCACCCCCCAGTTAGGTCCAGTTTTGCTCAACTACTGATGGATGCGATGAGAAGTTGTAGAGGTACGCTGCATCACTCACCAACAAAAACATTAACAATAGTAATAAAAACAACTGCAGCTAAGATCAGTCATCACTAGTATCAAGCTGGACAAAGATTCATAAAAGGACAAGCCATGAAGGAAGATGCAGCTAAACTTGCCAAACTAGCAGACCTGCCGGTTAGCAGAGGACCTGCCGGTTAGCAGAAGACCTGTTGGTTAGCAGAAGACCTGCCGGTTAGCAGAGGACCTGCCGGTTAGCAGAGGACCTGCCGGTTAGCAGAGGACCTGCCGGTTAGCAGAAGACCTGAGGGTTTGCAGAAGACCTGAGGGTTAGCAGAAGACCTGCCGGTTAGCAGAGCACCTGCCGGTTAGCAGAAGACCTGTTGGTTAGCAGAGGACCTGCCGGTTAGCAGAGGACCTGCCGGTTAGCATAAGACCTGAGGGTTAGCAGAAGACCTGCCGGTTAGCAGAAGACCTGTTGGTTAGCAGAGGACCTGCCGGTTAGCAGAAGACCTGCCGGTTAGCAGAGGACCTGAGGGTTAGCAGAAGACCTGACGGTTAGCATAAGACCTGAGGGTTAGCAGAAGACCTGCCGGTTAGCAGAAGACCTGTTGGTTAGCAGAGGACCTGCCGGTTAGCAGAAGACCTGCCGGTTAGCAGAGGACCTGAGGGTTAGCAGAAGACCTGCCGGTTAGCAGAGGACCTGCTGGTTAGCAGAAGACCTGAGGGTTAGCAGAAGACCTGACGGTTAGCAGAAGACCTGCAGGTTAGCAGAAGACCTGCCGGTTAGCAGAAGACCTGATGGTTAGCAGAACACCTGCCGGTTAGCAGAAGACCTGCCGGTTAGCAGAGGACCTACTGGTTAGCAGAAGACCTGCCGGTTAGCAGAAGACCTGCCGGTTAGCAGAGGACCTGCTGGTTAGCAGAAGACCTGAGGGTTAGCAGAAGACCTGCCGGTTAGCAGAGGACCTGCTGGTTAGCAGAAGACCTGCCGGTTAGCAGAAGACCTGCCGGTTAGCAGAGAACCTGCCGGTTAGCAGAAGACCTGCAGGTTAGCAGAGGACCTGCCGGTTAGCAGAAGACCTGAGGGTTAGCAGAGGACCTGCTGGTTAGCAGAGGACCTGCCGGTTAGCAGAAGACCTGCCGGTTAGCAGAGGACCTGCTGGTTAGCAGAAGACCTGAGGGTTAGCAGAAGACCTGCCGGTTAGCAGAGGACCTGTTGGTTAGCAGAAGACCTGCCGGTTAGCAGAGGACCTGCCGGTTAGCAGAAGACCTGCAGGTTAGCAGAAGACCTGCCGGTTAGCAGAGGACCTGCCGGTTAGCAGAAGACCTGCAGGTTAGCAGAAGACCTGCCGGTTAGCAGAGGACCTGCCGGTTAGCAGAAGACCTGAGGGTTAGCAGAAGACCTGCCGGTTAGCAGAGGACCTGCCGGTTAGCAGAAGACCTGAGGGTTAGCAGAAGACCTGAGGGTTAGCAGAGGACCTGCCGGTTAGCAGAGGACCTGCCGGTTAGCAGAAGACCTGAGGGTTAGCAGAAGACCTGCCGGTTTAGCAGAGGACCTGCCGGTTAGCAGAAGACCTGCCGGTTAGCAGAGGACCTGCCGGTTAGCAGAAGACCTGAGGGTTAGCAGAAGACCTGCCGGTTAGCAGAAGACCTGAGGGTTAGCAGAAGACCTGCCGGTTAGCAGAGGACCTGCTGGTTAGCAGAAGACCTGAGGGTTAGCAGAAGACCTGAGGGTTAGCAGAATACCTCCTGGTTAGCAGAAGACCTGCAGGTTAGCAGAGGACCTGCCGGTTAGCAGAAGACCTGCAGGTTAGCAGAAGACCTGCCGGTTAGCAGAGGACCTGCCGGGTAGCATAAGACCTGAGGGTTAGCAGAAGACCTGCCGGTTAGCAGAAGACCTGCCAGTTAGCAGATGACCTGCCGGGTAGCATAAGACCTGAGGGTTAGCAGAAGACCTGCCGGTTAGCAGAGGACCTGCTGGTTAGCAGAAGACCTGAGGGTTAGCAGAAGACCTGCTGGTTAGCAGAAGCAGCTCCCAGGTGGCAGCCCAGAAGGCCTGATCATGAAACTGATGATCCATGTTGGGTTAGCAACACACACACGGTGAAGGGACGGCACGGTAAGACTTTCTGGTAAACAGCTAAATTGTTTAGTGGACAGACAGATGGGAAATTGTATCGTTGCAACAGGGCAATCAAACACACAACCAACAATTCCAAAACCATACTACCACTACTACTACTACTACTACTACTAATACTACTACTGCGACTACTACTACTACTACTACTACTACTACTACTACTACTGCTACTACTTCTACTACTACCACTACTACTACTACTACCACCACCACCGCCACTCCTACTACTACTGCTACTATTACTACTACTACTACCACTACTATTACCACTACTACCACCAATACTACTACTAGTACTACTCCTACTACTTTCGGCTGCTCCCGTTAGGGGGCGCCACAGCGGATCATCCGTTTCCATCTCTTCCTGTCCTCTACATCTTCCTCTGTCACACCAGCCACCTGCATGTCCTCCCTCACCACATCCATAAACCTCCTCTTTGGCCTTCCTCTTCTCCTCTTCCCTGGCAGCTCCATATTCAGCATCCTTCTCCCAGTATACCCAGCATCCCTCCTCCACACATGTCCAAGCCATCTTAGTGTTGCCTCTCTTGCTTTGTCTCCAAACCGTCCACAACCTGAGCGGTCCCTCTAATATACTCGTTCCTAATCCTGTCCTTCTTCATCACCCCCAGTGAAAATCTTATCATCTTCATCTCTGCCACCTCCAGCTCCGCCTCCTGTCTTTTCATCAGTGCCACTGTCTCCAAACCATATAACATAGCTGGTCTCACTACCATCTTGTAAACCTTCCCTTTAACTCTTGCTGGTACCCTTCTGTCACACATCACTCCTGACACTCTTCTCCACCCACTCCCACCCTGCCTGCACTCTCTTCTTCACCTCTCTTCTGCACTCCCCCATTACTTTGGACAGTTGACCCCAAGTATTTAAACTCATATGCCTTCATCACCTCTACTCCTTGCATCCTCACCATTCCACTGTCCTCTCTCTCATTCACGCAGAGGTATGCCATCTTGCTCCTACTGAGTTTCATTCCTCTTCTCTCCAGTGCATACCTCCACCTCTCCAGGCTCTCCTCCACCTGCACCCTACAGATCACAATGTCATCTGCAAACATCATAGTTCACAGAGACTCCTGCCTGATCTCATCCGTCAACCTGTCCTTCACCATTGCAAACAAGAAAGGGCTCAGAGCCGATCCTTGATGTAATCCCACCTCCACCTTGAACCCATCTGTCATTCCAACCACACACCTCAGCACCGTCACACTTCCCTCATACATATCCTGCACCACTCCTACATACTTCTCTGCAACTCCTGACTTCCTCATACAATACATTCCCAAACAGCACAAGATGTGGAAATGTTCCATGACTACAGATGCAAAACGACGGGTAAATAAAACATCGCACATGCTGCAGCAATCATTACAAATATGAGTTAGTGTTTATAAAGTGGGGGTATTGTTTCTGGTTGATTTGACCACTCGTCGTCTGTTTGTAGGCAGGCAGTCGTTGCTAGCCAGATTCAGTTGCTTATATTTATGCATTTTCAGTATAAGATAGGCCACATATCCGGTCTGACAGAAAGTAATCCTTGTTGTCCTTGTACTATGGCATGTACTAATCACTCACTACCCAGTACAACAGAAACGGTGGAAATGGCTCATGCACTGGCCCCTGCACATAAACCCTGCTCTCCATCACTGGACCAGTTACACTCCCAGTGCGCTGCACAGTGCAGGGGGCTGCACAGTGCAGGGGGCTGCACTGCGCTGCTGCTTATCCACAGAGCAGCATCACCAACAGCACAACCCGCTACACCCCTTCGTCTGGGTGATACGTGTTTGTGTTGTGCTCAGTGTTGCGTGCTATCTAGCAAGACAAGTTTGCTTAAAGGGTTTTGTCACGAGACTGTCTCTGCACATTTTGTTTCAAAGGAGAGAAGAAGTAACTGCTTTAAAACACAATGTGCACTACTTACCGTTGGTTCAGGTGGGCTGTGAGAATGTGAAAAGAGATGGAGTTTTCAACTACCCACCCAGTGGTTGGTTTTAGGGAAGTCAAGTCAACTTTATTTGTATAGCCTCCCCCTCCTCCTCCTACTTTCGGCTGCTCCCGTTAGGGGGCGCCACAGCGGATCATCCATTTCCATCTCTTCCTGCATCTTCCTCCGTCACACCAGCCACCTGCATGTCCTCCCTCACCACATCCATACACCTCCTCTTTGGCCTTCCTCTTCTCCTCTATTTGTATAGCCTAATATCACAAATGACAAATTAGCTTCAAGGGGCTTCCCAGTGTTTTTATGGACCATAAAGGGGCTGTTTGGTCTATAAAAACAGGCGGTTTTAACTGCAGGGGAATGAAACACTGACGCCTGCACTAGCCAAGGGATCACTGCCCCTCTGCTCATTCGTTCCCGGTTGCCACGGAAGGTCTTATTTCTACGGTTTTGTTTCCTGGACAGAGTCTGACCTCTTGTAACTTGACCTTCAGCTCCTGACTGGTAGTACCACCTACACTGTTCTTCAGGGGGCGCTCTCGGAGCTCCTCCTCCAGCTGGATGGACCAATCAGATTAAAGAAAAACGAACGGGGTAAAAATCACACAATATGAGACAACAAATGAGGACAGACACACACATCTGCCTCATTTCACAGTCACACTGTGGTCCTGTAAGCTGCGGCGGCGGCGGCGGCGGTGGCGGCGGGAGTAGAGCACCAGACAGCCGCACTGAGGACAGAAGCGGCTCAGAGCACTTACAGTGAGTCCAGACTCAGTTGACCTGGTCTGAACGTGTAGTACGAGTCCAGTGCTGCTGCGCCTGCAGCAAACACGGAGGCGTCATGTGAACAAACCAAAGGGAAACAGGGCATGGGCGGTGTGTGTGTTCTGCCGTGCGGCACCACATCGTGCAGCACTACATCGTGCGGCACCACATCATGCGGCACCACATCGTGCAGCACCACATCGTGCGGCACCACACCGTGCGGCACCACATCGTGCGGCACCACACCGTGCGGCACCACATCGTGCGGCACCACACCGTGCGGCACCACACCGTGCGGCACCACACCGTGCGGCACCACACCGTGCGGCACCACACCGTGCAGCACCACATCGTGCAGCACCACACCGTGCAGCATGTGTGCTTCTGTTCCCTGCACATCTACAACAAACACAAGCAAACCCAGCGAATGCAACACTACACGTTTCCCAGACGTTGGCGTGGGAGCAGACAGTCTGGTTTTCAGATGCGTTCTTCAGACCCGGGCCGGGAAGTCCACCACGACCCGGCCCGGGCCGGGAAGTCCACCACGCCTACACAACACGCAGTTCATCAGAAACCAGCCTTGCATGTGCTTCTCAGTCGAAGCAAAGGTGTTTAAAGTAGTAGTGTTTGTTTTCGCACAAGCGTGGAGTGAAGGAGTTGTAATGCATGGATAACACGTGACTCGAGTCACCCCACCCCTCACACACACACACACACACACACACACACACACACACACACACACACACACACACACACACACACACACACACACACACACACACGCCTTCAAAGCAAAAGCACGCCGCGGCGGGCGGGCATGGTGCGGTACGTTTCCCATGACAAGCAGTTGGTTGTGCTGGGCTGGCCTGCGTGACCAGCCTGTCAGAAACATAGCCCACATAGCGTTGTGGACTAAAACCATCACATGAGCTTACTGGAGACCTGGCCACGTGCTGTGCTGCACTGGAGCGCTATCTGGCCTAAGTGGACCTGTAAGTCCCAGCACTCTACAACATTAAACTGTTGTGATTTCCTCTGAAGGGTGATAAGGAGTAACAAGACGCGTGTCTCTGCAGGTCACCATCCTACTGTATAGCACCCGGGGACCAACTCCGCCTCTTCTTTCCATTGCCTTGCTCAGGGGCACAGGCAGGAGTATTAACCCGAACATGCATGTCTTTCTGATGGTGGGAGGAAACCCACGCAGACACGAGGAGAACATGCAAACGCCACACAGAGGACGACCCGGGACGGCCTGGGGTTCGAACCCAGGACCTTCTTGCTGTGAGGCAACGCTGCTAACCACTGTGCCCCCCATAAACTTTAATGAATTTGTTAAGTTAGTCAAGTCAGGTCAGGATGGTGCCAGTGGAGGAGGCAGGGGTGGCCAGGCGGAGGCCATTACTTATCGGGGTGGCACACAAACTGATGTCTCGTTGTTATTTTTCTTTTGTGGGTGGCAAATCGCTGCAGACCAGATAGTCAGTTTTTGGTTTGTTTGTTTGTTTTGTTTTTTGGTCGCTTACTCTTGTCATTGACTTATGCAGGCAACAGCGATAGTCATGTAGACGTATACCATGAGGACATATCAGGGACCAGGACACATACCCACAGCCAGCTTCCCACCTGCAGACACGGCCAATTGTGCCTGTAGGGATGCCTGAACAAGCCGGAGGTAACACGGGGGTTTGAACCAGCGATCCCTGCGTTGGTAGGCAACGGAATAGACCACCACGCCACCCAGATGCCCCAAAGTTGTGCTTTTTTAATAAGTGATAAAGCTCATAAGAGAATTACAATTTAAATAACACAAGATAATTACACGTAAGTCTCTTATGTTAAACAACCTGACAAACGTCATGTTCTGCGGCGGTTGTGATTTAAGGCAAACTGGTTCACAAAACAGCCAGATGGTCAAGCTGTCATCGTCTACGGTTGGTTTCAAGTAAGTTTTAATGACACCGAGTACTGAGAATCTCCTTTCACACGCAGCTATACTCACAGGTATGGTGACTGCTATTTCACACAATCTAAAGAGTTCATGAAGCACCTCGTGATATTGCTCGATGAATTTTGTGAGGTCAGCTATACTAGAAGGTTTCCCTATGCCTGCCTGGATTTTCCTCTCTGGGATTATTTTTACTGGTGTAATCCATCTCTCATCTCGTCTCATCTCATCTCGTCTCATCTCATCTCATCTCATCTCATCTCATCTCATCTCATCTCATCTCATCTCATCTCATCTCATCTCATCTCATCTCCAGCCGCTTCTCCGGGGTCGGGTAGCGGTGGCAGCAAGCTAAGTAGGGCACTCCAGACGTCCCTCTCTCCAGCAACGCCCTCCAGCTCCTCCTGGGGGATCCCAGGGTGTTCCCAGGCCAGACTGGACATGTCGTCCCTCCAGCCAGTTCTGGGTCTACCCCCAGTTGATCCTGCCCGGTAAACCTCCACAGGAGGGCGGCCAGGAAGCATCCTAATCAGATGCCAGAACCATCTGAACTGGCTCCTTTCGATGCGAAGGAGCAGCGGCTCCACTCCGAGCTCCCTCCGGATGTCCGAGCTCCTCACCCTATCTCTAAGGCTGAGTCCAGACACCCTACGGAGGAAACTCATTTCAGCCGCTTGTATCCGCGATCTCACCCTTTCGGTCACTACCCAAAGCTCATGACCATAGGTGAGGGTTGGAACCAAGACTGACTGGTAAACTGAGAGCTTTGCCTTCCGGCTCAGCTCCCTCTTCACCACAACAGTCCGGTACAACGTCCACATTACTGCTGATGCTGCACCAATCCGCCTGTCAATCTCCCGCTCCATCCTACCCTCACTCGTGAACAAGACCCCGAGATACTTAAACTCAACAAAATTTGACTTTCCTTGACCTCACTGATAATGGCGGAGTGCACCATTTCTGCTAAAGTGTTCAACATTTGTTTTTGGGTATGGTGGCTTGTGTACTTAGCATTATGAGCTCCTTTCAATTTCTTTTTAACAACTGTGTTGTGATTACCAATAATCTCTCATATAGCAAGGAGGTTTCCCTTGTTGTGTGAATCAAGTGTCTCCGAGTCCCTATGGCCCTTTGTGCCATGTTTTTTGTAGCAGTTAACAGTAAAAGTTCAGCTACCGTTTTAATATAACCCTGGTTCTGCTGTGTCTGTTTTGTGTGCTCTTGTGACAGTTTATTCATCAAAGGTGTCTTGTGTCTTTCTTCGTTCTCAACCTTCTTCCATGTTAACATAGCACTGATGTGTGCTTCAGACTCGGCACGGGGAGCAAAGCCTCCGTCTCAGAACATGGCCTTTTCCCAGTTTTTATAGTATGAAGTGAAAACTGATCCAGTGCTATGAAGGCCAAAGTGCTTCCACTTGTGATGGGAATACCATGAGGACTTAAAGTTTCTTCTCTCATCCCCCATGACTGTCCTTGAAAATACTGCAAGCTGTGGCGGGACTGGTGCTTTAGCTCAGGAACTGGACATGTCTAAACCAAGAATACATTTCAATATGCTACTCAATTCAATTTTGCCACGGGTCACCAAAACCTCACATACTTATTTATCCATTCAACTGTGCTATATATTAACTCACTAGCCTAATACATGAAAGACTATTTAGCACTACAAATCCAGAAGCACTGGTAAGAGGAGGTTTAAGTAAGTTAGTTTTCCTGTTCAGTACTGACCTGACTAAGTCTAAAAAGGAAATTAAAGAGTCCAGATTACTTTATTTGTCCTGATGGACATTTGTGTTGGACATAAAGGCTGCCACATAATGACACTGTCAAGCAGTGGTGCACAGCTATGTGCCATGGAGGTTCAAGAATATGCATGTCTTATTTCCATCTGGACTCCACAAAAGATTGTTTTGCCCTTAAGTCTTCCTGTTTGGTTGAAGGTGTGCTAACTGGTGACATCAACAGGTGTTGTGTTGTGTTGTGTTGTGTTGTGTTGTGTTGTGTTGTGTTGTGTTGGAATGAACACCTGCATATTTTCAGGCCTCCAGGGCACATGTTTGAGTACCACTGCTTTCAGTGATTGGGTTTGGGGTTTTTTTTAACCTAGACCTTGTTGAAAGGTGTTCTGAAAAACAAATGAAGATACTGTGACTGTACTGTGAGATTCCCATTTTTGAAAAGGAGATCTAGTCTGTTCTTTAGTAACAGCTTAAACGATGGTCCCATGGAATTTTGTTGCAGCCCAATGAGAAGATTCAGCAAAGTGGTATGTTTCTCTACACCGAAATGATCACTGAGGTTTTTGTCTGTATGATTCTAGATTACACTGACAATGTTTTGATGAGGTGTAGGTTAAAAAAACAGCTATCCCTTAACAAGGTGTCAGCTGTTATTAACACTATTTTTGGGCACACTAGGAGCAGGTGTCATTGGCAGCAACAAATAGTTGGATAAAAACATTTAATGCTGGCAAAAAAACTCCTCAGATCATCATCTTGGCCCTATGAGACACCACATTCAAATGATCAAGTAGTACATAAACTAACTCAAGAAGAAAAGACCTACATTGTGATTAATCACACTTTATATTTTTATCTTTGATTCTAGTTTTAAAAAATACTTTTTTTTTGTATTTTATTTGCTGTTGGAGTCCAGGGTAGACTGGTGTCTTGCTGTAACATTTGTAACATGTATATACACTGCTCAAAAAAATAAAGGGAACACCTAAAAACACAATATAGACCTCAATGAATGAAATATTTCAGCTGAAAATCTTTATTTATTAGACAGAGGAATGTGTTTAGAGCAAAATAACCTAAGAATGATCAATGGAAATCAAAATCATTAGCCCATTAAGGTCTGGATTCAGAATCATACTCAAAATCAAAGTGGAAAATGAGAACATAGGCTGATCCAACTTCTGTGGAAATTCTTCAAGACGATTCAAAATGAGGCTCAGTAGTGTGTGTGGCCTCCACGTGCCTGTATGCACTCCCTACAATGTCTGGGCATGCTCCTGATGAGACGACGGATGGTCTCCTGAGGGATCTCCTCCCAGACCTGGATCAGGGCATCGGTCAACTCCTGGACAGTCTATGGTGCGACATCGCGTTGGCGGATGGTACGAGACATGATGTCCCAGAGGTGCTCGATTGGATTCAGGTCTGGGGAACGTGCAGGCCAGTCCATAGCATCAATGCCCTCGACATACAGGAACTGCTGACACACTCTGGCCACATGAGGACGAGCATTGTCATGCATGAGCAGGAACCCAGGGCCCACTGCACCAGCATATGGTCTGACAATGGGTCTGAGGATCTCATCCCGGTACCTAATGGCAGTCCTGGTACCTCTGGCTAGCACGTAGAGGTCTGTGCGGCCCTCCAAGGATATGCCTCCCCAGACCATCACTGACCCACCGCCAAACCGGTCATGCTGGAGGATGTTGCAGGCAGCAGAACATTCTCCACAGCGTCTCCAGACTCTCTCACGTCTGTCACATGTGTTCAGTGTGAACCTGCTCTCATCTGTGAAGAGCACAGGGCGCCAATGGCGAATCTGCCAACCAAGATGTTCTCTGGCAAAGGTCAATCGGGCTGCACGGTGTTGGGCTGTGAGCACAGGCCCCAATTGTGGACGTCGGGCCCTCATACCATCCTCATGCATTCTGTTTCTCACTGTTTGAGCAGAAACCTGCACATTAGTGGCCTGTTGAAGGTCGTTTTGTAGGGCTCCGGCAGTGCTCCTCCTGTTCCTCCTTGCACAAAGGACCAGATAGCGGTCCTGCTGCGGGGTTGTTGTCCTCCTGCGGCCCCCTCCACGTCTCCTGGTGTACTGGCCTGTCTCCTGGTACCTCCTCCATGCTCTGGACACTGTGCTGGGAGACACATCAAATCTTCTTGCCACAGCACGCATTGATGTGCCATCCTGGATGAGCTGCACTACCTGAGCAACTTCTGTAGGTTGCAGATACCGCCTCATGCCACCTCTAGTGGTGAGGGCACTAGCAAAATGAAAAACTAACCAAAGATCGGCCAGAAAAGATGAGGACAGGCAAATGGTCTGTGGCCACCACCTGCAAATCCATCCTTTTATAGGGGTTGTCTTGCAAATTGTCTAATTTCCACCTGGTGGAAATTAGACAATTTGCAAGTAGAAAGTAGTAGTAGTAGTAGAAGTAGTAGTAGTAGTTGGAGTATGGGTTGTATATCTGGAGTATAGGTTGTATAAGTGGAATATAGGTTGTATAGTTGGAGTATGGGATATAAAGTTGAAGTATATGTTGTGAAGTTGGAGTATGGGTTATTTAGTGGGAGTATGGGTTATATAGTTGGAATATGGGTTTCTTGCCGGAGTATGGGTTGTATAGTTGGAGTATAGGTTGTATACATGACATTACATTACATTACAGTCATTGAGCCAACGCTTTTATCCAAAGCGACTTACAATAAGAGCATCATGTAACGTAGGAAATCAGGAGAACTACTAGTCATCAGAGGTCATAAGTGCATCTAAACAAGCATCTACGAGCAAAACCAGTGCTAAAGTAAAAGCGCAAGGAAGAGATTTTTTTTTTTAAATGAGTGAATACAATAAGTGCTAAGAACAAGTAACAGGGTAGTAGTTCTATAAGAGGTGAGTTTTCAACCTGCGCCGAAAGATGGGCAGCGACTCGGCTGTCCTGACATCAGTGGGGAGTTCAGTCCACCACTGTGGGGCCAGGACAGAACAGAGCCGGGACCGGGTCGATCGGCAGCAAGGGCCTCTGAGCGACGGGGCAACCAGGCGTGCCGAGGCAGCTGAGCGAAGTGGTGGGGCGGGGGTGTAGGGCTTGACCATGGCCTGGAGATAGGAAGGAGCTGCTCCTTTCACTGCCCTGTAGGCCAGCACCAGAGTCTTAAACTGGACGCGAGCAGCTCCTGGGAGCCAGTGTAGGGACATGAGAAGGGGAGTTGTGTGGTAGAACTTGTCATCATGACTTGGTATGTCCCCCCTCGTCCATTAAGGTCTGCAGATGGAGCCCTGCTAGTTATTCCCAGGTCTCGGTTGGTTACAAAGGGTGACCGGGCTTTTGCTGTTAGAGCCCCCACACTATGGACCTCTCTTCCTGCTGAGCTAAGACGAACCAAGTCTTTAGCTTCTTTTAAATCTCGTCTTGAAACTTTTCTTTTTATGAAAGCTTTCACAAATGTTTGATATTTGTTTTTATTTTTACTGTTCTTAATTTTACTCTTATTTGATCTTACTGTTATTCCTGCCTTGTCTGGTTTTATCTGTTTTTTGTTTTTTTTGTGAAGCACTTTGTAACATTGTTTTAGAAAGGTGCTATATAAATAAAATTATTATATTATTATTATGAACTCTATAACCTATATATTATGAACTATATGAACTATACATTATGAACTATACATTATGAACTATATAAACTATATATTATGAACTATATAAACTATATATTATGAACTATATAAACTATATATTATGAACTATACATTATGAACTATATAAACTATATATTATGAACTATATGAACTATACATTATGAACTATATGAACTATATATTATGAACTATACATTATGAACTATATAAACTACATATTATGAACTATATGAACTATACATTATGAACTATATAAACTATATATTATGAACTATACGAACTATACATTATGAACTATATGAACTATATATTGTGAACTATATGAACTATATATTATGAACTATATAAACTATATATTATGAACTATACATTATGAACTATATAAACTATATATTATGAACTATATGAACTATACATTATGAACTATATGAAATGTATATTATGAACTATATAAACTATACATTATGACGCAGTGGAATGCTATTTTTAATCGCTAACGCGTGTCAGTAGAATATTACCTGTAAAATTGAACATCCTTTACGTCTTTGTGCCGACACGGCTATAAATGCAGGTGCAAGAACAATACTTTACACTCATCTGGGATTGTTTTATTTGAAAGATAATTTACATTTAAAGCAGATGCTCTTAGCACCCAGGTGTCCATACCAAACCTTGCTATTCGCACTCGGGGTGGAGTAACCAGTAAGGCTATTTGCACCCGGGTGTATTTAGCATGCCAGAGATTAGCACCCAGCTGTCTGTAGCAACAATGCTATCTGCACCCGGGGCACACTTAGGATACTGCATGTGTGTATGTATTGTATGTCTATTTTAGAAACCGCATCAGAGTCCCGATCTGCTGCACCGTGTAAAGGACAAAGGTGAAGGTGTTTCATGAGGCCGGAACAAGTCTGGGTGAGTCTCTGCCACCCAGTCCCGGGCATCAGGGAGCACCACCTGAACTCACGTTAACTGTGATCCCGAGTCCCAGCATGCCGTGCTGCAGAAGCAGGACTTACAAACTCGTTAACATAACCTGTAAGTGGCTAGAGCCCCAGCCACAGCTTGTATACGTACAGTATATACACACATGCATTATACAGCAAACTGAATCCATGACTCATGTTTTCTTCCTTTATTTTTTTGGATATGTAGCTATTTATGGAAATTTCTGTCTTTGATGTTAATGACTCTCCCCTGTGCTGCTGCGTCTCAATTGAATTTCCCCTATAGGGATCAGTAAAGGTCTATCTTATCTTATCATAAGCACTCTATCAATCAATCAATCAATCAATCAAGTTGCATTTCATACAGCTGCGACAGCCACTCAAAGCGCTTTACATTTCCGGTCAAATCTGAATGTCAGACACCTGTTAAAAGCTGTTTTCTGGACAACCGTTATTTAATTCGTATGCGTAGGGCCACCGAAATCTATACTATTGTATGATATTTGCACCCTACTAGACGCTGTGGAGAACGTTCTGCTGCCTGCAACATCCTCCAGCATGACCGGTTTGGCGGTGGGTCAGTGAAGGTCTGGGGAGGCATATCCTTGGAGGGCCGCACAGACCTCTACGTGCTAGCCAGAGGTACCATGACTGCCATTAGGTACCGGGATGAGATCCTCAGACCCATTGTCAGACCATATGCTGGTGCAGTGGGCCCTGGGTTCCTGCTCATGCATGACAATGCTCGACCTCATGTGGCCAGAGTGTGTCAGCAGTTCCTGTATGTCGAGGGCATTGATGCTATGGACTGGCCTGCACGTTCCCCAGACCTGAATCCAATCGAGCACCTCTGGGACATCATGTCTCGTACCATCCGCCAACGCGATGTCGCACCATAGACTGTCCAGGAGTTGACCGATGCCCCGATCCAGGTCTGGGAGGAGATCCCTCAGGAGACCATCCGTCGTCTCATCAGGAGCATGCCCAGACATTGTAGGGAGTGCATACAGGCACGTGGAGGCCACACACACTACTGAGCCTCATTTTGAATCGTCTTGAAGGATTTCCACAGAAGTTGGATCAGCCTATGTTCTCATTTTCCTCTTTGATTTTGAGTATGATTCTGAATCCAGACCTTAATGGGCTAATGATTTTGATTTCCACTGATCATTCTTAG
Organism: Lampris megalopsis; assembly: GCA_022114975.2. Taxonomy (NCBI): domain Eukaryota; kingdom Metazoa; phylum Chordata; class Actinopteri; order Lampriformes; family Lampridae; genus Lampris; species Lampris megalopsis. The sequence goes on along the minus strand of JAJHIY020001991.1, from coordinate 208,393 downwards.
GTTATTTTGCTCTAAACACATTCCTCTGTCTAATAAATAAAGATTTTCAGCTGAAATATTTCATTCATCGAGGTCTATATTGTGTTTTTAGGTGTTCCCTTTATTTTTTGAGCAGTTTACATACCCTGTACATATGTAATCAACATAAATGTGTTTTCAGTGATCGTAGAGGAAAAGCAGAAGCGGAGTGGTTCAGTGTTGATAGAGCGCCTCCTGCTGAGCATCAGCAGCAGGGCAGGTCTGAGGTTATATTTAGAAGTCAAGCCCCTAATCGGTTAACTAGCGCTTGGTCCTTGGCTGTGGCCCTAAGCCCTGCAGCACCAGCTGCTCTGACTAGCTAACCACCACCTCCTCCTCCTCCTCCCCCTCCTCCTCATATGTCAGCACTCACCCTCTCTCACCTTTCAAATGCCAATGCCTCCTATTCCTAACCTACCCCTTTTATCTGCCTGTCTCTTTCACCTCCCCTTCCACCTCATGTGTCCAGCAGAATCTTCCCCAGTTCACCCCCCAGTTCTCCTCCTCTTAACGGGGTCCTTTTATATCATCTTACTCAGTGGGGTTCAGGGGTCCAGTACAGGAGTAGCACCTTTCCCAGACGGCCTTCCTAGACTGGTCTCCCTACACCCCAGCATCATGGTGAGGTGCTGCACCCAACGCCGTCAGGAGACCACAGCGCAGCACACGGCGGGTCTGGAGGAGTAACCTCCGTAATACCTCCTGCTACTCCTGTGGGGAGCGGCAGTCCTGGGTGTGCTCCTCCACAGACTGGTGTTATGGACCGGGGCAACATCGTGGCTTTGCAGGTGGAAAGACACAAAATCTCCGGTTAGTGGAGAAGCAGAGAACTGCATGTGGAGTAGCGCCCCCTGCTGTAAACACACACGCCCCCATTGGAGCAGGACCACCTAGGTGAGGGGAGCTACTCAGGGCTCCGGCGTGGAGGTCTGACCCACAGACCCGGTGCTGGACCCAGCCTACAGGGCACCGGAAGACGAGTGTCCGGTGTGTTATGAATCTAATTCCCCCCACCCATCTAAAGCCCATATCTGCAAGGAAAAACGGAAGTGCGAGTTTAAAGTCATTACCCGGTCTCCCATAATATCAACGATGGCCGACCACATCGCTGAGCTACTTCCTGGCTCACACTGCAGGATTGGCCAGCCTATAGTTTCCATAGTAACCATCAACACACTTCCAGGCCAGCGCAGCTGACAAGTCGTAGACAATTGGAAGTCATGTGCACAGTGTAATGTGTGTTGTTGTTGAGAGGACAGGTGTAGGGCTCGTGCTCTGACCCCCCATGAGACACCCCCATACTGCTGTGTCCAACGGGGGTTCGCTGTCCAACATTTCCAAAATGAAGCTGAGTCTCATGATCCATCCATCCATTATCTGAACCATCTGTCCTGCTCTCAGGGTCGCCGGGATGCTGGAGCCTGTCCCAGCAGCCACCGGGCGGCAGGCGGGGAGACACCCTGGACAGGCCGCCAGGCCACCACAGGGCCCACACACACACACACACATTCACACACACACACACACACACACACACACACACACACACACACACACACACACACACACACACACACCTAGGGACAATGTAGTTCGGCTGATTCACCTGACCTACAGGTCTTTGAGTCACCTCACCTACAGGTCTTTGGACTGTGGGAGGAAACTGGAGCCCCGGAGGAAATGTAAACTCCACACAGAGGACGACCCGGGACGACCCCCAAGGTTGGACTACCCTGGGGCTCGAACCCAGGACCTTCTTGCAGTGAGGCGACCGCGCTAACCACTGCGCCACCGTGCCGCCCCAACATGTTAACACGGGCTTCATTTCAGGATTTGAAAACTAAGAACAGATTTGCCTTCTCCTGATATCTAACGTAGGTCCCCATGTGACGGGGTCCACCAAGTCAGATCACCTGCAACTGTCGGACCTCCAACAGGCCTGACGCCACCACGCGGTACCAGGAGAACCTTAAGACAACACGCTGAAGCACAGCCCCATGACACCACCCAGCAGCCCCATGACACCACCCAGCAGCCCCATGACACCACCCAGCAGCCCCATGAAACCACCCAGCAGCCCCATGAAACCACCCAGCAGCCCCATGACACCACCCAGCAGCCCCATGACACCACCCAGCAGCCCCATGACACCACCCAGCAGCCCCATGACACCACCCAGCAGCCCCATGAAACCACCCAGCAGCCCCATGAAACCACCCAGCAGGTACATGAAACCACCCAGCAGGTACATGAAACCACCCAGCAGCCCCATGACACCACCCAGCAGCCCCATGAAACCACCCAGCAGCCCCATGAAACCACCCAGCAGCCCCATGAAACCACCCAGCAGCCCCATGAAACCACCCAGCAGCCCCATGACACCACCCAGCAGCCCCATGACACCACCCAGCAGCCCCATGAAACCACCCAGCAGCCCCATGAAACCACCCAGCAGCCCCATGACACCACCCAGCAGCCCCATGAAACCACCCAGCAGGTACATGACACCACCCAGCAGCCCCATGAAACCACCCAGCAGCCCCATGAAACCACCCAGCAGCCCCATGACACCACCCAGCAGCCCCATGACACCACCCAGCAGCCCCATGACACCACCCAGCAGCCCCATGACACCACCCAGCAGCCCCATGACACCACCCAGCAGCCCCATGACACCACCCAGCAGCCCCATGAAACCACCCAGCAGCCCCATGAAACCACCCAGCAGCCCCGTGACACCACCCAGCAGCCCCGTGAAACCACCCAGCAGCCCCATGAAACCACCCAGCAGCCCCATGAAACCACCCAGCAGGTACATGAAACCACCCAGCAGGTACATGAAACCACCCAGCAGGTACATGAAACCACCCAGCAGCCCCATGAAACCACCCAGCAGCCCCATGAAACCACCCAGCAGGTACATGAAACCACCTAGCAGGTATATGAAACCACCCAGCAGGTACATGAAACCACCCAGCAGGTACATGAAACCACCCAGCAGGTACATGAAACCACCCAGCAGGTACATGAAACCACCCAGCAGCCCCATGACACCACCCAGCAGCCCCATGAAACCACCCAGCAGCCCCATGAAACCACCCAGCAGCCCCATGAAACCACCCAGCAGCCCCATGACACCACCCAGCAGCCCCATGACACCACCCAGCAGCCCCATGACACCACCCAGCAGCCCCATGACACCACCCAGCAGCCCCATGAAACCACCCAGCAGCCCCATGAAACCACCCAGCAGCCCCATGAAACCACCCAGCAGCCCCATGAAACCACCCAGCAGCCCCATGACACCACCCAGCAGCCCCATGACACCACCCAGCAGCCCCATGACACCACCCAGCAGCCCCATGACACCACCCAGCAGCCCCATGACACCACCCAGCAGCCCCATGAAACCACCCAGCAGGTACATGACACCACCCAGCAGCCCCATGAAACCACCCAGCAGCCCCATGAAACCACCCAGCAGCCCCATGACACCACCCAGCAGCCCCATGACACCACCCAGCAGCCCCATGACACCACCCAGCAGCCCCATGACACCACCCAGCAGCCCCATGACACCACCCAGCAGCCCCATGACACCACCCAGCAGCCCCATGAAACCACCCAGCAGCCCCATGAAACCACCCAGCAGCCCCATGACACCACCCAGCAGCCCCGTGAAACCACCCAGCAGCCCCATGAAACCACCCAGCAGCCCCATGAAACCACCCAGCAGGTACATGAAACCACCCAGCAGGTACATGAAACCACCCAGCAGGTACATGAAACCACCCAGCAGCCCCATGAAACCACCCAGCAGCCCCATGAAACCACCCAGCAGGTACATGAAACCACCTAGCAGGTATATGAAACCACCCAGCAGGTACATGAAACCACCCAGCAGGTACATGAAACCACCCAGCAGGTACATGAAACCACCCAGCAGGTACATGAAACCACCCAGCAGCCCCATGAAACCACCCAGCAGGTACATGAAACCACCCAGCAGGTACATGAAACCACCCAGCAGGTACATGAAACCACCCAGCAGCCCCGTGAAACCACCCAGCAGCCCCATGAAACCACCCAGCAGCCCCATGAAACCACCCAGCAGCCCCATGAAACCACCCAGCAGCCCCATGAAACCACCCAGCAGGTACATGAAACCACCCAGCAGGTACATGAAACCACCCAGCAGCCCCATGAAACCACCCAGCAGGTACATGAAACCACCCAGCAGCCCCATGAAACCACCCAGCAGCCCCATGAAACCACCCAGCAGGTACATGAAACCACCCAGCAGCCCCATGAAACCACCCAGCAGCCCCATGACACCACCCAGCAGCCCCATGACACCACCCAGCAGCCCCATGAAACCACCCAGCAGCCCCATGAAACCACCCAGCAGCCCCATGAAACCACCCAGCAGCCCCATGACACCACCCAGCAGCCCCGTGAAACCACCCAGCAGCCCCATGAAACCACCCAGCAGGTACATGAAACCACCCAGCAGGTACATGAAACCACCCAGCAGGTACATGAAACCACCCAGCAGGTACATGAAACCACCCAGCAGGTACATGAAACCACCCAGCAGCCCCGTGAAACCACCCAGCAGCCCCATGAAACCACCCAGCAGCCCCATGAAACCACCCAGCAGCCCCATGAAACCACCCAGCAGCCCCATGAAACCACCCAGCAGGTACATGAAACCACCCAGCAGGTACATGAAACCACCCAGCAGCCCCATGAAACCACCCAGCAGGTACATGAAACCACCCAGCAGGTACATGAAACCACCCAGCAGCCCCATGAAACCACCCAGCAGCCCCATGACACCACCCAGCAGCCCCATGAAACCACCCAGCAGGTACATGAAACCACCCAGCAGGTACATGAAACCACCCAGCAGGTACATGAAACCACCCAGCAGGTACATGAAACCACCCAGCAGCCCCATGAAACCACCCAGCAGCCCCATGACACCACCCAGCAGCCCCATGAAACCACCCAGCAGGTACATGAAACCACCCAGCAGGTACATGAAACCACCCAGCAGGTACATGAAACCACCCAGCAGGTACATGACACCACCCAGCAGGTACATGAAACCACCCAGCAGGTACATGAAACCACCCAGCAGGTACATGAAACTACCCAGCAGCCCCATGACACCACCCAGCAGCCCCATGAAACCACCCAGCAGCCCCATGAAACCACCCAGCAGGTACATGAAACTACCCAGCAGCCCCATGACACCACCCAGCAGCCCCATGACACCACCCAGCAGCCCCATGAAACCACCCAGCAGCCCCATGAAACCACCCAGCAGGTACATGAAACCAAACAGCAGGTACATGAAACCACCCAGCAGGTACATTAAACCACCCGGCAGGTACATGAAACCACCCAGCAGCCCCATGAAACCACCCAGCAGCCCCATGAAACCACCCAGCAGGTACATGAAACCACCCAGCAGGTACATGAAACCACCCAGCAGCCCCATGAAACTACCCAGCAGGTACATGAAACCACCCAGCAGCCCCATGAAACCACCCAGCAGGTACATGAAACCACCCAGCAGGTACATGAAACCACCCAGCAGCCCCATGAAACCACCCAGCAGGTACATGAAACCACCCAGCAGCCCCATGAAACCACCCAGCAGGTACATGAAACCACTCAGCAGGTACATGACACCACACAGCAGGTACATGAAACCACCCAGCAGGTACATGAAACCACCCAGCAGGTACATGAAACCACCCAGCAGGTACATGAAACTACCCAGCAGCCCCATGAAACCACCCAGCAGGTACATGAAACCACCCAGCAGGTACATGAAACCACCCAGCAGGTACATGACACCACCCAGCAGGTACATGAAACCACCCAGCAGCCCCATGAAACCACCCAGCAGCCCCATGAAACCACCCAGCAGCCCCATGAAACCACCCAGCAGGTACATGAAACCACCCAGCAGGTACATGAAACCACCCAGCAGCCCCATGAAACCACCCAGCAGCCCCATGAAACCACCCAGCAGCCCGATGAAACTACCCAGCAGGTACATGAAACCACCCAGCAGGTACATGAAACCACCCAGCAGGTACATGAAACCACCCAGCAGGTACATGAAACCACCCAGCAGGTACACGAAACCACCCAGCAGGTACATGAAACCACCCAGCAGGTACATGAAACTACCCAGTAGCCCCATGAAACTACCCAGCAGGTACATGAAACCACCCAGCAGGTACATGAAACCACCCAGCAGCCCGATGAAACTACCCAGCAGGTACATGAAACCACCCAGCAGGTACATGAAACCACCCAGCAGCCCCATGAAACCACCCAGCAGGTACATGAAACCACCCAGCAGCCCCATGAAACCACCCAGCAGGTACATGAAACCACCCAGCAGGTACATGAAACCACCCAGCAGGTACATGAAACCACCCAGCAGGTACATGAAACCACCCAGCAGGTACACGAAACCACCCAGCAGGTACATGAAACCACCCAGCAGGTACATGAAACTACCCAGTAGCCCCATGAAACCACCCAGCAGCCCCATGAAACCACCCAGCAGGTACATGAAACTACCCAGTAGCCCCATGAAACCACCCAGCAGCCCCATGAAACCACCCAGCAGGTACATGAAACCACCCAGCAGCCCCATGAAACCACCCAGCAGGTACATGAAACCACCCAGCAGCCCCATGAAACCACCCAGCAGGTACATGAAACCACCCAGCAGGTACATGAAACCACCCAGCAGGTACATGAAACCACCCAGCAGGTACATGAAACCACCCAGCAGGTACACGAAACCACCCAGCAGGTACATGAAACCACCCAGCAGGTACATGAAACTACCCAGTAGCCCCATGAAACCACCCAGCAGCCCCATGAAACCACCCAGCAGGTACATGAAACTACCCAGTAGCCCCATGAAACCACCCAGCAGCCCCATGAAACCACCCAGCAGGTACATGAAACCACCCAGCAGGTACATGAAACCACCCAGCAGGTACATGAAACCACCCAGCAGCCCCATGAAACCACCCAGCAGGTACATGAAACTACCCAGCAGGTACATGAAACTACTCAGCAGGTACATGGAACCACCCAGCAGGTACATGAAACCACCCAACAGGTACATGAAACTACCCAGCAGGTACATGAAACCACCCAGCAGGTACATGGAACCACCCAGCAGGTACATGAAACCACCCAGCAGCCCCATGAAACTACCCAGCAGGTACATGAAACCACCCAGCAGCCCCATGAAACCACCCAGCAGGTACATGAAACCACCCAGCAGGTACATGAAACTGCCCAGCAGCCCCATGAAACCACCCAGCAGGTACATGAAACCACCCAGCAGGTACATGAAACCACCCAGCAGCCCCATGAAACTACCCAGCAGGTACATGAAACTACCCAGCAGCCCCATGAAACCACCCAGCAGGTACATGAAACCACCCAGCAGGTACATGAAACTGCCCAGCAGCCCCATGAAACCACCCAGCAGGTGCATGAAACCACCCAGCAGGTACATGAAACTACCCAGCAGGTACATGAAACCACCCAGCAGGTACATGAAACCACCCAGCAGGTACATGAAACTACTCAGCAGGTGTACACTAGTCACATGTACACTAGTCATAGCATATACAGTAGCCACATGTACACCAGCCACATGTACACTAGTCACATGTACACTAGTCACATGTACACTAGCCACATGTACACCAGCCGTATATACACTAGTCACATGTATACTAGTCACATGTACACAAGTCATATATACACTAGCCACATGCACACCAGTCAAATGTACACTAGCCACATGTACACTAGCCACATGTACACTAGTCACATGTACAGTAGTCACATATACACTAGCCACATGTACACTAGTCATATGTACACTAGTCATATGTGCACTATTCACATGTACACTAGTCATATGTACACTAGCCACATGTACACTAGTCATATGTACACTAGTCATATGTACACTAGCCACATGTACACTAGTCATATGTACACTAGTCATATGAACACTAGCCACATGTACACTAGTCATATGTACACTAGCCACATGTACACTAGCCACATGTACACTAGTCACATGTACACTAGTCACATGTACACTAGTCATATGTACACTAGCCACATGTACACTAATTATATGTACAGTATTCACGTGTACACTAGTCATATGTACACTAGTCACATGTACACTAGTCATATGTACACTAGCCACATGTACACTAGTCATATGTACACTAGTCATATTTACACTAGCCACATGTACACTAGTCATATGTACAGTATTCACGTGTACACTAGTCATATGTACACTAGTCACATGTACACTAGTCATATGTACACTAGCCACATGTACACTAGTCACAGAGTTCTTTGTGAGAGACAGGTTGTGAATATAGGCCGTTGTTAATCCATTAATCATCTGTACCTGCTTAATCCAATTCCGTGTTGGGGGGGTGGGGTGGGGGTGGGGGGTGGGGGGGGGTGGAGTGTATCGCAGCAGATGTTAGGTAGAAGCCATTCACACCTTTGGACAATTTACAAACGACAACTGAACTAACATGTAACATGCATGTCTGTGGACTGGAAGGAAATCCACACAAACAAAGGGACACCAGGAAAACGCCCCACAGATGGCGACAGTGCTGATCACTAAACTCCCGTGCCCCCCCCCCCCCATAGTACCTGCCCCCATAGCACCAGTGTGAGACGTAAATTGGAGGGGCTCGACTTGTGGGGCAAAGTAATACCCTCGCGACCCGAGGTGTAGAGAGGAAGGTTTACAGCAGCGGGTGGCTGGCTGTATGTGTACTGTAGGGTGCTATGAATGAAGATAACAACAGCACTGATGATGATGATGATGATGACGATATGAGGAAGAGGCAGAAACGAGTGATGCAACATTTAACATCTCTACAATAACAGCCCTGTCCTCGGGGTGATCAGAGGTCACGCTGGAGAGTCACATGATTAACCGAGAAAGAAGAAAGCCACTTTACTGTTGTCGTTGTGCAGGTGATAATGACGCGTGTTGTCTGCGTGTACCCATCCTACTGTACAGCAGCTGCCTCCTCTTTCCGCTGCCTTGCTCAGGGGCACGGGCAGGAGTATTAACCCTTACATGCATGTGTGGTGGTGGGAGGAAACCACACAGACACGGGGAGAACATGCAGACTCCACACAGAAGGGAGCTGGGACGGCCTGGGGTTCGAACCCACGACCTTCTCGCTGTGAGGCAGTAGTGCTGACCACTGGGCCACGTGCCGCCCATAAAGAAACACATTAAACAGAAAAGAAAAAACTGCATCCATGGTAACAACAGAACAGGGGTGTAGAACACAGGAGGGGTGCAGAGCACATGGCCCCTCCTCTCCTCCACACTTTACTGCTCCCCTTGAGCCGATGCAACGCAAAATGCAACACCAAATGTAACACAAAATGCAACACAAAATGCAACACAAAATGTAAACCTCTGACTGAGCATGAGGTCAGCTGCAGAACACACATCCAAGGTGGGTGCAAGGGGTGCAGCGCCTGGTGCCACCTGACCTGATCATGTCAAGTCCACACTCACTTCTCCAGGTGGAGCAAAGCCAGTTGAGTTGTGCAGCAGTGTGAAGGTTTAGAGTGGCATGAAGCTTTAGCCGTGTATTCCTGGTGACGTCACCGTGTAACTGCCGTGTCAGCGCCCCCTGGCAGTGCTGACTGCAACGCAGGGGAGTTTTTATTAACGAGTACCCACAACTGCTCCGCACACTGCTCTGGCCCAGCCGAACAATCACGCTGGGATGCTTCGGTCAGGTAAAGTCCATCCATCCACCCATCTATCCACCCATCCACCCATCCACCCATCTATATCCATCCATCCATCCACCCATCCACCCATCCACCCATCTATCCATCCATCTACCCATCCACCCATCTATCCATCCATCCATCCATCTATCTACCCATCCACCCATCTATCCATCCATCCATCCATCCATCTACCCATCCACCCATCCATCCATCTACCCATCCACCTACCCATCCACCCATCTACCCATCCATCTACCCATCCACCCATCTATCCATCCATCTACCCATCCACCCATCCACCCATCCATCCATCCACCCATCTATCCATCCATCCATCCATCTACCCATCCACCCATCTATCCATCCACCCATCCACCTACCCATCCACCCATCTATCTATCCATCCATCCATCTATCTACCCATCCATCAATCCATCCTGCTCTCAGGGTCGCGGGGATGCTGGAGCTTATCCCAGAAGTCACTGGGCGGCAGGTGGGGAGACACCCTGGGCAGGCCGCCAGGCCATCACAGGGCCCGCCCACAAACACACACACACACACACACACACACACACACACACACACACACACACACACACACACACACACACACACAGGGACAATTCAGTACAGGTGGTTCACCTGACCTACACGTCTTTGGGCTGTGGGAGGAAACCCACGCAGACACGGGGAGAACATGCAAACTCCACACAGAGGACGACCCGGGGCGACCTCCAACGTTGGACTACCCCTGGGCTCGAACCCAGGACCTTCTTGTTGTGAGGCGACCGCGCTAACCACTGCGCCACCGTGCCGCCTCAGGTAATGTCATGGCCATGAATACAACACTTTCCCCCCATAGGTGGACTCTTTCTGTAAAGTATTTAGAGTCTGTTGCTTGCGTTACCAAGCCAAGTCCAAGTCAAACTGTTCTCCCTGCATTCTCATTCCTGGATCACATACACCCACATCTTACAAACTAGTCTGGTCCACGTCTTACAAACTAGTCTGGTCCACATCTTACAAACTAGTCTGGTCCACATCTTACAAACTAGTCTGGTCCACATATTAGAAACTAGTCTGGTCCACATATTACAAACTAGTCTGGTCCACATATCAGAAAATAGTCTGGTCCACATATTACAAACTAGTCTGGGCCACATATCAGAAAATAGTCTGGTCCACATATTACAAACTAGTCTGGGCCACATATCAGAAACTAGTCTGGTCCACATAATAGAAGCTAGTCTGGTCCACATAATAGAAGCTAGTCTGGTCCCTGTTCAGAGTGTGTGTGGTGCAGCATTGTGTAGGCTGAAAGTAGGGTAGGTATGTGTACTTGTGTGATTCATCAGCAGGTTGTGTGGTGGTAAATGGCGTGTTTACTTGTGTTTATATGGCGGAAGTGGGAACGGACCCATCAGCCTGTCTGTGGACTGAGGCCCCGCACCACCCCCCCCCCCGTCATCACTGCAGCCTGTCAGCCATGACAGCATGCGGGACACATGTTCCTCTACAATCTACACTTGGTTTTCTTTGGAGAGTGACGCGGCACCGAACCTCGGGTTATTTCACCTTTGTGTTCTGTTTGGGTCAAACCATAAACGGTGTGAGTAGCCGCCATAAACGGTGTGAGTAGTCACCATAAACGGTGTTAGTAGTCACCATAAACGGTGTGAGTAGTCACCATAAACGGTGTGAGTAGTCACCATAAACGGTGTTAGTAGTCACCATAAACGGTGTCAGTAGTCACCATAAACGGTGTGAGTAGTCACCATAAACGGTGTGAGTAGTCACCATAAACGGTGTTAGTAGTCACCATAAAAGGTGTGAGTAGTCGCCATAAACGGTGTTAGTAGTCACCATAAACGGTGTTAGTAGTCACCACAAACGGTGTCAGTAGTCACCATAAATGGTGTTAGTAGTCACCACAAACGGTGTTAGTAGTCACCATAAACGGTGTTAGTAGTCACCATAAACGGTGTGAGTAGTCACCATAAACGGTGTGAGTAGTCGCCATAAACGGTGTGAGTAGTCGCCATAAACGGTGTGAGTAGTCACCATAAACGGTGTGAGTAGTCGCCATAAACGGTGTTAGTAGTCACCATAAACGGTATTAGTAGTCACCATAAACGGTGTTAGTAGTCACCATAAACGGTGTGAGTAGTCACCATAAACGGTGTGAGTAGTCGCCATAAACGGTGTTAGTAGTCACCATAAACGGTGTGAGTAGTCACCATAAACGGTGAGTAGTCGCCATAAACGGTGTGAGTAGTCACCATAACGGTGTCAGTAGTCACCATAAACGGTGTCAGTAGTCACCATAAACGGTGTTAGTAGTCACCATAAACGGTGTCAGTAGTCACCATAAACGGTGTGAGTAGTCGCCATAAACGGTGTCAGTAGTCGCCATAAACGGTGTGAGTAGTCACCATAAACGGTGTTAGTAGTCACCATAAACGGTGTGAGTAGTCGCCATAAACGGTGTGAGTAGTCGCCATAAACGGTGTGAGTAGTCGCCATAAACGGTGTCAGTAGTCGCCATAAACGGTGTGAGTAGTCACCATAAACGGTGTTAGTAGTCACCATAAACGGTGTTAGTAGTCACCATAAACGGTGTCAGTAGTCACCATAAACGGTGTCAGTAGTCACCATAAACGGTGTTAGTAGTCACCATAAACGGTGTGAGCAGTCACCATAAACGGTGTGAGTAGTCACCATAAACGGTGTCAGTAGTCACCATAAACGGTGTCAGTAGTCGCCATAAACGGTGTGAGTAGTCACCATAAACGGTGTCAGTAGTCACCATAAACGGTGTGAGTAGTCACCATAAACGGTGTGAGTAGTCACCATAAACGGTGTCAGTAGTCACCATAAACGGTGTGAGTAGTCGCCATAAACGGTGTCAGTAGTCACCATAAACGGTGTTAGTAGTCACCATAAACGGTGTCAGTAGTCGCCATAAACGGTGTGAGTAGTCGCCATAAACGGTGTCAGTAGTCACCATAAACGGTGTTAGTAGTCACCATAAACGGTGTGAGTAGTCGCCATAAACGGTGTTAGTAGTCACCATAAACGGTGTCAGTAGTCACCATAAACGGTGTCAGTAGTCGCCATAAACGGTGTTAGTAGTCCCCATAAACGGTGTGAGTAGTCACCATAAACGGTGTCAGTAGTCACCATAAACGGTGTTAGTAGTCACCATAAACGGTGTCAGTAGTCACCATAAACGGTGTGAGTAGTCGCCATAAACGGTGTGAGTAGTCGCCATAAACGGTGTGAGTAGTCACCATAAACGGTGTGAGTAGTCACCATAAACGGTGTCAGTAGTCACCATAAACGGTGTTAGTAGTCGCCATAAACGGTGTCAGTAGTCGCCATAAACGGTGTCAGTAGTCACCATAAACGGTGTCAGTAGTCGCCATAAACGGTGTGAGTAGTCACCATAAACGGTGTTAGTAGTCACCATAAACGGTGTGAGTAGTCGCCATAAACGGTGTCAGTAGTCACCATAAACGGTGTCAGTAGTCACCATAAACGGTGTGAGTAGTCGCCATAAACGGTGTGAGTAGTCACCATAAACGGTGTCAGTAGTCACCATAAACGGTGTGAGTAGTCGCCATAAACGGTGTCAGTAGTCACCATAAACGGTGTGAGTAGTCACCATAAACGGTGTGAGTAGTCGCCATACTAGTGATGAGTGGGATGAGGGTGAGACATGCTGGCTGTCCTCTAAATGTATATCACCGTCGTGTCGCTATAAAATCCCAAGGTGGCTCCGGGTCCGGGTCAGTGAGCGGTGAGCAACAGCCGCTGCTGATTACGGAGCAGAACATGCGGATTAACACCGGAAGGGCGCCTTGACTACAGCCTGCTGTGATGCTCTACAGCCGACAGGCTGGTCAGTACTGCACGCTCATTAGTGTTTTATTGATGCTCTACACCGACGGTCTGGTCAGTAGTTCAGGGTCATGGTGTTTTACATCAGAACCATGTGCAGAAGCCACCAGAACCGCGTGTTCGGTGTTGCCTGCTAGTTTACACAACAATAACACCAGAGTCTGGAAGTAAGAAGTGTCTGTAGGAGTGTCGACCGGGGACGGGCTCACCTGGGCCGTGAAGATGAGGAGGAGGAGGAGGAGGATGAGGAAGGTGTTTTCGGTCTCAGCGAGGCGAACTTTCTTCGACAGCGATGAGCAGAAGACAGCGGTGCCCTCCGCACACAAGCGCAGCGCCGTTGTCTGTCATCACATGTTGAAGTTGTGTTGTTGCTGTTGTTGTTGAGCGCTGTTTGTCCGTTAGCTCCGGCCGGAGAAGTGTCGGTAAAGTTGGTTCTGGTTAAGGTCTAGACCGGTATAGTGAAGATCTAGACCGGTGTAGTGAAGATCTAGTCCGGTGTAGTGAAGATCTAGACCGATGTAGTGAAGATCTAGACCGGTGTAGTGAAGATCTAGACCGGTATAGTGAAGATCTAGACCGGTGTAGTGAAGATCTAGACCGGTATAGGGAGCTGCTGGTTAAAGCGTCCGTCACGGAGCTGGGCCGCGTCTCTTCTCGTGCTGGTCCCACACCAGGACCGCTAGACCAGCCTGTCTGGAGCGCGTGCGTGCTCCGCAGCCTTCCGCGCGAGCTTCTCTTACTTATTCTCCTCCTCTCCAACCTAATCCCTCCTTTCCTCGGCCAGCCGTCTGTCCCTCTCTGCTCCACCGCGCCGCCAGCTGGCGGGTTTGGGTTTCGGGCTTTAGTCAGAGTTGCGAGCGGAGAAGTGAAGTTGGGCTTTCTCGTCGTTATTCTTTTCTTTTCTTTTCTCACTTACGTTTTTATTACGTTTTCAAAGAGACATCAGCAGAACAGTGCAACAACATCAACACAACAGAATACAGTACACACTAATACAGACAGATAAAAAAGCAAAAGAAACACAGAAACACAAAAAATAACAATAAGTAGTTGTGTGTTAACATTGTAACCAGCCGTTCATGTGGTGTCCCGTGTAAACGTTGCGTCTGTCCACCTCTGTTTGAATCTGTCCCCTTGTCCAGAACAAAAGTGTCTTGGACAACGTCCCCCCTCTGTCTCTCGTCGTGTTTCTCAACAAAATCCCTGTACAGAAGTAATGACCCAGCGTTCATAACGCGTCACGTAACGACATAACGCCCCCATCCGTTTGTCCCTCGCCGTTACAGCATCCCCACCGGGATGATGGAACAAACGCTCCATTGATGCCTGTCTCCGCGAGCCTCCGGCTGGGATTATCAAGGCCGATCAGGAGTCACGAGTTCGCCAGAGCTTTCCACGTGGTTCGGGTTTTCAGGATCTGATGCGGATCCTTTGTTTCCCGGCTCGAATGGCCCGACGAGAGGCTTGTCCGGGGTTGAAAGAAGTCTGGTGGTTTGGTGGTGCGTTGAGTTTGGAAGGCCATATGAGGCGTCTGTGCGGCTTTAAGAGAGGCTGTGCAGGTCCTGGGCTGTGCAGGTCCTGGGCTGTGCAGGTCGGGACACCTGTTGGGGGGGGGGGAGGGGGCGCTAAGCCGACAGCAGGGATTTATCGGTTTTCTACTTTTCAACACAACCTAACAAGCTTAACAGTTTGCAGTGGGCGTGAGTCGCGTCATGGCGGATACCATCTCGCCTGTGCTATGCAGACCCGGAATCAGGAATCAGGAATCAGGAAGAGTTTATCTGTGTTTTCATCTCATGTGCACACAGGAGGAACCAACTTCCCCTTCCCCCAGCCCACAGCAGTGCAACACAAAAAGACAAAAACACCTCCACAAACAACACCACTAAAAGATACCAGAACAGAGAGAACAAGGCAAAAACAGCCAACAACGGTCTGCATGGGCTAGCTAGCAGTTAGCTTAGCCTGCCCCGCCTCCGGGGCAGGCAGGGCCGTGGTCCCTGGGTCGTGGTCCCCGGGCCGTGGTCCCCGGGCCGTGGTCCTTGGGCCGTGGTCCCCGGGCCGTGGTCCTTGGGCCGTGGTCCCCGGGCCGTGGTCCTTAGGCCGTGGTCCCTGGGCCGTGGTCCCCGGGCCGTGGTCCTTGGGCCGCGGTCCCTGGGCCGTGGTCCTTGGGTCCACAGGATTATTAGTTATTATTAGATTATGATTTGCAGACTGTGGGTCAAGTCTCTCCCCGTGGATCCACGAGCTGCACAGTCATAACACGTTCATTGCCACTGGTGCCCCACTAAAGGCTCCACGGACGTCCGATGAGTGAAAGACCCGCCTTCTCCTCAAGAGAAGATATTATCTAAAGGGGGGAAAGTGGTGTTTGACTTTATTGTAGCGTTCCTGTTGGTACAAATGACATTTGAGAGAAGACATACCATGTCATTCCACTTCCACTTTTACTGACCTCTTTTATTATTCAGTATTGCCAGCCTCGCAGAATTAATTACCCAGACCACTAAAAGATATTAGACTAATTAATCTTGACAATTTTCCAAGTTGAATTTTACTAAGAAAAAAACGGCAAAAGTAAGGTCATTTTTTATTACACAGTTAATTTAATAAACATGTTTGTTTCATTTTTTGGTTCTGCATTGTTTGAAATGAACCATACTGTCCAACTGATTCCAACTTTTCAAAATGACAACTCATCACTACCTAATGACATCATTATCAACATTTCAACTTATCAATACCTAATGACATCATTATCAACATTTCAACTTATCACTAACTAATGACATCATTATCAACATTTCAACTCATCACTAACTAATGACATCATTATCAACATTTCAACTCATCGCTAACTAATGACATCATTATCAACATTTCAACTCATCACTAACTAATGACATCATTATCAACATTTCAACTTATCACTAACTAATGACATCATTATCAACATTTCAACTCATCGCTAACTAATGACATCATTATCAACATTTCAACTCATCGCTAACTAATGACATCATTATCAACATTTCAACTTATCACTAACTAATGACATCATTATCAACATTTCAACTTATCACTAACTAATGACATCATTATCAACATTTCAACTCATCACTAACTAATGACATCATTATCAACATTTCAACTCATCACTAACTAATGACATCATTATCAACATTTCAACTTATCTCTACCTAATGACATCATTATCAACATTATCAACTTATCTCTACCTAATGACATCATTACCAATATTTCAACTCATCACTAACTAATGACATCATTATCAACATTTCAACTCATCACTACCTAATGACATCATTATCAACATTTCAACTTATCACTACCTAATGACATCATTATCAATATTTCAACTCATCACTAACTAATGACATCATTATCAACATTTCAACTCATCGCTAACTAATGACATCATTATCAACATTTCAACTCATCGCTAACTAATGACATCATTATCAACATTTCAACTTATCACTAACTAATGACATCATTATCAACATTTCAACTTATCACTAACTAATGACATCATTATCAACATTTCAACTCATCACTAACTAATGACATCATTATCAACATTTCAACTCATCACTAACTAATGACATCATTATCAACATTTCAACTTATCACTACCTAATGACATCATTATCAACATTATCAACTTATCACTACCTAATGACATCATTATCAACATTATCAACTTATCTCTACCTAATGACATCATTATCAACATTTCAACTCATCACTAACTAATGACATCATTATCAACATTTCAACTCATCACAAACTAATGACATCATTATCAATATTTCAACCCATCAGTAATTAATGACATCATTATCAACATTTCAACTCATCGCTAACTAATGACATCATTATCAACATTTCAACTCATCACTAACTAATGACATCATTATCAACATTTCAACTCATCACTAACTAATGACATCATTATCAACATTTCAACTCATCACTAACTAATGACATCATTATCAACATTTCAACTCATCACTAATTAATGACATCATTATCAACATTTCAACTCATCGCTAACTAATGACATCATTATCAACATTTCAACTCATCACTAACTAATGACATCATTATCAACATTTCAACTCATCACTAACTAATGACATCATTATCAACATTTCAACTTATCACTAACTAATGACATCATTATCAACATTTCAACTCATCGCTAACTAATGACATCATTATCAACATTTCAACTTATCACTAACTAATGACATCATTATCAACATTTCAACTTATCACTACCTAATGACATCATTATCAACATTTCAACTTATCACTAACTAATGACATCATTATCAACATTTCAACTTATCACTACCTAATGACATCATTATCAACATTTCAACTCATCGCTAACTAATGACATCATTATCAACATTTCAACTCATCACTAACTAATGACATCATTATCAACATTTCCACTTATCACTACCTAATGACATCATTATCAACATTTCAACTTATCTCTACCTAATGACATCATTATCAACATTTCAACTTATCTCTACCTAATGACATCATTATCAACATTTCAACTCATCGCTAACTAATGACATCATTATCAACATTTCAACTTATCTCTACCTAATGACATCATTATCAACATTTCCAGTCATCGCTAACTAATGACATCATTATCAAAATGTCCACTCATTGCTAATTACAAAAGCGGAAACACCAGGGCGGTCTGACAGGACGCGGAAGCGGGGCAGGCTAAGCTAACCGCTAGCCCAGGCAGACCGGCAGTTCCAACAGTCATCCTGGCTGGCGTTCCTTCTCCTGGACACTGATTTTTTTTTAGACTTCAGATATATGTTTGTTTGTTTGGATATGTGTGTTCTTGTAGTTCTGGTAGTTTTTGTCTTTGTGTTGCACTGCTGTGGGCTGGGGAAACGGTGTGTCCTTTCATGTCATGTGTGCAAGTGCATGAAATAAATGACAAAATGTCTCTGATTCTGATTCTAAGAGACCTCTTCAATGTCAGCTGACTGCAGGTGTCCCACCCTTATAAACAGTACAGTGACTGCAGGTGTCCCCACCCTTATAAACAATACAGTGACTGCAGGTGCCCCCACCCTTATAAACAATACAGTGACTGCAGGTGTCCCCACCCTTATAAACAATACAGTGACTGCAGGTGTCCCCACCCTTATAAACAATACAGTGACTGCAGGTGTCCCCACCCTTATAAACAATACAGTGACTGCAGGTGTCCCCACCCTTACAAACAATACAGTGACTGCAGGTGTCCCCACCCTTATAAACAATACAGTGACTGCAGGTGTCCCCACCCTTATAAACAATACAGTGGCTGCAGGTGTCCCCACCCTTATAAACAATACAGCGACTCCAGGTGTCCCCACCCTTACAAACAATACAGTGACTGCAGGTACCCCCACCCTTATAAACAATACAGTGACTGCAAGTACCCCCACCCTTATAAACAATACAGTAGCTGCAGGTACCCCCACCCTTATAAACAATACAGTGGCTGCAGGTGCCCCCACCCTTATAGACAATACAGTGGCATAACCACCCAAACCAACCAGCAGCTGACCATTAAGTAGAGTTACAGTGGTCCTGTGTACTGTTCACAGAGGATTGGGGAATAGTTGCCATCACAACGTTGTAAGATGGTGACAGGTGTACTCTGTACCCCCCCCCTCCTGTTCAGGGATGGTCGTTCCCTCTTAACATAGGTGGCCTCTTTGACTCCCCGTTCAAACCAGTGTTCCTCCCTGTCAAGGACGTGCACCTCCTCATCCTGGAAGAGCTCTGGACGGTGTAGCTCTTTGGATCAGTGGTACCCTAAGCCTCTCCACCACGGCATACCGCTGTATTGTTTATAAGGTGGGGGTACTGCGGAGGTACTTACATGATGATGATGTGACGTATCTGTCAGATGAACTGATTCAACCTTCCTGTGGGCTCCTCGCCTGCAGTACTGAGCATGCGTCAAGACGTGGAGTGGATGCGTTTTGCTACAACCAGTTTGAACTCAGACGGATGTCCCGCTGTGTGTCCCGCTGTGTGTCCCGCTGTGTGTCCCGCTGTATGTCCCGCTGTGTGTCCCGCTGTGTGTCCCGCTGTATGTCTCGCTGTATGTCCCGCTGTGTGTCCCGCTGTATGTCTCGCTGTATGTCCCGCTGTATGTCCCGCTGCTTCTGATGTTTGCGTTATGTCTCTTGTGAGGTAGGAGATATTTTGGGGGGTTTTTTTATGCTGAATTAACTAAATTAAAATACTATATTCCGGTACACGTGTAGGCCCTGGGGGTTCATGGGTGTGAACTTGAACTGCTGATCTCAGCATCCCAGCAGGAACAAGCAACTTTCTCAACAGACCCCAATTTCTCCCACTTAACTTAACGAACTAATTAGTTTAACGAGGTGTGGACCATTTCGGTTTCCATGTTGTCCTGTTCGAGTTGTAGTGAAACGTACTTCCTGGGAGCGCAGGACCTCGTGGCGCAACGGTAGCGCGTCTGACTCCAGATCAGAAGGGTGCGTGTTCAAATCACGTCGGGGTCATTGCGCAGCACCGGAACTTCCGGTACACCCGGCTGCTGTGTGTGATGAAGGAGTGCTTTTAAGATTTCTCTCCGTGCAAACATCTCAACAAAGTCCATTCTTCATTTTTGGAATCCTATTCAATTCAATACGTCAGAATAGGAAATACTCCATCGCCTTTATTTATTTACACATCCTATTTCACTTCTTATTACACAAAGGGGAAATCATGTACTTATCATATGAATGATCACTGCAGATGTTGGATCACCATGTCCGTCTGTAAATCCTCTGTCTACTGTAGTTGCAGGCTACTTCAGCTGCTACTGACGAACATATAGTCCACTGTACAGGGAAATACTTGGGGTCAACTGTCCAGAGTAACGGGGAGTGCAGGAGAGAGGTGAAGAAGAGGGTGCAGGCAGGGTGGAGTGGGTGGAGAAGAGTGTCAGGAGTGATGTGTGACAGAAGGGTACCAGCAAGAGTTAAAGGGAAGGTTTACAAGATGGTAGTGAGACCAGCTATGTTATATGGTTTGGAGACAGTGGCACTGATGAAAAGACAGGAGGTGGAGCTGGAGGTGGCAGAGATGAAGATGATAAGATTTTCACTGGGAGTGATGAAGAAGGACAGGATTAGGAACGAGTATATTAGAGGGACAGCTCAGGATGGACGGTGTGGAGACAAAGCAAGAGAGGCAAGATTGAGATGGTGTGGACATGTGTGGAGCAGAGATGCTGGGTATACTGGGAGAAGGATGCTGAATATGGAGCTGCCAGGCAAGAGGAGAAGAGGAAGGCCAAAGAGGAGGTTTATGGATGTGGTGAGGGAGGACATGCAGGTGGCTGGTGAGACAGAGGAAGATGCAGAGGACAGGAAGAGATGGACTCGGATGATCCGCTGTGGCGCCCCCTAACGGGAGCAGCCAGTAGTAGTAGTAAAAGTAGTAGTAGTAGTAGTAGTAGTAGTATTTGTTTCTATTTTCTTGTTATCTTGTATCTTGTTAGTTTTTAGTTATTTCTTGCTGGAGCGTGAGTGTCTGTAATAGAACCCAATCTCCCCTCGGGGATTAATAAAGTATTCTGATTCTGATTCTGATTCTGATTCTGATAGCTCCAATGCATAGGACTCACATGGCCTTCAGTGAATTGGACTTCCTAAAACTAATTCCATGGTCTGGCAGCCTGTCCAGGGTGTCTCCTGGCCTCGCCCAGTGACTGCTGGGATAGGCTCCAGCATCCCCGCGACCCTGGGAGCAGGAGAAGCGGTTTGGATGATGGATGGATGGATGGATGGATGGATGGAATACCACCATAGTGTAGAATGACAGATAACAGGGATCTCCGTCACACTTGTCATACATCTTTTACTCAGCTGAAAGCAGTTGGCATGAAAAGAACAACACACTGACAGGGCATGTGCCACACACTGCCCATAAAACCCAACACCCCGGCGGTTTTTGTTCTTTTTTTTCGGCCAATTTCACGCCAAGCACGTAAACTTAGAACTGTATCTCACTAAATCAAAGTACAGCCAATTGTGTCGAAGAAACTTACCACAATTCCTGCTCCGATGACCCCTCCCGTGATACGGCCCTCCCCCAGTCTGTTTTAGGCAACGTACTTTGTTTCAGACTCGCAGAAAAGGAGCGTGACATTGCAGATGGTCGACACCGCAGCCGATACATAGGGAGTGATCACAGTAAAGCTGGAGCACCGTCCCTCACTCAGGATCCCCTGAAATGTGCAGTCAGACCAGTCAGATTATTCTGGGTACTGTGCAGAGTAAACTGCAAATCTTCGTTGCTTCTTCTCCCTAAAGGCAGATTTTCTGACTTTTATGTCCCGGCCTTTAAAGGTTTTCTTGGAAAGTGTAAAACAAACTCAACTGGCTGGTTGCTTAAAGATGCTGCATTTGAGCATTGGTACCTTCTAAGAGCCGGATTCCAGGAGGACACTTGAGAGAAGAATCGATGACGACTTTAGTAATAAAACAGCAAATGCGAAGGAGAGACTTAAGTGCATACATGTTTGCACCACTGCAGAAATCTGGTCAACTAAAAAAACCAGTTGTACGGGAGCCACTGTACATTGGACACAAACAGACCCACTAGAACAGGAATCAGCTGCTCTTGCTTGCAGACATTTTCCCAGTCCACATACCTACATTCACATTGCAGAACTACTGGAGGAAATGGATTCAGAATATGGACTCACAACTGACACTATTGTGCTGACTGTAACTGACAATGCATCAAACTTCTCAAAAGCATTTCGAGAGTTCGATATCACAGTCATTTCAGAGGCACAGGATGAGACAGATGAGCAGGAACCGGATCTTTCATTTGTAATAATAGATCCAGAGGGAGAAGACGTGTCAGAGTGTGCTATCGTTCTACCACCTCACGTCAGGTTTTCCACTCACACACTGAGTTTGGGTTCAACCACTGATGCAATTAAAGCAATTCAACCCAACTGGGCAACTGAAGACAGTTCAACTCTCTCCAGGCTGATTAATTCATCTGTGGCAAAATGTTCAGCCCTATGGAGTGCTGCTGGCAGACCAGAATATGCGAAAATACATAATGACGACCAACCGGCAACTGAAGACGCCCTGCGTTTGTTGGTGAAATTCTCTTTATGACAGTTTGACCCAGCTGGCATTTCTTCGGGAGAAGCTTCCTGACATCATGCCTGCCTTGCAACTCCCACCGTTCAGAGGTAGAGCTCGATTTCCTTGAGAAATACTGCCGAGTCCTCAAGCCCATTGACATTACAATTGGCTGCCTCCAAGGTCAGACCTCATGGTGAGCTCATCCCTGCCCTCTTTGCTGTTCAGGCTAAACAACATGGCCTGCAAGCTTCAAGCCTGCGGTACTGCTCACATATCTCACAAGCCACCATAGGCGACTTTGAGAAAAAGTTCAGTAGCTTCTTACAGCTGAAGACTGGTGTCAACGAAGCCATCCTGGCTACAGCAACCCACCTGTTTTTCAAGATGAGGTGGTTGCCTCCCAAACTAGCCGCAGAGAAGAAGAGGGTACATCACCTGTTTCTGGGTCAGCTGAAGAGCTCGGCCTTGTGTCAGAAGGTGAGACTGCCTCATCAAACACCACTGACGAGAATGAAGACGATTTCTTCACCTTCTCTGACCAGGGTACCGGTAAACTACTCTCACTTCAGTGTCTTAAGGTTAAACTGCAATGTCATGAATTAATCATCAAAAATGAACATTAATCAGTTAAAAAATAAATGAGTAGCTAGTTTCATGTCACATTTTTAAATATTTTGTGATATTAAAAATCATTGAATTTAATGTATATATTCTTAACAACCTTATTTCCCGGTAAGCTTCTACTGTTTCCAATCCCAACAACAGGAACTGAGAGCCAGCTGGGCAGAGAGATGTTGCCCAGACACAGCAAAGCAGAGTTGGAGACCCTTCACTTTCTGGAGGACCCCAGAAAGGACCTTTCCTCGCTGGATTCATACCCACTGATCAAGTTGCTCTTTGTGAGATTCATCGCCACTTTGCCATCATCAGCACCAGTTGGCCATCTCTTCTCCTTAGCAGGAATGGTTTACCTCCCTCACAGCTGATTGACAGCTGAACTGATGGAGAAATTAGTTGTGCTGAAAGACAACCAAACCTGAAATGGAAGGACCGCAGTGTTAGGGGATACACAAAAGAGTATTCTCCTTTTTTAGGTTGTTGGCATTGGGGGGAAGGGGGTTCTTCTCTTTCTCTTCTATTATTTTGTACTGTATCATACTCTGCTGTAATGGTACTGTTATGTGTCTTTTGCACTCGTTCAATTAGTTGCTGGCAAAGCTGGAGATCTCAAATATTTACTTGCTCCACTGCACTTATTTGTCACTCTTGAAGAAGGCACCTGCGAAATGCCCAGTCTTATTGTCTTCTGAAAGAACTAGTGCATCACTGTAGCCTAACTGTTCACTTCCCCCAGTTGCATTTCAATCGGCTGTTCACTCAATCAGTCAATAGCCGCTTTCACTGATGGAAACCACCCAGCATGCACCCCTGAATTCACAGCCTCCCACCTCCAGGATATCCTGATTGGCCACTTCAGATCTATGAAGTGTGGGGAAAGTAGCAGGGCTCCTCTTTTCAATGTGGGGGGTTAAGGTCAGACCTATATTGAGGCCACTAAATGACTAAAATGTGATATCAGTTTGTATAGAATGTATTTTTGTATTTTTAAATGTCAAGTTACTTGTATTTTAGTTAAATACAATTTCTCATACCAGTATTTTGTATTTTATTTCGATAAATTTGATGAGCAAGTATTTGTAATAAGATACTTTTTAATGTATTTGTGCCCATATTACCTCAGAGTTATGATACTTTTGTAAACATATTTCAGTTCTTATGCTGATGATACCCCACTGTGCACCCTAGGCCCTGTTTAGAGTTGGCTTTTTGTATCCAGATAGATTCCGTTGAATCTGTTCACACCTGGTACAACATGTTTCTCCTGTGACCACTTATTATTGGACTTTGATTTTCTATTTGGTCCCGCGCGGTGCCGCAGTGGTTAGCGCGGTCGCCTCAGAGCAAGAAGGTCCTGAGTTCGAGCCCCGGGGTAGAGCATTCTACCGATGGCGTCAAAAGCCTGCAGTGAACTAGTCAAGTGCAGTTGTCAAAGCACAGTGGTTGTGGTGCAAGGTGCTCATGCAAGAAGGCACACTGGAATTGCACAAATCTTTGCAAATGTGACATAATTTTAATATACTTTATCTTAGAATATTATATATTATCTTAGTGAAGATAATAAAGTTCAATTCAATTTATGCATGTTGTCAGTTTTTCAGTGTACATGTATATGACCTATATTAATGTATGTCGGACCGTTTAGGAACTGAGTTGAACATTATGTAAATACATTGTCAGAATGAACATATTTATTTGATCTTGGCACAAATAATCATCTAGTGATATTCTCAATAGCTTTAATGCATTCATTGACCCAGAAAATGCATATTTTGACACCAAGATTGACCTTCTAAGTGGCTTGGAAGCTAAGATATTGGCACTTAAAGATTTTACATGGCGGCCCAAGATGGCCGCCATCCGCCATCTTGATGAAGTGGCTCCCATCAAAAATTGAGAGCTATGGTGATGGAGAGCATGTGGAAAAAATTTGGTGGCCTGGCAGCCTGTCCAGGGTGTCTGCCTGCCGCCCAGTGACTGCTGGGGTGGGCTCCAGCATCCCTGAAAGCAGGATAAGCGGTTCGGATAATGGATGGATTTTCTACTTTATTTGCAAATAGTTTCGTACATCACTTCCGCGATGTTGTGTTTTGGGTTTTTTTTTTAGAAATGTCCTTGTACATTCGTCAGATTTAATAAGGATCCAAACACCAGAGAGAAAGTAGACACCTGATGTCACTATTGCTCCATCCACGTATATACATTGCTGCAAATGGGGGCGTCCGGGTGGCGTGGCGGTCTGTTCCGTTCCCTACCAACACGGGAATCCCGGATCGAATCCCCGTGTTGCCTCCGGCTTGGTCGGGCGTCCCTACAGTCACAATTGGCCGTGTCTGCGGGTGGGAAGCCGGATGTGGGTATGTGTCCTGGTCGCTGCACTAGCGCCTCCTCTGGTCGGTCGGGGCGCCTGTTGGGGGAGGGGGAACTGGGGGAATAGCGTGATCCTCCCACGCGCTACGTCCCCCTGGTGAAACTCCTCACTGTCAGGTGAAAAGAAGCGGCTGGCGACTCCACATGTATGGGAGGAGGCATGTGGTAGTCTGCAGCCCTCCCCGGAGCAGCTACCAGGACGGCTTGGAAGAGTGGGGCAATTGATTAGGGAGAAAAAGGGGGAACCCCCCCCCCAAAAAAAACCAAAAACATTGTTGCATGTTTTGACCGGGAGTTGACTTGCGGTTTTAATGCCAGTGTTTTAGAATTTTCTGAATCCCCACAGAATCAGACTCCCCTTGGTGTGAACGGATCATAGTCAGGGTTAGGGGGTTAAGGTTTGTCTAACCCAGCGTTTCTCAAAGTGTGTGGCGTGCCCGGGGGGGGGGGGCTGTAGTAGGGTGTGGAGGATGAAAGAAAGGAGACGAGACCGATGCGCTACATGCACCAGGCTATGTGACGTAGTTCCGCTTTGAAATAGTACTGCTTGTACGTTTCCGCTCCCTTTGTTTACATCGCGCTGGCGCCGAGCTAGCTAGCTAGCATGACAGTTTGCTCATCATCATGAGTCTACCCAGAAAAAAGTTCAAGACCGAACATTTTCAAAAGCAACAAAATAAATACTCTGAGCATTGCTTGCTTGCTCTCTCTCTCTCTCTCTCTCTCTCTCTCTCTCTCTCTCTCTCTCTCTCTCTCTCTCTCTCTCTCTCTCTCTCTCTGCTTTCTCTAGCATTGACTCGAATGCATTAAAGCAGGCGAGGGGTGTCAAATCCAAACTTACTGAGGGCCATCCTGAGGGTTGTGAATAAAACCGGGGGCCATAACATTCATTACAGTGATTCTTGTTATGGTTACAACCCATATGCTATTTATATAGCACAGACAGTTTTTTAGGATTATTGTATATTTGATTTGTCTCTTTGTACAGTAAACTTCAATACTCTGTATGCTTCTTCTCATTTTCCTGTCGGTGTGACATTCTAATTTCCCCAACCCGGGGATTAATAAAAGGCAATTCAATTCAATTCAATTCAATTCAATTCAATTCAATTCATATATGACTCAGAAGTAACGTCAATGCAGCCAAACTGGCGCGTTTGTTCACACAATCAAACCAAACACATGACTGGCGAGAACCTGCCAGCAGAGGGCACATGGATGACAGGACCATAACAAGTATGTTTATAAGTAGGCTAGCAGGTGGATTAAATAAAATAAAAGTACAGTTTGTTCCCCCTTCATACTTGTGGGTAATTCTTTATATCAGCAAAATAAGATGGAAGTGCTGTCAATATAGCGGCAAGTGCAAAAACAATGTTGTATTTAAAGATAATAATAATGATAAAAAATAAAAGAAGAAGAAGACAAGTGCAAGATTAAACAAACTTACATTAGCAGTCTAGCCTACAATAGGTTCAGTTTTTAACAAAATAGTTTCACAATTAAACAAAACCATTAGGCCTACTACTGTGTCTTTCAACACAACAAATTATGTTTTCTGCGATAACGCAAAATAGTCAGTGCAACAAGGCCTATCTGAAATGCATTGTAGTTCAACTCTTACCAGACACTCAGCACCTTTTCTTAGAGATGACCTCGTCTATTCTAGGCTTAAGGTCCTTGGCTGTGGCCAGTTTCAATACCGAGACCAAATGCTGGTCAGTGAGTCGGGATCTGTGGGATGTCTTGTTCAGGTTCGTTATGGAGAACATCTGTTCGCACGAGTAAGTGCTTCCCAACATGGACATGATGCGTGCAGCATGAAGACGGAGCTCCGGCATTGATTCGGGGAGGAGGTGCAAACTCAGCAGCCCCGACTGACTGGTACTGGGACTTCAGAGCGCTGCTACATTGCAGCTCAGTGAGTTCCAGTTGCAGGTGCTCAGGGGCGGCGTCGACATCAGTTGCAAAAGGATTTGCGAACAGGTCAAGGTTGAATTTCTGTGATTCAAAATCAGCAAACCTCCTGCTGAATTCCGCTTTGAGTGTGTTCAGTTTGTCAGCATACACTTGGGTGGGGAGTGGAATGGTGAATGTGGCGGTCATTGATTGACAGGTAGGAAAGTGGGTCAGGTTACCTTTGCGCATCTGGCCCTCCCAGTTTCAGTTCAAATGCCTTCACGGAGTCCCGCATCTCGGTGATCAGCTGCTTTCTTCTCTGGAGTTTTAGATTCAGTGACCTGAGGTGCTCCGTGATGTCACACATAAACACCAAGTCGCTCAGCCACTTTTCATCCTTAAGCTTGGGGACGGCCTTCTGTTTGCTTTCCATGAAACGAGCGATCTCAGCGCGGGTGTCGCAAAACCTCCTCAGCACTTTCCCCCGACTCAACCGGCGCACCTCCATGTGATAGGGCACATCCTCATGCATAGAGTTTTCCTCCTCTAAAAGAGCCTTAGAGAGCCTTAGAGAGTGTTAGTCACAACAGTCATGACATGTTCCATGCCCAACACCTTACCGCAGAGGGCCTCCTGGTGGAGGATGCAGTGGTAGGCTACCAAGTTTTCTCCTGTGTGCCCCATCGCCTTTCGAGTCAAACAGACCAAACCACGAACTTCCCCGCACATCGCCGGTGCACCATCAGTTGTCAGTCCAACAAGTTTATTCCAGGGCAGTTCCGCTTTGTTCCCGCTCTGCTCCACCTGCGTGAAAACGTCCTGTGCTGTTGTTGTCCCGTGAATCGGTTTCACGTCTAAAAGTTCCTCAGTGACGGACAACTGAGTGTCCACCCCTCGGATGAGTGTGGACAGCTGGGCTGTGTCCGTCCTGTCTGTACTCTCATCTACCGCTAGTGAGTATGAAACAAAGTCCTTGGCTTTTGTTTTTAGCCGGCTCTCTACATCAGAGGCCAGTTCATCAACACGACTAGCCACAGTTTTCGGGACAGGCTGATATTTGAAAATGCCTGCTTCTTGTCAGGGCACACGACGTTGCACACTTTTTCAAGGCAGTCTTTAATAAACTCTCCCTGGCTAAACGGCTTGCGAGCCTTTGCGATTTCCTCTGCAATAATAAAACTTGCCTTGGTAGCGCCCTCACTTTCACTACTGGTGCGAGTGAACATGCTTTGCTGATGTTGAAGGTTGCGTTTCAAGCCTTTGGCTTTCTGCAGCCGTTGCTCCGTGTCCATGTTAGCATGTTGCTCACCATGCTTGGTTTCGAAGGCTCTGCGGATGTTGTGCTCTTTTAACACTGCCAGCGACTCTTGACATACGAGACACACTGGCTTTTGTTTTAACTCACAAAACAGGTATTCAGCTTCCCACCTCTCTTGAAACTGTCGATACTCTTTGTCTACTTTTCGTTTTTTCGCCATCGTTTGTTTATGCTAGCTAGCTTTCCATCTCCTTTGCAAAGCGTACGTTGAGGTAACGTTACTCGGGTGACGTAGGCGATGCTACTGCAGGAACATGCTACTCAGCATTTCTGTTACTATGGGAAAAAGCGAAGTGCGGCAGCGCCCTCTTGTGTTTCAGCGTTGCATTGTAACAGACACAAGCGCGAGCTGAGCTGCCTGCTGTGCAGCGCTGGTTGTATTTATCCAAGGCGTCTTCCTGGCCTGCTGAATGTAGGCCTGCGCCTTGACAACGCTGTGTTGCAGAGAGATTAGCTAGGCCAGAGCACGTGCTGAAAGGGGGGTATTAACCCCAAAATCAAAAAAAGGATCTAGAGCATAAGCATGACTGCCAGGTAAAAGTTAACTAAGAAGTTTACCAAAAATCAAACAAACAGCATTCAAAAATATGAGGGGACCGCTCCATGTCCATGAACTTGTGAGCTTTTATAGGAGTCAGTAGGGGAAGACCTCAGTTGCTGTCCATCTGCAATCAGAGCAGCAATCAGCACCACTTCACTGGCTCTGCCTTCTCAGGAACCACCTTGGATGACAGAATGGGCAGGGGCGTAACAAGATGAACTTGGCTGCCACTAGTCATTGGGACAGCTTTTTGTCAGGGTGGGAGAGGCCATGGACAGCGTCGAAAACACGCCGCCTCCAGCCAGTTGGAATGACGGGACGGGGCCGACCCGTGGAGACGTTGCACCGGAGCGGGGTGCCAGCATCGTCAAAAGCCACATCCTCTCTGCAGCCCTGTGACAGCCGTCCTGAAATCCTGCACGTCCGTGTTGGCGGCCCGGTCAGCTGCCATGCGGGCGTAGTCAAGACCCAAGTGGACGGCCCCCGCAATGGTCCGAGAGAGGCAGTCAGCGACGAGGTTGGTTTTGCCAGCAACATGCTGTACGTCCGTGGTGAATTCCGAAATGTAGCAGAGCTGTCGTTGCTGGCGGGAGGACCACGGCTCAGCCACCTTGGCTATGGCAAACGTCTGTGGTTTGTGGTCCACAAACGCCATGAACTGGCGGGCCTCCAGCAGGGAACGGAAGTGTCGAAAGGCGAGGTAGAGAGCGACGATCTCCCGATCGAAGGTGCTATAATTCCGTTCGCTGGGGCGTTACTGTCGACTGAACAAAGTGCTCGTGCACCACCCCGACTGCATAGTCCGAAGCGTCTGTAATAATGGCGATCGGAGCCTAGGGTGACGGGTGCGCCAGCATTGTTGTGACAGCCAGAGCAGCCTTAGTGTCCACAAATGCCTTGTCCCTCTCCGCAGACCAGTCCACAGAGTGTTTGATGGCCTTGCCTTTCAGGGCCTCATACAATGGTCTTACGAGTTGAGCAGCTTTGGGGATAAAGCGGTGGTAAAACTTCATGATGGCGTCCACCTTTGACGGGAGGGGTACCGCCCCGTCTTTGGTGACTCGGTGTCCGAAGAAGTCGACGGTTTTCAGCCCAAGCTGGCATTTGGCTGGATTGACGATCAACCCGTACTGGCTGAGCCGTTCGAAAAGAGTCCGGAGGTGGGACAGATGTTCCGCTTTGGAGGTGCCGGCGACGAGGATGTCGTCTAGATAGACGAAAACAAAAGGCAGGTCCCGTAGCATCGAATCTATGAGGCGCTGGAATGTCTGCGTGGCGTTCTTAAGGCCGAACGGCATGCGCGGGTTCTAGAACAGTCCAAATGAGGTGATCACCGCCGTTTTGGGGACATACAGTGGGTGGACGGGCACCTGATGGTATGCATGGACGAGGTCCACTTTGCAAAAGATGACTTTTTGAACAATATTCTATCCATCTCCATACGAGATCTTCGTACAGGGGTGGCTAATCTCCAGAAGAAACGTGCAGGTGATCTGGAGGAAGATTTTGTCGGTGAAATTGAACAATTCAGAGTATTAAAGAATACGAAAACACCTCAGCAAGGTCACTGCTGCAACTTATAAGAGGAAGTAAACGACAGTAAGTTTTTTTCCAAATATTTATATAGCACTGCGACTGTTTATGACTTTGCCTGTAACCAGTGCCTTCAGGGAGCGTTCTTTTTCAAAACTAGGACAAGTTAAAAATAGACTGAGAGCCACAATGGGCCGAAACAGAATGAATCACCTGTCTCTGATATACCTTGAAAGTGATATTCTTTGCAAATTGAATTTTACCAGCCTCTTTGAGGACTTCTCTGTCAGAAAAAAATGGAAGGAAAGGTGTGAATGTATATGTATGGTTGTGCTGCTGTTGCCTAATTGTTATTATGCGCTGCTGTGTTTCTTGTATTTTTATGGCTTTATTTTATTCGAGTATTGCAGAGCTGTTCGGTTTGTGTCTCTGTAAGTATGTTGTGATTTTGCCTGTTTAAAACAGGGTGTTCTGTACTGCTGTTGATGTTGTACCTGTTGATTTAGAAAGCTAAAAGCTGTTACCAGCTAAGCATGCAGATGCCCTGTGAAGGCCTTTTTTTCTGTAGCAGTGCTGTTTATAGTAAAGGCTGTCTCAATGTGTGTGTGTGTATGCCAGTGCGCCCCGAGTGTGTGCCGTGTAATATTCCTAGCATGCTTTTACTCATGCTTTTACACAATTTCTAGTACTGGACCTAAGTACAGCCTTTGACAACATTAATCACTATATACAATTAGATTAAATTGTAATTTTGGTGTCTCTGGCTTAGCTCTCTCTTGGCTTAAGTCCTACTTATCTGGAAAAACACATTGTGTCTGATGTAGTAATATTACATCGAAACTCTCTGATGTTAAATATGGCGTACCTCAGGGCTCAGTTCTTGGCCCTCTATTTTTCTCTCTTTTATATTTCAACTCTTGGCCAAATTATACGCAGTTATGGAATACAATTCCATTGCTATGCTGATGATACTCAGCTGTATGTGCTTATCAGGGCTGATGGTCATATAACTGATCAATTCACAGTCAATATCAATATCACAGACACCAATTTGATCAATTAAAGATAACAATCAACAACTCTGCGATTTCACAAAGTGTAGCAGCCAAAATCTTGGTGTTACGTTTGATCCCAGCCTTTCCTTTGATAAGCACATTAAAGGAATCACCAACAATGCCTTATTTCATTTGAGTATAGCTAAAACCCGGTCTTTCCTGTCCATGGCTGATGCAGAGACTCTAATACATGCATTTGTTTCATCCAGACTTGATTCCTGTAATGTTGTATTTTCAGGTCTGCCACATTCTAGTACTGAAAGTCTTCAGATGGTTCAGAATGCTGCTGCTCGAATCCTAACTGAATCTAAGAAATTTGACCATATTACACCAATTTTTGCCTCCCTTCATTGGCTTCCTGTCGGACTTCTAGATGAGCTAAATGGGCTTGCCCCATCTTACCTGTCTGATCGCTTTAAACCGTACATTCCATCTCGAGCTCTTCGCTCTCAAAATACAGGGCTCCTGTGTGTACCCAAAGTTAAAAGAAGTCAGCTGGTGACAGCAGGGCCTTTTCCTATCGGGCCCCGTTCTTGTGGAATAACCTGCCTGCTGCCATCAGACCATCAGAGTCTGTTCAGTCCTTTAAATCCAAACTTAAAACTCATCTTTTTGTCTTAGCCTACAATTAGTATCCTTTAAGTTGAGTGCTTCACAACCTGGACTGCATGGTGGGTCGGTTTCTGTCTCAATGAATTTACCAACCACTGTTCTACTGACGATATTCTAGAGTATAGATTATTGACGATTGCAAACTGTTCTCTTCTCTCACATGTCTTCTCCCTCTCTCTCTCTCTCTCTCTCTCTCTCTCTCTCTCTCTCTCTCTCTCTCTCTCTCTGAATGAGGCCTTCTTCGTTCTCTTCTTCTTTGTGTGAATGGTGTGATGTGAGTCTCCCTTGTGTGCACTTGCAGTCTGTCCTCCTCCCAGGGCTCCAGGGTGATGGCGGTTGCCACCTGGACACTGCTTGGCATCCTCCGCGTCACATTTTCTTTTTATATATCTTATAAATCCATATCATTTTGTTATCCTGTCTTAAAGTTCTCTCACTAAGACATGTGAAACTTTTTTTTTAACATGGTGATGGTGGTTGCGTGGCTCGGGTCCTGGGCTGTTCTGGTTGAGTCTGGACACTGCTTGGCATCCTCCTCATCATATTCTTCACATATTTCACAATTCCGTTATAATTGTGTTATCCTCTTTCAATGTTGTATTGTGTAAATTGTGTAAACACGACACCATTGCACGTTGTGCGTCTTGGGAGAGAGATCCTCCTCTGTTGCTCCCCCTGAGCTTTCTTCCTATTGGTTCTCCCTCTTAAAGGTTTTTTAGGGAGTTGTTCCTTATCCCATGCCAGGGTCTAAGGACAGGATGTTGTGTTGCTGTAAAGCCCCCTGAGACAAATTTATGATATTGGGCTATACAAATAAAACTGGCTTGACTTGGGCCGTCCGGGTAATGTAGCGGTTTGTTCCATTGCCTACCAACACGGGGATCGCCGGTTCGAATTCACGTGTTATCTCCGGCTTGGTCGGGCGTCCCTACAGACACAATTGGTCGTGTCTGTGGGTGGAAAGCTGGATGTGAGTATCTGTCCTGGTTGCTGCACTAGCGCCTCCTCTGGTCAGTCGGGGCGCCTGTTCAGGGGGAGGGGGAACTGGGGGGAATAGCGTGATCCTCTCACGCGCTACGTCACCCTGGTGAAACTCCTCACTGTCAGGTGAAAAGAAGCGGCTGGCAACTCCACATGTATCGGAGGAGACGTGCTAGTCTGCAGCCCTCCTCGGATCGGCAGAGGGGGTGGCGCAGAGACTGGGACGGCTCAGAAGAGTGGGGTAAATTGCCAAGTACAATTAGGGAGAAAAGGGGGGGGGTTGGCTTGGCTTGACTTACACATGGCACTAAATTACTTTTCCCATGGTGCGTGCAACTGCTGCCATGGGCTTTGCGTGGCAAATTATGGTCACTCACTCACTCATGGACGACCTGAGTGGGGTGTTTAGTGGGACGCATGCGTGCCCTAACTGTTGCGTGTTGTACTGCACAGGTGCACCGTGGGTCTGGATGGGTTTGTGCTTGTTTTCTGGTAAAGCAAATGAGTAAGGGGGTCCCACATAAAGAGTAGCTGAGGGGCCCATGACTACTTCAATCTGCCACTGTCTGAATTGATTAAAAATCCATTCCAATGAAAATCAAGTTTTAATATCTGTATTTTTTACAGGTTTGTAAAATTCCTCAAAATTTAGAACTACTGTTGTGAAAATATAAATAAAATATAAATATAAAGAGAAATAAAAAGCCTCCCGAAAGACTCCTGGTTGTCATCATAATTAAACTGTTTCAGAAAACCAACCTGCTTCTGGTCAATGTATTGCATAATCTAATGCTCTGATGTGATTAGACTATCAACTGACTGTCGTCATCAGTCTGTCAGTTGTGCAAGGTAGCTAGCTAGCTATCAATAAACAGCCACGCGACCTCAAGGCCCCGCCTCTTCAACCACCTGAGAGAAGTGGCTGTGCTAAGGGAGAAACAGTTCTAAACATTGAAATGCTACTTCTGAAACTTAAACAATAACACTCCTAGCATTAATATGCAATAATACTCGTTTGACTAAAGCAAAATAATCGCATTGGATCTTTAATTATTTTGACAACCAGCAAACCAAGACGGAATACGACTATCCCAGCAGGCACTGGGTGGAAGGCTGCTGTTCTAACACGCCCAAACGAGCAGTCTGTCACACAGCATCCTCAGCTCAGGATAATTTAGTCTCCAATTCACCCAGCATGCATTTCTTTGGATTGTGGGAGGAAACCCAGGAAAAACACACAAACTCTAAACAAACGGGCTGGACTCAGACCCGGAACCGTCTTGCTGCGAGGCGACAGATCACTGTGCTGCCTGCTGGTCTCTAAGGAAACGTGTAATTATCAACATCATTGTGGTGAAAATCTTCCTTATATTAAAAACTATGTTGACTTGAGGGAAATATGAATTGTGGGACAAATGCCCCTTTGACTACAACTGGAACGTCAACTTTTTTGAAAAAAGAAAAACATATATATTTATCTACTACTAATTCCGGCTGCTCCCGTTAGGGGGCGCCACAGCGGATCATCCGTTTCCATCTCTTCCTGTCCTCTGCGTCTTCCTCTGCCACACCAGCCACCTGCATGTCTTCCCTCACCACATCCATAAACCTCCTCTTTGGCCTTCCTCTTCTCCTCTTCCCTGGCAGCTCCATATTCAGCATCCTTCTCCCAGTATACCCAGCATCTCTCCTCCACACATGTCCAAGCCATCTCAATCTTGCCTCTCTTGCTTTGTCTCCAAACCGTCCAACCTGAGCTGTCCCTCTAATATACTCGTTCCTAATCCTGTCCTTTTTCGTTACTCCCAGTGAAAATCTTATCATCTTCATCTCTGCCACCTCCAGCTCCACCTCCTCTCTTTTCATCAGTACTACTGTCCCCAAAACCATATAACATAGCTGGTCTCACTACCATCTTGTAAACCTTTCCTTTAACTCTTGCTGGTACCCTTCTGTCGCAAATCACTCCTGACACTCTTCTCCACCCACTCCACCCTGCCTGCACTCTCTTCTTCACCTCTCTCCTGCACTCCCCGTTACTTTGGACAGTTGACCCCAAGTATTTAAACTCATATGCCTTCGTCACCTCCACTCCTTGCATCCTGACCATTCCACTGTCCTCTCTCTCATTCATGCATAGGTATTCCGTCTTGCTCCTACTGACTTTCATTCCTCTTCTCTCCAGTGCATACCTCCACCTCTCCAGGCTCTCCTCCACCTGCACCCTACTCTCGCTACAGATCACAATGTCATCCGCGAACATCATCGTCCACGGAGACTCCTGCCTGATCTTGTCCATCAACCTGTCCATCACCATTGCAAACAAGAAAGGGCTCAGAGCCGATCCTTGATGTAATCCCACCTCCACCTTGAATCCATCTGTCATTCCAACCACACACCTCACCACTGTCACACTTCCCTCATACATATCCTGCACCACTCCTACATACTTCTCTGCCACTCCCGACTTCCTCATACAATACCACACCTCCTCTCTCTGCACTCTGTCATAAGCTTTCTCTAAATCTACAAACACACAATGTACCTCCTTCTGGCCTCCTCTATACTTCTCCATCAACATTCTCAAAGCAAACATCACATCTGTGGTGCTCTTTCATGGCATGAAACCATACTGCTGCTGCTGATCATCACCTCGCCTCTTAACCTAGCTTCTGTTACTCTTTCCCATGTCTTCATGCTGTGGCTGATCAACTTTATACCTCTGTGGTTGCTACAGTTCTGCACATCGCCCTGGTTCTTGAAGATCGGTACCAGTATGCTTCTTCTCCACTCCTCAGGCATCCTCTCACTTTTCAAGATTGTGTTAAACAATCTAGTTAAAAACTCCACTACCGTTTTTCCAGTTCCGCCACCGAGAGAATGATGGCAGCCTAATTTTCGAGCTCCCCAACGGTTTTGAGAAATAACCCCAAAAACTTTAGTTCTGTTAACCCTTGTGAAGTTTTTGTCGAACAATGAAGAAAAGGGGTAATACTAGACGTAGGACAACGATGGAAAACGTGATGGAAAACGATCCCGAAGTGAGACGAAGCAGCCGAAGTAGCTCCCCAAACTCATCTCCGCCACATGGCGAAGACGGCCCCGAAGTCAGCCTGTGTACTACTTAAAATATTATTGGAACCATAAACCATATATATCAAACGATGGTGAGTTAACTAAATGTCATTATGTGAATTATATGACTTGCTACATGTATTACTAAGTAGATAGGAATGCTTGTGTAGCCAAGGTCAGCGGGAGGAGGTAAGAAGTCTGGACCAGAGAGACCCTTGAGGCAGGCACACGTCAAAACAAGATGAACCCTCCCTACCCAAACGGGCGATAGCTAACAGAGAGGGGAGGTTAGGCAGACAGAAGGGATGGTGTAGAGAAGTAAAACAAGTCGGGAAGAAAGCTCAAGGCCGTCTGTGACGCATGAACAAGGGAGGTTTAGCATATAAAGAATCTCACACACAAAGAAAGACAGACACATAGGGAGGATTGGCTGTTTGTGTCTCCAGATATCTGTCAAAATAATAAACTGCGGAATTATCTCCAGAAACGTCTCGACTGTCTTTTCTTCACATTAACGGACTCGGATGAGGGGATAGCGAACGTAACCTCGACACCTGCGATGTGTTCTCAAGGAAGCCCGGGAGTTCAGAAGAGACAACAAGGCGGCACAGCTCTCCGAGATTAAACAAGAACTAAAGAGAACGAACGACAGACTGGACGAGGCAGAGGGCAGCATTAACCAAATGGAGTCCGTGCTTCAAGCCACATCAACGCTGATCAAGCGGCTAATACGGCGCCGGGCTAACCTGGGAGCCAGGCTGATAGACCAGGAGGGCCGAGTGCGGAGGGGTCATTTAAGGGTTTACGGAATACCCGAAGATAAAGAGGGCACCGATACGCTTGGCTTTATAGACAACTTATTTAAAAGCTCGCTGGACCTTCCCCGCGTCAGAGACCTCGGAACTGAGCGGGCACACCGGGCCAAGCCCCGATCAGTAGTGGTCAAGTTCGGGAGTTACCGGAGGAAAGAGGAGGTGCTCCGGAGAGCCTGGCAGGAAAAAGAAGTGTTCTACAACAATGGCCGCTTTTACGTCGACAATGACTTCCCCCGGAAGTGCTTAAGAAACGTAGTGAATAGGCCGAAGCCAAGAAAGTTTTGAAAGAAAAACAAATAAAGTTTCAGACACCGGACCCTGCAAAGATGCGGGTCTTCTACGACGACGGCACCCGGCTATACAAGGACGCTACGGAGGCAACGCGGGATATGGCTCCACGAGGATTCCCAGTGTCTGTGGTGAAGTCCTCCGCCTCTCCGCATCAAGAAGAGCTCGGGCTCCTGCCTACCTGGCAGGCGGCGTGACCGGGGTGTAGATCTAGAACCCAGCTCAGCGGAAGGCGGCACACAGCCCAAGAAGAACCTCCGCTCTCAATATGAAGAAAACCTCCAGAAATTCAGAAGGAGATCCCCCGCAACAGGAGACTGATGGTCTACAGTTTTGGCCCAAATGCAGATAAATTTGATTTGATTTCTGAGTGCTGTGCCTCACCATGGTTATTTACATAGCTACATATAAATCCTACAGTTCTATTTTCTAACTAATTAAAAGAGTCGGGACTTGTTAATTGGCGAGCTGTTCACAATTTGTTTTGTTTTGTTTTTGTTGTTTTGTTGCCACACCTTAGGGCCCCACCTCTGTTGCAACGTGGGACATTCCCTTATGGGGGCTTTGACTTTACAAAGCCCCGAAAGGCTCTTTTGAAACGAGCCTCAACATCGGAAACAACTGTTCATAACTGTTTCGGTGGCGTTTTGTTAAACATTGTTTTGACTTGGTTCTTGTT
Organism: Lampris megalopsis; assembly: GCA_022114975.2. NCBI lineage: Eukaryota > Metazoa > Chordata > Actinopteri > Lampriformes > Lampridae > Lampris > Lampris megalopsis. The sequence goes on along the minus strand of JAJHIY020001991.1, from coordinate 169,648 downwards.
TTATGTTTGTTCCCTGGGAGAGATATTTTTGTTGTACAAATCTAATGCCAGTAGAGACATCGGGAGAGGTTTATTTGTTGTAATCTAGCCAATGTAGGAGACTATGAATAAGCAAGTCCTTAATGTTGTTTCATTTAATGTGGATGGGATTTTAAACCCAGCTAAGAGAAGTCAAATACTGTGAAAAATGAAAAGGGAAAAGGCACAGATAGTGCTCCTGCAAGAGACGCATCTCACTTCATCAGAACATGAAAAACTAAAAAGAATGGGGGTTTTCGAGGGTGTATTACTCATCCTATAAATCAGGTCATAGAAGAGGCGTAGCAATTTTAATATCACAAAAAGTACCATTTGAACAACTTTCAGAGGTTTCGGACAAGGAAGGGAGATATATACTATTAGTCTCAGGAAAAATAGATGACACTATCATAACACTGGGTAGCATTTATGTCCCCCCTGGAAGGGATTTTGTTTTTTACAGAAAAATATTTCATTTGATGATAGGGGCCACAGGAATTGTCATATGCGGAGGAGACTGGAACATACGTCTCAACCCAAAACTGGATTCATCAAAAAACTCATCCGCTACATGATTACATAGGACAATTAATGTTCTAATGGCAGAACTGGGCATATTAGATCTTTGGAGAGATTTTTATCCATCAGGCCGTGATTATACTTTTTATTCATGCCCCCATGATGTATACTCAAGGACAGATTATTTTTTTGTGTTAAAGAGAGACTGCCATAGAATATGCATAGTTGCGATATCGGAAGTATTGACGTATCTGATCATGTACCTCTCTCTTGCACTATACATATCAGAGATAACCTGGGGGGAACATTGTGGATGCTAAATACAAGTGTCCTAAACAACCCACAATTTAAGATTCAAATGAGAGAGGAAATAAAAATGTTTCTAGAAGAGAATGATAAGCGAGAGGTTGATTCGGCTATAGTATGGGATACCTTAAAAGCAGTCGTCAGGGGGAAAATTATATCTTTCTGTGCACATGAAACGAAAGAAAAACAATTAAGACTAATAAACCCTAATAAAGAATTAAAAGATCTTGAGACACAACATAAAAGGGAACAAAAACCGAATCTGATGACAAAAATAAAGAAAATCAGAAATGAAATAAATATATTGTGTTCACAGGAAATTGAAAAAAAGATTGTATTTACAAAACAGAAATACTATGAGTCAGGCTCAAAATCAAGTAAACTTTTAGCAAGGAAGCTACAAAAACAACAAGCGGATAACACAGTATACAAAATAAGGGACCCAGTCTCTAAGACCATACAATATAAACAAGATGAAATACAAAAAACGTTTAAAAAATACTACAACTCCTTGTACACACAACCCCGCTTAGAGGACGAGCAACAAATTGGAAAGTTCCTTGATTCTCTCAATTTACCTGTTCTGTCAGAGGAACAAAATCCAACATTAACAGCTGCAGTAACTGAGACAGAGCTAAACAGTGCAATCTCCAGGCTCAAAGCGAATAAGTCACCCGGTCCGGGTGGCTTCCCGTCAGACTGGTATAAGGCTTTTCGACTCGAGTTAATACCAAACCTTCTTCGGGCTTGCAATACATGTTTAATGGATGCTAAAATGCCTCAATCATGGAGTGAGGCCGTTATCTCGGTTGTCCCAAAGGAGGGAAAGGACAGATTAGAATGTGGATCATACAGACCAATTTCAGTGCTGAATATTGATTACAAATTATATGCAGCCATCCTTTGCAAAGGACTGGAAAAGATCCTTCCCCAGCTTATACATAATGACCAGACTGGGTTTATCCCACAAAGACAAGCTCACGATAATATTAGACGGTCATTGCACATATTAAACCATATCCAACATTATAAATTGGAAGCCCTCTTAGTTAGTCTGGATGCTGAGAAGGCTTTTGATTCAGTGAGTTGGCCGTTCTTATACAACATTCTTGAAAAATGTGGCCTACACAAAAACTTTGTAAAGGGCATCCTGTGGTGACCCACATCTATATAACTAGAGACATTCACCTAAGAGGACGGTGTACCTTTAAGGGAAGAGGCGAGGGGTCAGATAATGCACTTCCGCTTCCGGTTCACAGTTCAGTGTCGTTGTCGAATGTATGACATGCAAAGTTGGAGCTAGTAAACTACCTCGACAACGTCTACTCTCACGTCTCCTGTCTCGTTGTTTTCTAACTCCACAATCCGTACATTATATAATAAACCATTAGCCCGAATTAAAATGAATGGGTACCTTTCAGACACTATTATATTAGAGCGTGGTTCGATACAAGGGTGCCCAATCTCACCATTACTCTTTGCGCTTTATATTGAGCCTCTTGCACAGTGGATAAGGCAGACTGAAAGCATCAAAGGCATCTGCATAAATGGAGAAGACCACAAACTGGCATTGTACGCTGATGATATTTTGATTTATTTAAGTAAACCCCCGAACTCACTTTCTGAATTAATGAAACTCATAGAAACATTTGGTAGATATGCAGGATACAAACTAAATGTAAAGAAAACGCAAATTCTGGCTTTTAATTGTACACCCTCAAAACACCTTAGGGAAAAATTCCACCTTAATTGGAATCAGAACTCATTGAAATATTTAGGAATATACTTACCGAAAAAAGTCTCAACACTGGCAGAGATAAATTATGGTCCCCTCTTAACAAAAATTAAAGACGACATACACAGATGGAATGCTGTCTCTTTCCTTGGTCTCAGTCATCGAATTGATTCTGTAAAGATGAACATCCTTCCACAATATCTCTATTTATTTCAAGCACTCCCTGTAGAAATTTCTTCAAAACAATTCTCCGAATTAAATAAGATCATTTCCAGATGTATTTGGCAGGGAAAAAAACCCAGGGTTAAACTCAAAACTCTACAACTACCAAGGGAGAAAGGAGGAATGTCATTACCCTGTTTCAAGGATTATTTTTATGCAGCTCAGACTAAACCCTTAATCAACATATGTAACCCAACATTTCATGCCAGGTGGAAAGACATTGAACTCTCCATTTTGAAGGATTCTCCAATTCATGCATTGGCTCACAAAAATTTCGGAAAGTTTTATAGATAAGGTGCAAAATCCATGGGTTAACAGCCAACTAAAAATCTGGAATATGATAAGAGAAGAATATAAACTGGGCCATACATTACAAATAATTCAATGGTGTGCCTATGATCCTGAGTTCAAGCCTAATAAAATGGATTATAGATTTAAGTCCTGGATTTCAAAAGGAATAACAACATTCTATTCCCTAACAGAAAAGGGACACTTAAAACACTTTGAAAACTTGAGGAAAGAATATGATCTTGAAAAATCTGATTTTTATAGGTATCTCCAGATACGTAATCATTTTGAACATAACATTAAAGATAAAACAGACTTTAATGATCCTGTACTGAGGATATTTATTGGTGCCTATCACAAAGACTCAAATAGGGGTCTTGTCTCGAGATTTTATAAAGGCCTTAGGACAAAGAAATCCCACTCTACAGAATACATCAAAGAAAAATGGGAAAAAGAAGGTAACTTTACAATATCAAATGACGATTGGCTTGATATATGTAAATTCCATTGGAAATGCACCAACTCCCACATATGGCGGGAGTTTGGGTGGAAGTGTTTCAGTCGATTTTTTATTACACCAAAACAGAAAGCACATATTGATGGGGGGGGGGGGCACCAAATGTTGGAGACAGTGTGGACTTCAGGAAGCCAACCACTGGCACATATTCTGGGAGTGCCCAATGATAAGACCTTTCTGGGAAGAGCTTCACAAAGCATTGAAAAGCATACTTAATAATGATCTGCCCTTGCAATTTTCCACAATATTCTTAGGAAATGTCGATTCCCAGGCAGGACGGCCGGATGAATATTTATTTGGTATTTTGACATGTGCTGGTAAAAAAGCACTCACAAGACATTGGTTACTTCCTGAACCCCCCACAATACAGGAGTGGATAGATATAGTAAATGACATTTATGTTATGGAAAAGATTACCTTTTCCCTCCGCCTTCAGAAAAATAAGTTTATTAAATTCTGGACCAAGTGGGTCAAATATGTGAGGTCCTTAAGGCCAGATTTTGTGGAGATATTGAATTAATTAGATTTTAATACACCCTCTCTCTCTACCCTCACACTCCTTTTCCCTACCGTGCATTGGGAACCTTCATACTCTCCCTACCACAAACTGGGAATCCTCATATCACCTCTCTCCTGTATAGTCTTATGTACCACACGTTACCTCTCCCAAATTGTATAAAGTTCTTAAAGTTTGCCTTTTTTTATGTGTATGTGTATGTATGTGCGTATATGTGTATATATATATGTGTGTATGTATGTATATATATGTATGTATGTATATATGTGTGTGTATAAATATGTATTTTTTTGTTTTTTGTTTTTTTTACTTTCTCTTGTAAGTTTAAAAAAAAACCTGAATGGCAGAAGAAAATGAAACTGTTATTGTTTTGATATACATTTTGTAATATATACTGCTGTGAAAAATAAAGAATTAAAAAAAAACCCACTGCCATCTCTCCTAAACATCTCCATGCCTCCACAGGTATGTCATCAGGACCAACTGCCTTTCCACTCTTCATCCTCTTCATAGCTGCCCTCACTTCCTCCTTGCTAATCCACTGAACTTCCTGATTCACTATCCCCACATCATCCAACCTTCTCTCTCTCTTTTTCTTCATTCATCAGCCCCTCAAAGTATTCCTTCCACCTTCTCAGCACACTCTCCTCGCTTGTCAGCACATTTCCATCTCTATCCTTGATCTCCCTAACTTGCTGCACATCCTTCCCAGCTCGGTGCCTCTGTCTAGCCAATCGGTACAAGTCCTTTTCTCCCTCCTTGGTGTCTAACCTGTCATACAACTCACCATACCCCTTTTCCTTTGCCTTTGCCACCTCTCTCTTTGCTTGACGCTGCATCTCCTTGTACTCCTGTCTACTTTCTTCATCTCTCTGACTATCCCACTTCTTCTTTGCCAACCTTTTCCTCTGTATAATTTGCTGTACTTCCTCATTCCACCACCAAGTCTCGCTGTCTTCCTTCCTCTGTCCTGATGACACACCAAGTACCTTCCTAGCTGTCTCCCTCACTATTTCTGCAGTGGTTGTCCAGCCATCTGGCAACTCTTCACTACCACCCAGTGCCTGTCTTAACTCCGGCCTGAACTCCACACAACAGTCTTCCTTCTTCAACTTCCACCATTTGATCTTCGGCTGTGTCTTCACTCGCTTTCTCTTCTTGGTCTCCAAAGTCATCCTACAGACCACCATCCGATGCTGCCTAGCTACGTTCTCCCCTGTCACCACCTTGCAGTCTCCAATCCCTTTTAGATGGCACCTTCTATATAAGATATAGTCCACCTGTGTGCACTTTCCTCCACTCTTGTACGTCACCCTGTGTTCCTCCCTCTTCTTGAAATATGTATTCACCACAGCCATTTCCATCCTTTTCACAAAATCCACCACCGTCTGTCCTTCCGCATTTCTCGCCTTGACTCCATACTTTCCCATCACCTCCTCATCACCTCTGTTCCCTTCACCAACATGTCCATTGAAGTCCGCTCCAATCACCACTCTCTCCTCCTTGGGTACCCTCTCCACCACGTCGTCCAACTCACTCCAGAATTCTTCTTTCTCTTCCATCTCACTCCCAACTTGTGGGGTATATGTGCTGATAACATTCAGCAATAAACCTTCAATTTCCAGCTTCATACTCATCACTCTGTCTGACACTCTCTTCACCTCCAGCACACATCTTGACATACTCTTCCTTCAGAATTACCCCTACCCCATTACTCCTCCCATTCACACCATGGTAGAAGAGTTTGAACCCACCTCCGATACTCCTGGCCTTACTCCCCTTCCACCTGGTCTCTGCCTACCTTTCTTCTTTCCATCATGTCAGCCAGCTCTCTCCCTTTACCAGTCATAGTGCCAACATTCAAAGTTCCGACTCTCACCTACCCTTCCTCCTCTCTAGCTGCCTCTGGACATGCCTTCCCCCTCTCCTTCTCCTTCGCCCAACAGTAGCATAATTTCCATCGGCACCCTGCTGGTTAACAGTACCGGTGGCGGTCGTTGGTAACCCGGGCCTCGACCGATCCGGTATGGAAATCTAATTTATGATCCACATATTTGATTTGGCAAAGATTTTACGCCGGATGTGCCCTTCCTGACGCAACTATATATATATATACATACATATATAGTTAAGCTATAGACAAGGTCAGTGCACCAATGTTAACGTTGAACTCCATCAACAACAATAAGCACATACTAACTGTAGATCTTTTTCAAAGCGTGTCTTTATTTCACAGCGCTTCAGACGGGATTTAAGCAGCAGGACATGGACTGGTCTGTTTGGAAGACATGAAATGTGCACTTAAATCTTCTAATTAAAACAGTGGTTAGCATTTAGCTGTCTTCTAGTTTAAGGGCTGGCTAGATGCATCAGTGACTGGAACGTTTTCAGCAGTAATCTCGTACTGTTTGGTGTGTGAACTGCCCACCTGGCACTTCCAGTGTGACTGACTCAGTTTCAGTGAAAGAATTTATTGTGTTCCCATTATTGCACCTATTTTTATTTTATCTTGTGTGTGTACATATATTGTGTTTTCTAATTCTTTTAACTTTTACCTTACTGTTTGCTGTTAATTTTCCCCTCTTGCATACCAAATCAAGTTCCTTGTGTGTTCTGAGCTACTTGGCAGGAGATGTGCTTCTGGGGGTGATTTAGACAGAGTTCGGGTCAGAGCAGGTGTTCTCATCTCTGGACTCTAAACGGAAGTCCGTGTCCAGGTATGATGACATCGGCGGTGCTCCATATCCTCTGACGGCTGACCTCTTGCACTGCAGGGTTTTCACTCAGTTTCTGCCAGCTGCCCTCATCCGCGCAGCACTCAAATAGGTCCCCAGCAATTACCACTGTCCCAGCAGACGTTCCCCTCACCTGGACACTGACATCATTTCCTGTGTGGCCTGGTGTTGGAACTACAGACACCTGTTGGAGAAATAAGAGTTTATTTGTTAGAGTAGACAGCACAAGACCAGAACCCGACCCCATTCTACTATTAAGAACCCGGGACCACATGCCCCAACATGGGTCACGAAGCTAGTTCTGGTGAATCGTCACGTTATCAGTTAATTGTGAGTTTAAGTGAGACTGAGCTCAGGCATTCAGTCCTGACTAAAAGAAAAAGAAAAAAAGAAATTCACAGTTTCACCTACTGGCGTCTACATATGACGCCATGAGGCTATATACTGTAACGACCACGGATAAGGAGACTCGCTAGCCCTTGGCTAACGAGTTAGAACCTTTAGTCGACTGGTTAGCGCAGTTGCCGTAGGTGTGGGCGACCCGGGTTCGCGTCCCGGCTGTGGCGGTTCCCTGAATACGCTACAATATTATTAATTTGTCACTTTCTAATGGGGTTATTCCTGCGTCTTTTAAAACTGCCATGACTAAACCACTATTGTGAAACCTAACCTTTAGCCATGAATACCCAACAAATTTAGACCAACCTCCGACCTTCCTTTCTATTTGAAAATCTTGGCTCAACAACTTACATCCAACACATTTTTAGCCATTTCAGTTAACATTTACACCTTTTCACTTTACTGAATCGTGGTAAACGCTGTTTTGCTTGCGATGGATTGTGATCCAGCCTCAGTATCGTCGTTACCTCATCTCGGTGTTGACCACATTATACTCGACTTGCCTCCAGAACAAGGGTCTCTGGATTTGCTTATTTTGGCTGAAGTCATGTGTATCTGGCTACTGGCCACTGGGCTCAGTTCTTGGTGCTTTGCATTCTTCTTTATATGCAGCATGCTACTTCTTGGCAAAGTTATTTGCAGTTAGAGAACAATGTCCACTGCTACACTGACAACACTCGGCTGCATGGAACTCTGAAGTCAAATGATCTTCTCACATTTTAACATTTAGAGGCATGCTTGTCTGCAGTCAAAAAGTCAATGTCATCTTTCTCATGACACCCTCCTTTTTAGGAGGGTCTCAGTCTTGAGAGGTTTGGTTAGTCTCTCTAGTTACCATGAAGCGCTAAGTCCTGCTGATGAGAATCCCCTCAAGCTCTCCCTAAAGGCTCTGACACATTTTAACCTACTGTCTGTCTGTCTGTCTGTCTGCCTGTCTGTCTACCTGTCTGTCTGCCTGTCTGTCTGTCTACGTGTCTGCTTGCTTGCCTGCCTGTCTGTCTGTCTACATGTCTGCCTGCCTGCCTGCCTGTCTACATGTCTGCCTGCCTGCCTGTATGTCTACATGTCTGTCTGCCTGTCTTTCTACATGTCTGCCTGCTGTCTGCCTGCCTGCCTGTATGTCTACATGTCTGCCTGTCTGTCTGTCTGCCTGCCTGTCTGTCTGTCTGTCTGCCTGCCTTCCTGCCTGTCTGTCTGTCTGTCTGTCTGCCTGCCTGCCTGCCTGTCTACATGTCTGCCTGCCTGCCTGTATGTCTACATGTCTGTCTGCCTGCCTGCCTGCCTGCCTGCCTGCCTGCCTGCCTGTCTGTCTGTCTGTCTGTCTGTCTGTCTGTCTGTCTGTCTGAATGACTGCTGTGAGTGTAGCAGAGGATCAGAATCAGAATACTTTATTCGTCCCCGGGGGGAAATAAGACCCCATTACAGACACTCACGCTCTAGCAAGAAAACTCAACAAGACCACAAGAAAACAGAAACAAATAGAAACAAGAAAAACAGAAACAAATAGAAATAGAAGATAAAATAAGAAACAGAAACAAGAGCAAAATATGTAAACACATGTGCACCATGCTCCAGCATACAACACCCTGCCTACACTGCACCACTGCAGCGCAACCGAGCAGCCAACAGGGTGAAGTAAGTGGAAGACTACTGACTCCGAGTGTGCGGCACTCGGAGGGAGGAGTTGTACAGTGTGATGGCCGCAGGCAGGAATGACCTGCGGTGGCACTCTGTAGTGCATGTCGGCAGATGCTCTCTCTTATCCTTTCTTTTTTTAGCAATACTTCCTGTTAGATAGATAAGGTGGTGTGGTGATGGAAAACAGGTGGGGGAGCATCTGTCTGCAGTGCATCCTCTGTCCCCGACATCCCTCGTCTCTATGGAGACTCTGGTGTGTTGTTTGTTCATGACGGATTCCTCCGCATCACCCTCGCAGGTTCTGTGTCTGTGTGAGTGATGTACCTGCCCGCTCGGCGTAAAGAGTGCTGCTGTTCTTCTACGCAGTGCTCTGTAACATTCAGGTGGTGCCGCAGCGCCGCGGCGTGGTCCTCTGAAGCTACTACATGTCATCCTTAATGCAACGCTACCCTGGCGTAAACTTTTTCTTTTTTGCTCTGTTCGCATTGTTTTGTTATTACCGAGTGTAGTTCGTTAGGGGTTTTATTTTCCATCCATCCATCCATTATGTGAACCACTTATCCTGCTCTCAGGGCCGCGGGGATGCGCGCACACACACATACACACACACACACACACACACACACACACACACACACACACACACACACACACACACACACATTCATACGTAGGGCGAATCAAGTTACGTCCACAATTAAGAGGATGAGTGGACGGGCGGACGGAAAGAATGGTGGACGTAACTTGATGTGTGCAACTGGAAGCTTGTCACCGTGTGCTGGCGCAGGTGCAGGTGCAGGTGAAGGTGCAGGTGCAGGTGAAGGTGCAGGTGTGTGGACAGGTGTGTGCATGTGGTTGACATGTATCCGTGGTAAATCTTGCAGGCATCGCCAAAAATATGCCACTGTCAATAGCACGCGCCAACAAACAGGAAACTGGTATGACCGCTGCAGTAGAAACCGGAAGTCAGTGGACTACGGTTATGCGCAGTCGATTGCCGACAGCTGCAGATTTTGCGTTACAGCGACCGGTAAACCAGCCTACGGTGGGTCACGTGGACCTGTAAATGACGTAGCGAAGTCGGGGGGGGGTGGGGGGTACAGTAATATCAGGCTAAGCATAACAGCGGAGCAACATGAGCGCTAGATGAGAACAGGCGCGGGGTAAGTGGTCGGTGTCCAACTTGATGGACGGCAAGCTACGCATGTTGGCGCGTTCACTCGATGGGAGGTCCGATTCCGGCGGGAGATAGAAACGACACGCCGGCACGCGCACATAAACTCACGTGCTGATCGAGTGGGTAGGGCCGTCCCTCCGCCAGCTGGTTAGGCAGGTACCGCTCACCCTCACTTACGTCACATCCTACAACTATCGTCGCGTTGGGGAAAACGTTCAAGTTCCCGATGTGATCCGAGTGTCCGTGCGTCCCGACCACAAAGTCCACGTCTTCCGGCTGTTGGCCTTTGTCTTGAAGCGCGGCGATGAGGAAGCGCCGGTCCCACGGTCCCCCGGTGTCCACCAGGATGGTCTTGGGGCCCGTCAGGAGCGAGATGGTCCCGTCAGCTTGGAAAGAGCCGTCGGGCTGCGGCCGACAGTAGCCCACTTTAAGAACCGAGACGGAGTACGGCTCACCGGCGATGTCCAACTCCCCCTCGTTAAACGGAGTCGCTGTGAACTCGCGAGCCTCGCTCGCCATCTTAACAGCGGACGGCTACCGACGGTTTCCCGCTAAATACGCAACATCTCAGCCAGCTCACGCGCCGCTAAGCCAACAACACAGGCTCCGCTTCTGTACGGCAAGCCCGGAGGGACAATGGACACACAGCGCTCTGCCGCCACGTTACCGCCATCTGCTGGAAGTGAGCCTGAGTTGCAGTATTGCAGTATTTTTTTTTTTAACATTTTTGTATAAATAAAAAAAAACAGAACACATTTATGAAGCAAGCGAATCAATTAATAAACCAACCCAACCATAACAACCATAGGAAGAAACGGAAGAACAGGAAAAAGGGAGGGGAGAGGGGCTTTAATCAGGAGACAGATGGAAGAGAGTTAAGAAACATGTAAAAGGGTTGCCATCGGCCGCAGAGGTTATCAGACTTGCCTCTCACAGTGTCTGGGACCTTGTCTGCTTAAGAAAGGACACGGTGTCCCTGAGCCACCGAGTGCTGCAGGGAGCTCTGGTGGACTTCCGGTGGAGAAGGAGGCACGGAAGTGAGAGCTAGAACACCTGGCTGCTTACAGGTGAAATGGTAGTAGACGGATTCCTCTGCTGACGTCCCAGCCCATCTTCCAGTCCAGCGTATCTAATCTGCTGTGCATAAGCCGGCAAATTAGTCTAATGAAGGTCTTCTCCAGTGCAGACAATGGGTGGGAGTCCACTTGTTTCACATAGAAAACGTGTTAACATGTAGATATGGTGGGCCAAGGCCTTGATATGCCAAGCAATAGATTGTGTCACCACAAAAAACAAAACAAAACTGTGTTGTGACGTGGGAGGACGAACTGTAAGAACGTGTATTTCCATGTGATGATTATACATGTGATCAACCATACTTGTGCATTGTTGCCAATAAAGTCAGCACATTTTCTTTTTATATATCTTATAAAGCCATATAATGTTGTTGTGCTGTTTTAATGTCATGTCCTTCTCTCGCTAAGATGTGTGACTATATTCTTTGCCCACATGGGGAGGCTGGTCACGTGGCTCGGGTCCTGGACTCTTCCGGTGGCGTCTGCACACTGCTTGGCATCCTGCTCATCATATTCTTCATACATCTCATAATTCCATCATAATTGTGTTATCCTCTTTCAATGTTGTATTGTGTAAGTTGTGTAAACACAACATCACTGCACGTCTCAGGAGCGAGCTCCTCCTCTGGTGCTCTCCCTGAGCTTTCCTCCTGTTGTCGCTCCCTGTTAGAGGGTTTTAGGGAGCTGTTCCTTATCCCATGTGAGGGTCTAAGGACAGGATGTTGTGTTGCTGCACAGCCCCCTGAGGCACATTTGTCATGTGTGGTATTGGGCTGCACCAGTGGTTCTCACACTTTTTCTGCCATGCCCCCCTTTGGAGGAAGAGACATGTTCATGCCCCCTGCCCCAACAAAATGGTGACAAAATGGACCAAGTTTAACTTTATCTAAATACCATCAAGAGTGGGGGGAAATACACATGTGAGATTCATATTGAAAATATTGAGACCAAATGTAAAAAAGGGCTCCTCCGTTTACTGAGGTGTGTGGTCAGATTTGAATGGGGAGCTGAGAAAGAAGCACAATTACACACATACAGGGCTGCGATAGGAGCCACACTGGATTCTGTTGCAGGCTGCATGAACCAGCAGCCAGAGGTCACGTCGAAAAGCTGGACAGGATATCCAAAGGAGTTGAATCAAGTGCAACTGGACTTGGTATATATCCGTGAAGACGTTTCGCCTCTCACCTAAGAGGCTTCCTCAGTTCGTGCCTTTCTGACTAGACCAAGCTAGTCTGACTGGCTGGGAAGGGAACCAAGGTATCACTAGCTTGGTCTAGTCAGAAAGGCAGGAACTGAGGAAGCCTCTTGGATGAGAGGCGAAACGTCTTCACGGATATATACCAAGTCCAGTTGCACTTGATTCAACTCCTTTGGATAACCACGACCTGGATGAATGAGAACATTCACAGACATGCTGGACAGGATACAATACACGGCATCAGCACTTAGTTCAGAAGCAGTCAAGCCTACGCCCGTTGATGCACTGCCTGCTGAAGCGGTGAACTGCCACTGCGTTTGAGGGGAACCAAGGTATCCCCAACATCCTGGTGAGCGTTCAGGGGGGAGGAGATGGAAGGTCAGCATCAGCTGTTCTGCAGAACTGTTGGCGGCAGTACACGTGGTTTTCTGGTAAAGGTTTTGGATGGGACATCAAGCAGAAAGTGAAACAGTACAACCCAAAGCAGAGCAGCAAATACCAGAAAAGAGGAGAGCCTGTGCAGAGGGGAATGTCAGCGTGGGTACTCGCTTCAAGAATGCTTGCAGAAGAGCTACTGTAAGGATTTCAGTATGTTTACAGGGGGCTCCAAACACGGAAATAATGAGCAAGTAGGAGTGGGCTCTCCATTCCAGAATCCATAAAGGAGGTGTTGGGAGAGCTTCACGCAGGGGCTCGGTGTACGCCGCAGAACTGACAGCAGTAATCTTCGGTGGGCCGAGGAGGCCGAACCGGTTAAGGTAGTGATGTGTTCAGGTTCTGCTGCTGCGATTCAAAGTATAAAATCAGGACTAACACTTTGAGAGCTTCTATTGATTGAGGTTTATATGATCTTGTTAATCTAAAGCAGCCAGGAACACTCGTTTTGGTTGGATACCAGCACACGTTGGGACAGAGGAAAATGAGGTTGCAGATAAGCTTGAATTAAATAAAGGTGCATTACACAGAAATGATAACGGTATTTTAGACGTGTCGCTGGAGGCCAGAAGAGAATCGCGGAGTAATGAAGTGGTGGCGGGAAGTCTGGCATAGCTGCACTGAGGGTGGGCGTCATGACGTCATTCCGAGGTCTGTCGGAGGGGGAAGTATTGGAGGTAAGTGTAGGAAACATGTCCTTTGCTCTAGGTTGAAATCAGGACACACAGGACTCGGTGCTACTTTATACACAGTGAGGAAGACCCTGGTGGCTAAATGTGTGGGGGGGGGGGGCTGGGCACGTGCTGACAGGATGTAGGAGGTTCCGAGTGGAGAGGGAGAGGCTGAAGGGCAGGGTGGTAGGTATGGGGCGGAAGAGGAGCATCAGAGGTTGTTACAGACAGGAACCAACAATAACAGGTGCAAAGGGCTTTGTTTCAGGGTGATTTGGGGCACTTCCGGCTTATGACATTTTGAAAAAATAAAAAATAAAATTATTTAAAGTCTGTTCTTTTTCTTTTTTGTTTTCTTCAAAAGCTCCATTAAGTGGTGTGGGACAAATATCTTAGCAGGGCCTCGATCGTCCTACAAAATAGGTTTGATATTCTGATGCTTTTCTCAAAGTTGTGACAGCAAAATGTGATGTAGTGACACGTGGTGGTCATGACAACTTTCACTTTTTGGAGGAAAAAGTTGGCGAAGTCTTAGACTTGCTAAGCTAACTTGTTAGCTAGCATACAATGTACAATGAATCTACTACTACTACTGCTACTACTACTTCCGGCTGCTCCCGTTAGGGGGCGCCACAGCGGATCATCCGTTTCCATCTCTTCCTGTCCTCTGCGTCTTCCTCTGTCCCACCAGCCACCTGCATGTCCTCCCTCACCACCTCCATAAACCTCCTCTTTGGCCTTCCTCTTCTCCTCTTCCCTGGCAGCTCCATATTCAGCATCCTTCTCCCAGTATACCCAGTATCTCTCCTCCACACATGTCCACACCATCTCCATCTTGTCTCTCTTGCTTTGTCTCCAACCCGTCCACCCTGAGCTGTCCCTTCCTAGTGCTGTCCAATGTACAATGAATACAGGTGAGTAAAGTGCAGTGTCCTGTCTGTCAAGCAGGATACTCAGCTGGTGAGGTGTTTGGTGATGACTTGTAATAAGCATCCTGTCACATCAGGACATGCACATCTTCACATTACTCACATTCGTGCGCATGAAAAAGTCACGCCTCTGCCATGACTGGTCACGCGCCTCTGGCACTTCTTATTTCCATGGCAACCACATTGTTGTTTGAAAAAACGTTGTTGCTCTAAAATGTTGGGTGTGATGGTAATGACACATGTATGAGGCGACATTTAGCTATAAAAATGTGCAAACTGCACACATATAAACCATTCAAATTTGAAATATGTCTTTAAATTATGATGAGAAAATGCGAAGTAAAGCTTTAGTGAATTAACCATGTTTATGACTTTATTATAGACGGGAAGTTAAAAAATCTGGGTTGGGGACAAGCCCAAAACACTGACATTCTGGCACATTTGAATTTTCAACATACTGAAAAAGTATTAAAATGTCATCATTGAGACACAAATCTTTTTTCATAGCTAACACAACCTGACTCTGACAAATAAACACTTGTTTTTGTTTTGTTTTGTTTTTTTAATCTACCCTGGGGACAGAAAAACTCCCTTAATTGAAGAATCACCCTTAAATCCTTAAACGTAACAGGTTTACTACCCATCATATAACGTCTTTATGAAGTCACTGGAAGAACCCCGCTACAATGTAGCGGTTTGGTTCTCCACCCGTCTGAATCTCCCTCCTCTTCATCCTGCCAGCTAACCGCCTTCCCCCTGCCCCTAAACCCCCCCCCCCACTCCAACTCCCTCGCCCCAAATGCTCAGAATCATCTGAAATGCCGAGAAAAGTGGTTTTTAGCCATTTTTAGAAAATGCATATTTTGCATAATTATCTAATTATTATCTAATTATTATAATTATTTTAATTTTCTGCTATTTTTCTGGTCCTCTCTGGAACAATACCTACCACCTCCAAAAAAATGAGGATCATAAGTGCGTTTTTGAAAAAATGCATATATTTTGCATAATGCCAAAACATTTCTAAACCCAGAAAATTGTTTTTTATATAGGTGAAAAAATCAAAGATGCTCAGAATCACCTGAAATGCCGAGAAAAGTGGTTTTTAGCCATTTTTAGAAAAATGCATATCTTGCATATTTATGCATAATTATGCATAATTTTAATGTTCTGCTATTTTTTATAGGTGCCCCTGATCATCCCCAATAACCTCCAAAAAGAACCAAGGCCCCAAGTGCTTTAGTTTGGCCGTTTATAGACTCTCACACAGACAGACACACACCACACACACATTGTGAAAATACGGGAGTAGATGACGCTACACACTCCAGTCCAGTAGGTGGCGGCATGCACCTCGGTTCGCAGTACCCCGTTAAAGCCAAGGAGGAAGAAAAGGAGGACGGAAGAAGAACAGTGACAGTTATGGCGTCTGAAACGGGCTACGAAAAGGAATCCTCTTTTATGGATCCTCTGAAAGGGGTTTTACTGACATATTTCATGCCAGAATCGTGTTATGATGAGTTTTTCTTGAACTTCAACTTCCTGGATGGTAAGTGAAGCGTTTTTCCCCGCTTTAAATTAATAATCGAGTTGCGTAATCGTGTGGAATGGAACACCTCTATCGCCCCTCAGCTCGCAAACGAAGCCTTTCCACGTAGAGACTGAAGACAGAGGTCCCTCAGGTGACGACGAAGCCTTTCTGTCAGTAATCCGTGTGTCCACGTGACTGATTCAACTGTCTTTGGCTTTCCATGCAGAGTTTGAACAAGTTGAGCTGATCAGAGTGCACCTACCTAACCCCACTTGTTTAATAACCCACGCCACAGCTGTTTAATAACCCTCACCACATCTGTTTAATAACCCACACCACAACTGTTTAATAACCCACGCCACAGCTGTTTAATAACCCACACCACAACTGTTTAATAACCCACACCAGCGTTGTTTAATAACTGACACCAGAGCTGGATGTCAGTAGCTAGCAGTTCTGCAGTCCTCAACTGCGGTTAGAGCGTTGAAGATGAGGATGAGGAAGGTGTGCATCGTCAGTGGAGTTTATACTAACGCACATTTAACCGTATTCTGAGTTTCGTACCCTCCTTTGG
Source organism: Lampris megalopsis (assembly GCA_022114975.2). Classification (NCBI taxonomy): domain Eukaryota; kingdom Metazoa; phylum Chordata; class Actinopteri; order Lampriformes; family Lampridae; genus Lampris; species Lampris megalopsis. The sequence continues at coordinate 153,160 of JAJHIY020001991.1, read as the reverse complement.
AAATAATGATTTGTAAAAGTGGAGGCGCAAAGCTGATTTATTTGTGGGCTGCCTGAAAGCTATCACGCTAAAGTCTTTATGCATGCTCAATAATCCAGGCAAGAAGATCACAGGAAGTTGAATCAGTTCATCTGGACACAACTTTTATTGAGAGAAACCTGTCATCATCATCTAAGTGACCTCCTCAGTCTCACCTGACTGCAGGTACCCCACCCTTGTAAACGATACAGTGACATAACCACCCAAACCCACTATAGGTTTCATATGCAAATTACCATGAGCATTAACTAGAGTTACAGTGGCCATGTGTACTAGTCACAGAGGATTTGGGAATGTCTGCAATCACAGCGTTGTAAGATGGTGACAGATGTACTCTTAGATGGTCGTTCCCTCTTCACATAGATGGACTCTGACTCCCCGTTAAAACCAGCATTCCTCCCCATCAAGGATGTACACATCCTCATCATTGAAAGAGTGGCCACTGTCCTGTAGATGGTGTAGACTGTGGAGTCCTGGTCTGTAGATGGTGTAGACTGTGGAATCCTGGCCTGTAGATGGTGTAGACTGTGGAGTCCTGGTCTGTAGATGGTGTAGACTGTGGAATCCTGGCCTGTAGATGGTGTAGACTGTGGAGTCCTGGCCGGTAGATGGTGTAGACTGTGGAGTCCTGGTCTGTAGATGGTGTAGATTGTGGAGTCCTGGCCTGTAGAAGGTGTAGACTGTGGAGTCCTGGCCTGTAGATGGTGTAGACTGTGGAATCCTGGTCTGTAGATGGTGTAGACTGTGTAGATGGTGTAGACTGTGGAGTCCTGGCCTGACGTGTTAGCTCTCCTGTGTTGTGTCATCCTCTTGGCCAGCATCTGTTTGGTTTCCCCAATCTACAAGTCACAGCAACCCTCCTGGTACTTAACAGCTACACTATGTTGCTCTGGTTGTGCTGGGGGATCCGATCCTTGGGGTGGACCAACTTCTGGTGCAGCGTGTTTTGAGGCTTGAAAGCAGCTGAGACGCGATGTTTGGAAAAATATGCGTCTCAGCTATTCCGAAACTCCCGCCACATATGGAATCACCACTGGTTCAACTCTAGTTAATAGTCACAGTAGTTTGCATATGAAACTGGTCGTTGGTTTGGGTCCTTATGCCACTGTATTGTTTATAAGGGTGGGGTACCTGCAGTCAGGTGAGACTGAAGAGGTCACGTAGATGATGATGAAACGTTTCTCTAATAAATGTTGTGTCCAGATGAACTCAGATTCAGATTCAGACAACTTTATTTATCCCAGAAGGGCAATTCAGTTTTACAAACTACCCACACCATACATAAACTCACAGAAAAGTGGCAATCATCAGTATGTCAGAGAACACACAGATCAGTACATGAGCAAGACATGCACACTGTCACCCCCATGTGGTCCTGCATGCAGACTCACACGAGGACCAGGTGAAGGGTAAAAAGTCACGTAAGTTAAAAGAATAGAATAAATAAATAAATGAAGCATCCTAAGATATGTTGCACATTACATTCCCCCGCTACAGTCAGTGGACGAACAGACCCACAAGCCATGTGGAAAACAAACAAGGTATGAACCATCTGTTGTGGTTTAAAACAATATAGCGCATTTATTTAAAATGGCTACTCTCAGCATTGAACAGCCTGATAGCAGGAGGAATGAAGGAGCTAGAATAGCGACTCGTTTTCATTTCGAACTGATTCGCCTTTCTATGACTATCATGCTAAAGTTGTTACCACTGTTTTTCCTTTTTTATCGGAAATCAGAAATTCTGTCCAAAACTTTAGAATCCCTTCCAAACATTCAGCTCCTCAGGAGACTTGCAGGTGTCACAGTTTATGAGTTCTGTCTCCTATGAAGAACTGTTTTTGTGCTATGGGGTAGATGGGGGAGTGATACATCTTGTAGCACTAGTGTCTTATCATAGCTGACTGCTAGAAATAAGATAAGATAAACTTTATTGTCCTCGAGGGGGAACTTGTCTTGATCATCAGGTGCTATTTATCCAGCATTTAAGACTTAGACACGCTATAGATTGTATAAACAACTTGGAAGAAAAAAAAACTTGCTACAAATTCATAATAACAGTATTGTTAAAAATGAGCAAAAAAAGACGATATACTAAAATGTCACTTACTGCTGTTAATATTATCAGTAATGGAGGTAGTAGTGGTGTTGGTGGTTGCATTACTTTAACAAAGGTAGAAAAATTGTTTTTACAATACAAAGTCTTGTGCGGTTACTAGGTGGTTGTGAGAAACCTGTGATCAGCTACTCATATACTAGTATTTTATAACAAAACACAGCATGTGTTTTCTCTCACTCGATAAGAATTCCACATTGGGGTCTTTATTGTTATTGGTAGGGTCAGTTGCCATGCCAGCATTCTCTTTAAATCATTGTCTCAAAAAATGCAGAGGATGTGCAGAAGAAGAGGATGTGGTGGTTTTGTGAGTGTTCCCTGTCTTGCCAACTATACCCATGACGTGGTTTCCCTTGCACTTGTCTTTTTTTATTTAAATGAACTTGTGGCATAGTAATATCTCCAACGTTCATATAGATGTGTTGTAATCGTGACATACAGCTGCATTGTGACTGGTTCCGTTTGTCCGCAGTGCCATGTCTGAAGATAGTGCTGAGCAAAGGCCTCGGGATTGGCATCATACTGGGATCTGTGATGGGTAATATATATCGCTTCCTTTCATTTCTGTTTCCCTTTCTTACTCCATGCTTGTTGCTTTGGCTACAAATATACACGTTATTGACCACACAGCTGCAAAATAATGGTGTAATTCTTCCCTTTCCTCTTTGTTACCTCCTCATCCCTCCCTGTGTCCCTCCATTCATTAATCGTTGTCTTTCCCTCACAGTGAAGCTGCCACAGATCATAAAGCTGATGGGAGCGAAGAGTGCTGAAGGGCTGAGCTTCAACTCTGTGCTGCTAGAGCTCCTGGCTATTACAGGGACCATGGCCTACAGTATTGCCAACAACTTTCCCTTCAGGTTCATGCACACACTCATGCATGTAATTGAGGTAATCACATAGACACAAAGAAACACATAGAAAGTAATTATGTTCTCATTCAGTTGTCAAGTAGGTTTAAGGGTTAAACCAGCTTTTCTAAAATCGTAAAAAATAAAATGCAAATTAGCTGCCTTTCCATCAGATCTGTTTAAGCAAACAAAACCTTGAACGTAGTTTTACACATCCTACGTCATATGTCCATACTTAAACACGCACTATTGTGGAGGGACTGTCTAGGACTGGGTGTGGCATTAATTAGCTGACGGTCGCTCTTGGGTGTCAGCCAGGGCACAAGACACAGAGAGTGGATCTTCAGGTCCTTGTACTTTATTGTTTAAGGCACAATAGGCATGAGGCTACTGGCTTTGATATCAGTCCATGTATGTGTGTGGTTCTGAAAGATGAAACGGTACAAAGTAACCATTGATAACAACTCAGAAAAAATGCAATAACATTTGATAACAGCAAATATACACTAGCCTACAGATTAGCTACAACACTCAAGCTAACGAGCTAACCTTAGACTGCAGTATCTTAGTCACAGTAAGCTAGTATAACCTAGGAGCTCGCTAGAAACATAAGTAATCATTCAGAAAAACTATGCATTGGCGTCCGGGTAGCATAGCTGTCTATTCTGTTGCCTACCAACACAGGGATCGTAGGTTCGAATCCCTGTGTTACCTCTGGCTTGGTCGGGGTTTGTACAGACACAATTGTGTCTGCAGGTGGGAAGCCAGGTGTGGCTATGTGTCCTGGTTGCTGCACTAGCGCCTCCTCTGGTCAGTCGGGGTGCCTGTTCGGGGGGGGCGGGGACTAGGGGGGGGTAGCGTGATCCTCCCACGTGCTACACCCCAAGCGGCTGGTGACTCCACATGTATGGTAGGAGGCATGTGGTAGTCTGTAGCCCTCCCCGGATCGGCAGAGGGGGTGGAGCAGCGACTGGGATGGCTCGGAAGAGTGGGGTAATTGGCCAAGTACAATTGGGGAGAAAAAGGGGGGGAAATGCAAAAAAAAAGAAAAGCTCTGCATCATTGGCAACATTATACATAAATTACAACTGGTAAGAACTGTCAGAAGCATAAGCACAAACATGAAAGCCGTTAGCCGTTAACCGTTAGCTTGGTGCCGTTAGCGGTGATAAATGAAGCGTTTCACTAGTACTCGTTCACACTGTAATTACAGAAACCTGACAAAGCAATGAAGTTATATCCAGTAAGTAAACAGCACAACTTGCATTTCTCTGGACGCACAGGAACACAACAGGTGTGTCGGGGAACAGGAGGAAAATAAAATCTCTCTTAAACTATACTGCGCCGCCATTCTTGCTACCCGCTCGTCACATGGCTGGTAGGTTCGTATCCCAGACTGGCCGTAACCGGTCACAGCCAGAGCGTCCACGGGGTAAGGCATTCATTAGGCCACCCTTACCCAAGGGATAGTGGGTGTAGATCGGTGTAGTGTTCGGGGACTCGTCGTTCTCCAGCGACCCCTCTGGCCCACCCGGGCACCTGCAGCCAAGCAACCGAAAGCATTCTCCCTACGTCTCCTTTGCGGCCTGAAAGTAATGCAATCCATGCGAGGAGGCTTCAGCGTGTAAACTAGCGAGAGCAGCCGACACGAGTTGGAAGGAAGCTGGTGTTACGACTATCTCCTTCCTGTGGAAACGTGAGCCAGGGGAGTTATTCCACAAGAGTTCCGGCCATATGCCATCGGGTTAAACGGGTGGGATAAGGGGAAAAACTAGAAATAAATTTATTAAAAAAAAAAAAACCTATACGGCGGTAATCTCACACTATAACCTCATGCTGGTTTTCGGTCTGTCATGTAAACAGGTCCGACGCTCCCCTGGAGAATGAGGAATGTTCTGCCCCGCAACGGGAGGCGGTACCAACGGCGCTCTACACACACAGCCATTTGCAGCCTTTCGAACACCCACAACAAAGATGGATCAGTTGATATTAATGGGACATGTCACTGATCGTTTTGTGTGTGTGCAGTCAGTACTGACAAGTAGTGTAGTCGATTGAAGTAATAAAGTCCTACTATATTGACAGAGAAATCGGTTTTCCCCTGCTCACAGAGACTTTCCCACAGTGCCCATGTGTCCCAGAATGCATTGTACGTATACCTCTGTGTCACCATCCATAAAACCCTCTGCTAGTGTTGTGGGACGGCATTTCCACCAAAGGAACCGTAAGTTCGCCGAGAGAATGAGCATGTGTTTTTTGGACAGCGTGTTTAGACCAGATTAGACTATTAGAAACCCTGCCAGGCTGGATTGTTTCCAGCCACCAAATGACGTCACGATACGTCACTTGAAGGCCACAGAAAAACTGGGTTTCACTGCTGCCCCAGAGAAGCAGAAAGGATTGGGAACACTGCAGGTGTTTTCATGTGCTGTCCCTGTCGCATAGACAGAAATACAGTTGAAAATCAGTGAATTTTCCCTTTAGGAACCAGCTGAACATGTGATTCAGTTCTATTCACATTTTATTTGTTATTCGGCAACAGCGTTTCCATCGGTCATTTAGCGTATAAACTATTCATTAACAAAAGCAAAAGCCACTTCAAGTGAGCATTAAAACTTTTTTGTGGTTTTGTGTTTTGTTTTTGTTTTTTTACCATTTCCATTCAGCCTTTTCAAATTCAAAATTCTGCATAAACTGGCTTGATGGAAACCCCACTGCTGGTTTAAACATTTTCTTACAGTTATTTTAATCTAGTGTTGACCACTACCAGTTTCGGCTGCTCCCGTTAGGGGTCACCGCAGCAGATCATCCGTTTCCATCTCTTCCTGTCTTCTGCGTCTTCCTCTGTCACACCAGCCACCTGCATGTCCTCCCTCACCACATCCATAAACATCCTCTTTGGCCTTCCTCTTCTCCTCTTCCCTGGCAGCTCCATATTCAGCATCCTTCTCCCAGTATACCCAGCATCTCTCCTCCACACATGTCCACACCATCTCAATCTTGTCTCTCTTGCTTTGTCTCCAAACCATCCAACCTGAGCTGTCCCTCTAATATAATCGTTCCTAATCCTGTCCTTCTTCATCACTCCCAATGAAAATCTTATCATCGTCACCTCTGCCACCTCCAGCTCCACCTCCTGTCTTTTCGTCAGTGCCACTGTCTCCAAACCATACAACATAGCTGGTCTCACTACCATCTTGTAAACCTTCCCTTTAACTCTTGCTGGTACCCTTCTGTCACACATCACTCCTGACACTCTTCACCACCCACTCCACCCTGCCTGCACTCTCTTCTTCACCTCTCTCCTGCACTCCCTGTTACTTTGGACAGTTGACCCCAAGTATTTAAACTCATATGCCTTCTTTACCTCTACTCCTTGTATCTTCACCATTCCACTGTCCTCCCTCTCATTCACGCATAGGTATTCCGTCTTGCTCCTACTGACTTTCATTCCTCTTCTCTCCAGTGCATACCTCCACCTCTCCAGGCTCTCCTCCACCTGCACCCTACTCTCACTACAGATCACAATGTCGTCCACGAACATCATAGTCCACAGAGACTCCTGCCTGATCTCGTCCGTCAATCTGTCCATCACCATTGCAAACAAGAAAGGGCTCAGAGCCGATCCTCGATGTAATCCCACCTCCACCTTGAACCCATCTGTCATTCCAACCGCACACCTCACCACTGTCACACTTCCCTCATACATATCCTGCACCACTCCTACATACTTCTCTGCCACTCCCGACTTCCTCATACAACATCACACCTCCTCTCTCGGCACCCTGTCTATGCTTTCTCTAAATCCACAAAGACACAATGCAACTCCGTCTGGCCTTCTCTATACTTCTCCATCAACATTCTCAAAGCAAACATCACATCTGTGGTGCTCTTTCATGGCATGAAACCATACTGCTGCTCGCTGATCGTCACCTCTCCTCTTAACCCAGCTTCTGTTACTCTTTCCCATATCTTCATGCTGTGGCTGATCAACTTTATACCTCTGTAGTTACTACAGTTCTGCACATCACCCTTGTTCTTGAAAATCGGTACCAGTAGGCTTCTTCTCCACTCCTCAGGCATCCTCTCACTTTCCAAGATTGTGTTAAACAATCTAGTTAAAAACCCCACTGCCATCCCTCCTAAACATCTCCATGCCTCCACAGGTATGTCATTAGGAACAGCTGCCTTTTACTCTTCATCCTCTTCATAGCTGCCCTCACTTCCTCCTTGTTAATCCACTGCACTTCCTGATTCACTGTCCCCACATCATCCAACTTTCTCTCTCTCATTTTCTTCATTCATCAGCCCCTCAAAGTATTCCTTCCACCTTCTCAGCACACTCTCCTCGCTTGTCAGCACATTTCCATCTCTATCCTTGATCGCCCTAACTTGCTGCACATCCTTTGCAGCTTGGTCCCTCTGTCTAGCCAATCGGTACAAGTCCTTTTCTCCTTCCTTTGTGTCTAACCTGTCATACAACTCCCCATACGCCTTTTCCTTTGCCTTTACCACCTCTCTCTTCACTTGACGCTGCGTCTCCTTGTACTCATGTCTACTTTCTTCATCTCTCTGACTATCCCACTTCTTCTTTGCCAACCTCTTCCTCTGTATACTTTGTTGTACTTCCTCATTCCACCACCAAGTCTCCTTGTCTTCCTTCCTCTGTCCTGATGACACACCAAGTACCTTCCTAGCTGTCTCCCTCACTATTTCTGCAGTGGTTGCCCAGCCATCTGGCAACTCTTCACTACCACCCAGTGCCTGTCTTACCTCCTGCCTGAACTCCACACAACAGTCTTCCTTCTTCAACTTCCACCATTTGATCTTCGGGTCTGCCTTCACTCTCTTCCTCTTCTTGGTCTCCAAACTCATCCTACAGACCACCATCTGATGCTGCCTAGCTACATTCTCCCCTGTCACCACCTTGCAGTCTCAAATCCCTTTCAGATGGCGCCTCCTACATAAGATATAGTCCACCTGTGTGCTCCACTGTTATATGTCATCCTGTGTTCCTCCCTCTTCTTGAAATATGTGTTCCCCACAGCCATTTCCATCCTTTTCGCAAAATCCACCACCGTCTGTCCTTCCTCATTTCTCTCCTTGACTCCATACCTTCCCATCACCTCCTCATCACCTCTGTTCCCTTCACCAACATGTCCATTGAAGTCCGCTCCAATCACCACTCTCTCCTCCTTGGGTACCCTCTCCACCATGTCGTCCAACTCACTCCAGAATTCTTCTTTCTCGTCCATCTCACTCCCAACTTGCGGGGCATATGCGCTGATAACATTCATCATCACACCTTCGATTTCCAGCTTCATACTCATCCCTCTGTCTGACACTCTTCACCTCCAGCACGCTCTTGACATACTCTTCCTTCAGAATGACCCCTACCCCATTTCTCCTCCCGTTCGCACCACGGTAGAAGAGTTTGAACCCACCTCTAATACTCCTGGCCTTTTTCCCCTTCCACCTGGTCTCTTACACACATAGTATATCTACCCTCGTTCTGTCCATCATATCAGCCAGCTCTCTCCCTTTACCATTAGTTTACATTACATTATATTTAGTGCCAACATTCAAAGTTCCAACTCTCACCTCCGCACTCCTCCCCCTCCTCCTCTCCCGCTGCCTCTGCACATACCTTCCCCCTCTCCTTCTCCCAACAGTCATAGTTTCCACCGGCACCCTGCTGGCCAACAGTACCGGTGGCAGTCGTTGGTAACCCGGGTCTCGACCGATCCAGTATGGAAATCTGATTTATGATTTGCATACTTGATTTGGCAAAGATTTTACACCAAATGTCCTTCCTGGTTCAACCCTCTCCATTTATCTGGGCTTGGGTTTCGGCACTAAGAATGCACTGGCTTATGCATCCTCTGTGGCTGGGTTAGTTATTTTAATCTAGTGTATATGTTTTAAAACAAAGCCTCACGCATGTGCATTCACTGTGGTGAATGTTCTGACAGATAATAGCCAAATTACTTCTGGTGTCATTTTTCTGACAAACCTTCGTGTATATCTTTACCGCAGTGCTTGGGGAGAGGCTCTGTTCCTCATGTTGCAGACAGTAGCCATTGGGTTCCTCATTCAGCACTACGGAGGAAAAACCACCCAAGGTAGGCTTACATTCACACTGAGCATTACAAGATGGTGTTTGCAGTGGCGCTGTGCTTATCACCATGGGCAGTGATGAATTCCTTTCCACTCCCTAATCAAAAAATGTCATCTCCTACAATATTTGGTGAAAGTTGTCATATTTTATTCACATACCAATTCAGCCAGCGATACACTACATGGCTAAAAGTATGTGGACACCCAAATATCAGACCCGTATGTGCTTGTTGAACATCTTGTTCCAAAACCAGGCGCATCAAGGTCCCCCCTTTTGCTGCGATCACAGCCTCCACTCTTCTGGGAAGGCTTTCCACTTGATTTTGGAACATGGCTGATGGGATTCACTCCCATTCAGCCACAAGAACATTAGGCAGCCGCTGATGTTAGGAAAAGTACTGGCTTGCAGTTGCCATTCCTTAGTGTCTAACCTCTCATACAACTCACCATACACCTTTTCCTTTGCCACCACTCTCTTCACTTTATGCTGCGTTTCCTTGTACTCCTGTCTACTTTCTTCATCTCTCTGACTATCCCACTTCTTCTTTGCCAACCTCTTCCTCTGTATACTTTGCTGTACTTCCTCATTCCACCACCAAGTCTCCTTGTCTTCCTTCCTCTGTCCTGATGACACACCAAGTACCTTCCTAGCTGTCTCCCTCACTATTTCTGCAGTGGTTGCCCAGCCATCTGGCAACTCTTCACTGCCACCCAGTGCCTGTCTTAACTCCTGCCTGAACTCCACACAACAGTCTTCCTTCTTCAGCTTCCACCATTTGATCTTCGGCTCTGCTTTCACTCTCTTCTTCTTCTTGGTCTCCTAAGTCATCCTACAGACCACCAGGGTCCGAAATTAACACTCGCCACCCGCCAAATGCGAGTAGATTTTCTGATTGGTGAGTAAATCTCAGAAGCCTATCCGCCACATGGCAAGTAACAAAAAAAGTGAAATCCCACCACTTAATCCCCCCCATCTCTCTCGCTCTCTCTCTCTCCCTCGCTCTCTCCTTAGCAACAGCAATAACATAGCAATAACAATAACAGAAATTAACCAACCAAAGCACATTAGAACAATAACATAGCAACAACAATAACAAAAACTAACCAACCAAAGTGCATTAGAATGTTGCTAGACGCTACTGACGGGTAACATGACGCCCACACTCGAGAGGAACAACGACAGCAGCACCGTCAAACTCAGTACTAGCCTACTCTATTCTTTTAACTAATGTTCGCGAGCAACACCATATTTAGAAGACACAAAAACACCATCAAAAAGACAACCATGCCCCAAAGAGGAGAAAGAAGCCACCATCACCACCAAACCGAAAAAAATAAAGTTTAGTTGAAAGTGGAGGTATGACGATAAAGGAGCTGCGAGAGGCTGGCTGGAGTATAATGCACAGGCCTTGATAATGAGTTGCTCCGTCTGTCGCCAGGATGCCAAAAACCATAGCAATTAATTTGTCATCGGTAACAACATAATGAAGGTAGAAAACATTAGGGAACACGAGACCTCCAGATGTCACAACTGAGTCTCTCGGGCTCAGTTGGAGCCTGTCCTCGCAACATCCTCCATAAAGGCGCTAATAGCCATGTCCGAGCAGACCAGCATGAGAATGCAGAACATGTTTAGGACTGTGCAGGCCACTGGCAAGAAGGCAAGACCAATCTCCGACTTCGAATGGATGTACGAGTAAATGAATTTAGTTGTCATCTCAAAATATCCTTATACAGGGTCCGCGGTGATGTAGCGGTATAAGCATCGGCTTTGTGTCGATGCAGTTGCCCACTGGGGACCGGGGTTCGTGCCCCAGTCTCGTCAGGTCCGACTATGGCCGGATTCGATGAAGCAGTAATAATTGGCAACACCGTCTTCGGGAGGGGAGCAAAGTCGGCTTGTGAACGTCACATAAATGCGTCTCTGGCTGTGTGGGGAAAAAGCAGTGGTTCGGCCTGGATTCGCCTTGTCACGAAAGTGGCGAGGCATCTCCTTCGAGACTGCCGGCCGGAGAGACGCAGTTTTCGAACGCATGCAGTACGAGGGTGGTGTTTGAATTAGAATAGGGGCAGTTGGCTACTAAATTGGGAGAAATCAGAAAGAAATTTATAAAAAAAATATCCTTATACAGCGTAAACAAAGTGCTGGCTGTAGCTAACATTAGCCAGCTAGCACTAGTTTGTGACACCTAGTTTGCACTAACGTTAGCTGTGTGCTAGCTTCAACACCATGAAACAGGTTAAAACTGATTGGCGGTCCAACCTCAACTCAGACACACTCTGGGATCTACTGATGGTGCAGCTGTCATCTCCCGAGATCAGGGAGTATGACCCAACCATTGCTGTTGATCTGTGGCACCAAGACTCTGTCCGGACCAGGAGGCCAGACTTCATGGACGGTGCAAAGAGAGTGGCTGCTGTAGAGTGAGAAGAAGTCTGGGACTAGGGACGGGCATGTGGAGCCCTCGAGTAATTATAATAATACTGCAAATAAAACATGAAATCATACTTGTAACATTTTATCTTTTAACCATTGACTAATTTTACATAAAAATATTTTTGCTTCAGATCTGCTCTTGTCACATTTTTAAAAGCTTTTATTCAACACAATACCTTATTCTCTCATTGATATGTACTGAAAACGTATGCATGGCACACAAAAGCTACTAATTATTTTGGCCAGTAAAAAATATGCTTGGCCGGTAGATTTTTTTCATCTACCAGTGTAGTCCCCTTGGCCGGTAAGCCAAAAAGTTCATTTCGGACCCTGCAGACCACAATCCGATGCTGCCTAGGTGTGTTCTCCCCTGTCATCACCTTGCAGTCTCCAATCCCTTTCAGATCGCTCCTTCTACATAAGATATAGTCCACCTGTGTGCACTTTCATTCATTCATCATCAGCTGCTTCTCCAGGGTTGAGTCATGGTGGCAGCAAGCTAAGTAGGGCACTCCAGATGTCCCTCTCCCCAGCAATGCCCTCCAGCTCCTCCTGGGGGATCCCCAGGCGTTCCCAGGCCAGATTGGATGTGTAGTCCCTCCAGTGAGTTCTGGGTCTACCCCGGGGTCTCCTCCCAGTTGGCCGTGCCCGATAAACCTCCAAAGGAAGGCGCCCAGGAGGCATCCTGATCAGATGCCCGAACCATCTCAACTGGTTCCTTTCGACGTGAAGGAGCAGCGGCTCTACCCCGAGCTCCCTCCTGATGTCCGAGCTCCTCACCCTATCTCTAAGGCTGAGCCCAGACACCCTACGGAGGAAACTCATTTCAGCCACTTGTATCTGCGATCTCACCCAATCGGTCACTACCCAAAGCTCATGACCATAGATGAGGATTGGAACGAAGACTGACTGGTAAATTGAGAGCTTTGCCTTCCGGCTCAGCTCCCTCTTCACCACAACAGTCCAGTACAACATCCACATTACTGCCGATGTGTGCATTTTCCTCCACTCTTGTACGTCACCCTGTGTTCCTCCCTCTTCTTGAAATATGTATTCACCACAGCCATTTCCATCCTTTTCACAAAATTCACCACCATCTGTCCTTACACATTTCTCTCCTTGACGCCATACCTACCCATCACCTCCTCATGACCTCTGTTCCCTTCACCAACAGTCCACTCCAATCACCACTCTCTCCTCCTTGGGTACATTCTCCATCACTTCATCCAACTCACTCCAGAATTCTTCTTTCTCTTCCATCTCACACCCAACTTGTGGGGCATATGCACTGATACTCACCCCCAATGCTGCTGGCCTTACTCCCCTTCCACCAGGTGTTTTGCAGACATGGTATACCTCCCTACCTTCCCTCCATCATATCAGCCAGCTCTCTCCCTCTACCAGTCATAGTGCCAACATTCAACGTTCTGACTCTCACCTCTACACTCTTGATTTGGCAAAGGTTTTGCACAGGATGCCCTTCCTGGCACAACCCTCCGCATTTATCTGGGCTTGGGACCGGCACTAAGAATGCACTGGCTTGTGCATCCTCAGTGGCTGTTTTTTTTTTTCCATAATTACTGGTCATATGTATATATTTTTTTTCTAATTACTGGTCTTTTATTTGTAAGATAACCGAAAATTTGCTGTCTGTTATCGAAATTGCATGTTTTTGCCAATAGAATTTTAGTGCAGTCCTGAATCCTGAATCTGAAGACTTGCTTGCTTCCCCCCCCCCTTAAAACCATGGTACAACTTGCAAATAAAGGACTGGTAAAGAGAGTGGCTCATGGATCATAAAGAGAGTGGATCATGATAGATTTAGTGGAAAAAAGGAGAAAAACAAAACAAAACCTGCGGTTAACGGTACTTAGCTTTTCAGTAGAGAATATCAGGTATTTTAGAAAGCTTTCAATCCTTGGCTTCAATTTCAACAACATCTTCGATAACATTTGAACTTTCTTCGCCCCTGTTGCAGGTCTTCTGTTGCTGATGGTGTATTTTGTACTGCTTGGCGGCGTCCTGTCTCCGATCACTCCCATATCAGTGGTCACCACCATGCAAGCCTCCAATATGCCGGCCATCATCATTGGCAGGGTTGGTTAAATGTGTCTGTCTCTGTTTCCTTCAGGTGTTTGCCTGCCAACATACACAACAAGATGTCAGCTATGACTACCGTTTACACCCACGCAGTGTGACTTACAAAAATGCCTATCAAAGAATGTCACAAACATGCTAATGTTTTGACTCCGTACTTTTCATATTACATGTCTGCCCTTTACTGTCCAAACATTAAGCCAGCATCGTTGTATATAGCATTTAACATATGCTATGTGATGGTCTATGCTGGTATGATGATGATGATGTTGCAGTTGCAGAGAACTTGTGCGTTGCTTGGGATAAAATCATCCGCTAAATGAGACCATGTACATAAGAGCAAGTAAAATGAGAGATGAGAAAACAAAAGACAAACATACCATGAGTGACTGTGAACTGTGTTTAGTGTTAGTGGCCCAGCGGATGTCACATTATCCTGAAATCTGACATGACTAGTGATATTCTCGAGGCATTTAACTTCGCAGGACGAGTGAAAGACACAAATACCCACTTTCCCTTGTCTCAGTTGATCCAGGCAGCTACTAACTTCCGGAACGGACACACAGGCCAGCTGTCTGCCATCTCTGTTTTCCTGTTGTTCGCTGGATCCCTCGCTCGCATCTTCACCTCAGTGCAGGTATGAGGGAGGGAGGGAGGGTGTGTGTGTGTGTGTGTGTGTACACTCTGCACTATCCTTTCACAGTGACTGTCCAGTTTGGGCCATAGAGTAAGCAAATGAGAACTGTAGTGTTTTAGTGAAACAACAGCAAGAACTCTAAAGGACCAAACTTAAACCACAACAAACAACAATGGCCTGCTCTTGGACCATGTGCAGCTGTTATTTGAAAATATTCATTGGAAGCACATTTTACAAGCTGCATCCACTTGATTTTTACGATAATGTGGACCTCTTTGTCAAACATCGGCTCGTGAGGCAGTTGTGTAGTTCTCTACTTACTTGTGTAAAGGGTTTTTGATTGGCTGGCTGATGTGATGTTTGCCTCATGACAGAGTTGTGCATCCCTAAGGCTTTACTAGCTACCACAGAACCTGCACTGGAACTGTGCAATCCAAGTTAGCATATCACTAGGTTACAACTTACTAGTTAATACTAAGAACTTGGAAAGGACTTAACACACAAACCTAGTCACACATTTATGAATGACTGGTGCAAGCCCGCCCTGACACCTTTACCGTGGGAGACATACAATAGTTTTGTGTTAACGTGTGCATGTGCTTTTTCACAGGTGTGTTGTTTTATGCACCGCCCAATGCTGTAGCTTAATAGCATATCAATCCCATCTTACACAGGAAACTGGAGACACGTTGATGGCCCTGACGTATGTCATATCTTCCTGTTGTAACGGCATCATCACTCTCCAGGTCCTCTACTACTGGAACTGCCCCTCTGAAAAGAAGGACAAGAAGAAGAAGAAGGAGTAGGGAACGCAGCACAGGGCAGGGGGATAGTGGCTACAAGTGAATCGTTGGGAAAATCTCACTTTGCGTTGTTTGTCCTTCCAAGTTCATTGTTGGGCAGTAGCCACCAGCCATTGAGGTCTTCCTAAATCCAGGTCTGAGAGAAGGCAGAGCTTCTCAAACACCAGGTGGTCTGTGTACGGGGCTTTTTTCACATTTACGCAGAACAACCTGATACATTCGTACAGCCATCGCCGGTTCGAATCCAGTCGACGACCTCTGTTGCATGTGTAACCCCTGTGTCACCCTCCCCATCCCCTGTCTGCTCCCACTATCACGATCCAATAAAGGTATAAAAAATACAAAAAAAGAAAAAAGTTCTGCTCTTAATACACAGCCCCTGTGGGTCACGTTGAATTGAGTTTTGAAGCGGTGCTTTAGCTCAGGGAAGAGAACGCTTTAGAGTCGCATGCCCGTTGTGGTTTGAAGAGATGCCGTGCAGCCTTGTTCTTCTGTCCTTCCATTTTACCCAGATTCCATCAAATACTGCAACTTCCTCTGTTCTAGCAAATGTATTCATGTTTTAAAAATGTGCTCGACTTTGTTTGACCCCCGCAGCATGGAGGGTGTATTTCTGGAAGTAGCTCGAGCTGCAGATGCATACAGAGAACCGTTATTACTAAGTTGTGTCGATCACATGACTTAGACCGCTGCACCTCTTATGAGGAACAAAAGGAAGCAATACTGGTTCCGCCGTCAGGAATGCAAAGTTTCTCGTCCTTAGTGGGGTGGTAAGACTCTTAGTGGACATGAACTCTCAGGTCATGCGTTCATTCCTTCCCATGGAGTCAACATTGTCATGGTTCTGTTGTTGATGGTTGCACGGGGATCTGTCTATATGATGATGACGACTCTGTGTATTTCACATCTTGTTGGAGTATGAATACGCTAGAAACTTTGTGAAATGGCGAGACCAAAACCCTTCTGAAATACAGCCTGGGGAGCAGGCGGGGGTGTACTTTCTGTAATAAAGCCATGTAGGCAAGTCTGTGTTGAACACTCTGCATGTGAACCGGCACAAGTGGGAAACTGTGAGCCTGTATGCTAACTCACTAGCAAGTGGCTAATGTCTGAATGAGGACCACGCTGAAGAAGCACTTCCTTCCAGCTCGGACTTACTCCCAGACCTGCTCAGTTAGCTACACCCCATTTTAATAAGTCGTGCATTACACAGAAATAAGCAAGGAATATATGAGTATAGCATGTGATTGGAGTATGATGAGTGGTAATTACTGAGTAATATCCAAGTAAAACTTGGGCTTTTCTGGATCTCTTGTTTGTTTGCTTGTCATTATAATGTGATGTTAACATAGCCTCCATCACACACTGTACAGGACCCGTCATGATGCAGATGACATTCAACACTTTATAATGACCAGGAAACAAACTAGAGACCTAGAAAAGCCACACTTGTCCTTATATATTACTCGGTAATTACCACTCATTACACTTTAGTACCTGTGTTTTACTACATGTGCACGTATTACTGGGTTATGCCTGTGTAGTGCACGACTTGCTATTTAAAGGGATTCTTCATCTTGAAGTTGTATAAAGAATGGACTGTCACAACCAAAAGAGTAGTGAAGTGTCGGTGGAAATGTGTTTATGAAATCTTTAGAGTCAGGGCGTCCGGGTGGCATAGCGGTCTATTCCGTTACCTACCAACATGGGGCTCGCCGGTTCGAATCTCCGTGTTACCTCCGGCTTGGTCGGGCGTCCCTATAGACACAGTTGGCCGGTTGGAAGCCGGATGTGGGTACGTGTCCTGGTCGCTGCACTAGCGCCTCCTCTGGTTGGTCGGGGCACCTACTCGGAGGGGGGGACTGGGGGGAATAGCGTGATCCTCCCCCGCGCTACGTCTCCCTGGTGAAACTCCTCACTGTCAGGTGAAAAGAAGCGGCTGGTGACTCCACATGTATGGGAGGAGGCATGTGGTAGTCTGCAGCCCTCCCCGGATCAGCAGAGGGGGTGGAGCAGCAACTGGGACGGCCCGGAAGAGTGGGGTAATTGGCCGGATACAATTAGGGAGAAAATAAATAAATCTTTGTAATTAAACGTCATATGAATGAACTGTAAACAACATTTCTTTGTTGTTCTTTGTATCATCCTTTATCCTGTCTGTCTTTCTTTGTGGATTATGTTATCACATGCTGTACTGATGATGTCACATGTGGATTATGTCATCACATGCTGTACTGGTGATGTCACGTGGATTATGTTATCACACATGCTGTACTGATGATGTCACATGTGGATTATGTTATCACATGCTGTACTGATGATGTCACATGTGGATTATGTTATCACATGCCGTACTGGTGATGACACGTGGATTATGTCATCACATGCTGTACTGATGATGTCACATGTGGATTATGTTATCACACATGCTGTACTGATGATGTCACATGTGGATTATGTTATCACATGCCGTACTGGTGATGACACGTGGATTATGTTATCACATGCTGTACTGATGATGTCACGTGGATTATGTTATCACATGCTGTACTTACTGGCGATGTCACGTGGATCATGTTATCACACATGCTGTACTGATGATGTCACGTGGATCATGTTATCACACATGCTGTACTGATGTCACGTGGATCATGTTATCACACATGCTGTACTGATGATGTCACGTGGATCATGTTATCACACATGCTGTACTGATGATGTCACGTGGATCATGTTATCACACATGCTGTACTGATGATGTCACGTGAACTGTCAGAAAGGTGTTCTCATACTGCTGGGTGATGTGCCTCCCAGTATGATTGTTATAACGGGACCAGTATGAGAACTGAACGAAAAAATGTGATAATGAGACCATGTCATCCGAGAATCTTGGGATTGGTTATTTTAATTCACTGTGACGTGTGTGTGACGTGTGTGTGAAGTGTGTGTGCAGTGTGTGTGACGTGTGTGTGACGTGTTCCTGTCTGAAATGTTTCTGCTCGCTTCTGTTAAAAGGGCTGAAAAGAGGCGGTGTGTGTTGCTTTACACTTTCAGTGTTGGAGGACGTAAGAGTGGATTAAGACTGATGGACTGGATGAAGTGTGTGGAGGTGGAGGTGGAGGTCTCCTCACGCTCACTGACATGTGATGCACACTGGAACCATCTAGATGGAGACAAACCTTCACAGAGTTGCTTTTTAAGAGCGTCTTCTCCAGACACGGTGGTGTTAACCTGTGAACGCGCTCGGCTCGGCCAGACTTCAGGTGTGTCCCATTCGCTCAACGTTTATGGACACGCTCTTCTGCCATTTGTCCTCCAGTGTAATGCGGCACGTTGCTTCTGATGGACGTGCCATGTTAACGGTGCTGACCGCGTGACTCTCACAGCCCTCTTCTTCTCCTCCTGGTTTCTGAGTCGATCAGTCCTCCTCTTCTTCTCTCTGTTTCTCTGAACCTCTTGCCTTCTGTGACAGTAAGATGCTAGCAGTCCTTCACACACCTGTTTCTCCCGTTACCCCTGGTGCTGGTGACTCTTCATCAGCACCAGCACCTTTCGCTGTGTGCAGCGTCCGGGCGGCGTCGCGCTGTAGGGCCAGCTCGGCTCACCTGAAGGCTCCCCGCTGGTTAAGAATCCGCAGAAACGATTCAGCCCAAGAAACGAGGCATTTCACAGCGCTGCTCCTGGCGTGCTTCCTTCCGCACGTTGGTAGGAAGACGCTGCGGAAGGTGGGTGAGGTGGGAGTGAAGTGTACCCTCAATGTCACCAGCGACACATTTCAAATCAAACACTAAAAGAAAATGTCTTCATTTACCAAGAAAGTCAGGGGAGGTGGCCAGCAACCCCAACATCAGATAGTGCTGCAGCAGAGATTGGGGCGCTCCTCAGCCCGGATCAGCTGCCTTGTGTCGTGTTGGGAGGTCTCCTCCTCCTCCTCCTCCTCCTCCTCCGCCTGCGCTGCAGACACAGATTTCTGTTAAGATGAGGTCCACCATCTATGTGATAAGCAGTATCTTGAAGTCTATTCTGTAGTTCACGGAGAGCCAGTGAAGGGAGGTGAGGACTGGCGTGATGTGGGATCTGGGATTGGTCGGCAGCCTGGCTGAGGCAGGAGAGAGGAGCACTGCAGTGGTGAAGGCGTGAGGAGGTTGGGTATGGATTAGTAATTCATTAGTAATTTTGGTTGAGTTTTGCGATGTTCTGGAGTTGGAAAAAGCATGTTTGCACAAGCTTGTTCCTGTGTAGGTCGAAATTCAGGTTTTGGTCAGAGAGTACACCCATCGGCATTGTTAGGTGGAAGGAGGGCAAGGCAATAACTCGATATTATCGTAGATCCTCTTGGTGACACTTCATTTTAGGGGGTCGGAAATTACCATGTGCTTAAAAAAAATCCAATTTTATTTGTATAGCCCAGTATCACAAATTACAAGTTGGCCTCAGTGGGCTTACACAGCAACACAACGTCCTGTCCTTAGACCCTCTCATCGGATAAGGAACAACTCCCTAAAAACCCTTTAACAGGGAGAAACAACAGGAAGAAAGCTCAGGGAGAGCACCAGAGGAGGATCTCTCTCCCATGAGGCACAACGTGCAATAGATGTTGTGTTTACACAACTTACACAATACAACATTGAAAGAGGATAACACAATTATAATGTTTATGAAGAACATGATGAGGAGGATGCCAAGCAGTGATCCGAGCCACGCGACCAGCATCATCATATCCATCCATCTATTGTCTTAACCGCTTATCCTGCTCTCAGGGTCACGGGATGCTGCAGCCTATCCCAGCAGTCACTGCGCGGCAGGCGGGGAGACACCCTGGACAGGCCGCCAGACCATCACAGGGCCGTAAAAAAATTATATGGAATTTATAAAAATAAAATGTGAGGAGAGGAAGGGCAGTCAGCGTCCAAATGGCGACCAGCATCACCACGGAGACCTGGGAGGAGAACCGACTGCACGTGCGCACAAGGGAGACTCACATGACACCATTCAAACACAGAAAAATAGAAAGGAGAAGACATCATTCAGAGAGGGAGAAAAGACATGTGAGAGAAGAGAACAGTTTGCAATAGTCATTAGTCATAATCAATTAAGTCATCAACTAGTCATAATCTATATGCTATAATCTATACTCTAATCTATAATCTATACTCTATAATCTCATCGGCAGAAGATCGGTTGGTAAATTAATTGAGACAGAAACCGACCCACCATCCAATACAGGTTGTGAAGCACTCAACTTAAAGACAACTAATTGTAAACTAAGGCAAAAAGATGAGTTTTAAGTTTGGATTTAAAGGACTCAACAGACTCTGATGGTGTGATGGCAGCAGGCAGGTTATTCCACAACACTGGAGCTCGATAGGAAAAGGCCCTGCTGCCACCAGCTGACTTCTTTTTAACTTTGGGTACACACAGGAGCCCTGTATTTTGAGAATGAAGTGCTCGAGATGGCATGTAAGGTTTAAGGAGATCAGACAGGTAGGATGGAGCCAGCCCATTTAGGATTTTATAAGTCAGCAGAAGCACCTTGTATTCTGATCTAACATGGATAGGAAGCCAATGAAGGGAGGCAAGAATTGGTGTAATATGGTCAAATTTCCTAGTTGTAGTTAGGATTCTAGCAGCAGCATTCTGAACCATCTGAAGACTTTTAGTACTAGAATGTGGCAGACCTGAGAACAGAACATTACAGTAATCAAGTCTGGATGAAACAGATGCATGTATTAGAATCTCTGCGTCAGCCATGGAGAGAAAAGACCAAATTTTAGCTACGTTACATAAGTGAAAAAAGGCAGTCCTGGTGATTTATTTAATGTGCTTATCAAAGGAAAGGCTGGGATCAAACGTAACACCAAGATTTTTGGCTGCCACACTTTGTGAAACCACAGAGTTGTCGATTGTTATCGTTACTTGATCAAATTGGTGTCTGTGTCTAGCAGGGCCAATGACTAGCATCTCGGTTTTATATGAATTTAAAAGCAGAAAGTTAAGGGACATCCAGTTTTTCACAGTAGCCAAGCAGGCCTCTAAGTTAGTGATTTGAGTATGATCATCAGCCCTTATAGGCACATACAACTGAGTATCATCAGCATAGCAATGGAAATTTATTCCGTAACTGCGTATAATTTGGCCTAGAGGTGAAATATAAATAGAGAAAGGTAGAGGGCCAAGTACTGAGCCCTGAGGCAAACCATATTTAAGGTAAGAGAATTTTGATATAATATTATTATAGCAGACACAATGTGTTCTTCTAGATAAGTAGGACTTAAGCCAAGAGAGAGCTACGCCAGAGACACCAAAATTACAATTTAATCTATCTAAAAGTATACAGTGATCAGTGGTGTCAAAGGCTGCACTGAGGCCCAGTAGCAGAAACACAGAAGGGGAATCAGAGTCGATCGCCAGTAGAAGATCATTTACCACTCTGGTCAGAGCAGTTTCAGTGGAGTGACAGGGCCTGAAAGCCATATAGATGGTTTTCTTTTATATGGGTTGAAAGTTGTTGATACACATCTCTCTCTAGTACTTTAGAGAAGAATGGAAGATTAGAGACTGGTCGATAGTTATTAAGAGACCCTGAATCGAGCTGCGTTTTTTTAAGTAGAGGTTTAACCACAGCTGTCTTAAAACTGCTGGGAACAACTCCCTAGTAATAAAGTGGTAGTTTTTACAGGTGTTACTTTTCCTGTCTCCGTCTTCTGACTACCTTCGCCGGAAGTTACAGGGGAACCGAATTTATTTCGGGTCCGGGGCCGAAGTTCGCTGGCGCTGTCCGTCACTGCCTGGTGCTAGCTAGCTAAACTCCGGAGCACAACCCAACACAGTTCAATAGTTCACTTCGTCTGAAAATGGCGAGGACGCCGTCTTCTCTCTTTGGAAACACATTTAATCCTTCTTCACAGCTGCACAAAACGTTGACATAGGTCCAATACATCACAGTTCTTACTAATAATATTTCCTTTCAATTGCGCGGAGCTCCCTATACCGTTCGCGCCACGCAACAACAACAACTTCCTCATTCCCCCCTCCCTACCAACCAATCAGAATCCGACCCCAGATCTTGCTCTTAAAGCGGTACACCCTTATTTACCAACACAGGTAATTTCACAACTAATCCTAACCCTAACCCAAATTACAAGGTAATGTCAACCTTATTTCTAAGAAACTACGTGATAATTACCACATTATTACTAGGAAATTACTAGGTAATTTCCGACCCCCTACAGTAAAGTGTAACCATCATCTTTCAATAGCCTGCCGCCCAGTGACTGCTGTGATAGGCTCCAGCGTCCCCGCGACCCTGAGAGCAGGATAAGCGGGTTGGATAATGGATGGTGGACGGATCTTTCGGTAGTACCGTATCTGTATGACATTCAGATGTCATATTTTGTTGCCTGAATCAACGATAACGAGAATCTTTGACCTGAAATTTCTCACAAAATGAGCGCTGAAGTATTTGAAGGAGTACTATTTCAAACCAGTTTAGGTTTGATATTACACTACATATATTTTTTATATTTATATGTATTATGTTTATTATATTACCAAGCAGCTCCATGTGAACTGGGTTGGAGATGGTGTTTCTGCATACCAGGTATCGTGATACATATCGTGTAAAATCGCGATACTTACCGTGATAAGACTATCGTATCGCCCAGCACTCCGCACTAAACAAGGTGTTCGTTTCGGTGAGCGCTGAACTGGAACAAGCCCTTTCAGCAGCTCGGTGCAGCTTCAAAGCGGCTCGTTGCGTGTGGGCCTCGTCCTTATCGAGTCGATCAGCCAGAAACAAACCCCGCTCCGCTGCTCCGCTGCTCCGCTGCTCTGCCCATCTGCTGGGCCCGGCGCCAGGTCCCGGGCGGAGCGCGCCCACGCCACACCTCCGCGGGCTGTTCCATAGAATACCTGTCCCGGCACATACGGGGCCCCGCCCCCCTCCGCGCTGCCCCGGCCATGAAAAGAGTGACACTTATTTTTCCCCGTCTCCCACTCACTTTATCTGGCCATCTAGAAATGCCGCAGCGCTGCCAGCTATGTCTTCCTATGCGTTTCCTCTGTATTCCCACGAGAACGCACACGCCCTTTAGAAGCACACCGCCCCTCCTTGCGCACACAAACACAACAAACACGCACACGGACTCAGCGCTCCGGCCCGGCTCCGCTGCTCCGGCCCGGCCCGACCCTGCTTCTCCGGCCCGGCCCTGCTGCTCCGGCCTGGCTCTGCTGCTCCGGCCCGGCTCCACTGCTCCGGCCCGGCCCTGCTTCTCCGGCCCGGCCCTGCTTCTCCGGCCCGGCTCCACTGCTCCGGCCCGGCCCTGCTTCTCCGGCCCGGCCCTGCTTCTCCGGCCCGGCTCCGCTGCTCCGGCCCGGCTCTGCCCTGTGTGTCCCCACCACACCAAGGTGTGGAAGTCCCTCCGGCCCTCTACAGTGTATTTCATTCTTCTTCTTTTTTCTGCCCCATCTGCCCTCTACATACTCGCTTATCCCCCCCCCCACACAAAAACATACACACACCCCCACTCACAAACACACACACACACACACACACACACACCCACTCACACACACACACACACACACACACACACACACACACACACACATAAGCCTCGTGTCGTTACAACGACATACCTGTCAGACAGAAAATCGTGGCACAGTTTTGTTCTATATCCACTGTTTCACACAGTTTTAAATGTGTGTGTGTATATGTGTTTGTGTGTGTGTGTTTTCTGTGCGTTATTATGCGAAACCATTAGGCTGGTTGAGTAATATCCAGTGAAAATGACAGACAGAATGTGACAACTGGTGGAAACTGTTGGTCTTCACATACAGTTAACACAACGGTTATTACAACGGTTATTACAACGGTTAACACAACAGTTAACACAACGGTTATTACAACGGTTATTACAACGGTTAACACATACAGTTAACACAACGGTTAACACGACGGTTAACAAAACGGTTAACACCTGTAGCCAGTGATTAAAGTGGGCCGGAGCTCCCCGGATCCCGACACCGGCACTTCCCCTCCTCCTCCTCCCCCGAGTCAACCGGAGCTGAGATCCGGCAGCACTCTGTAGACAGGAGTAATTCCAACCTTTTTGTCACAGTAAAATTTAAAACAAAAAACATGATGCAGCCAATTCACAAGCATTACAAAATAAATAGCAAATAAAGTCGTTCTTCTATTTTTATACTACTTTACTTTTTCTAAAAGTTTGAATGACGTCGCGTCCTCACGTGACCCGCACCTGCCTGCTGTGTGGCTTCACCAGACATGACGTCAGAAGAGACTGGCTTCACACTCACGGGTCAGGGTCAGTTCACCGCACCAGGCAGACAAGACTCGAGAGAGCGTCAACCTGCTACCTGCACTATTATCCTGGATTGGGGGGCATAAAGAGTGAGTATCTTCAGTGTATTTCCAATAGTATTTCCAATACTTTTGTCTAGCTCTGCTGTGGTTTTCATTCAAGCGACTAACGTTAGCGAACGTAACGTTAGCTAGCTAGCTAACTAGCTATCTTCCACCCGGTAACGTTGCTAGCTAGTTGCTGACGTTGCTGGCTAGTTGTTTGAATGCTGCTAGGCAAGCTAACTATCGGTAGCTAGCGTCCGGTAACGTTGCCGGTTGCTAGCTAGTTATGTTTGTCCAACCTTAGCTCTGGCCATGCAATATTTTCATTCAAATAACTAACTAGCTAGCAAACGTTAGCTACCGGTAGCTATTATTAGCTAACAATGCTAACGTCGGGACTACTGGACCAGTGGTTAGCTAGCCTAACCTTAGCTAGCTACCTATCACTCCCGCACTTTTGCCCACCTCTAATACAGAGATCCCCCACTTACCAAATCCCACTTTAACCCCTGCATACAGTTAACACAACGGTTAACACAGCGGTTAACACATACAGTTAACACGACGGTTAACACATACAGTTAACACAACAGTTAACACAACGGTTAACACGACGGTTAACACAACGGTTAACACATACAGTTAACACAACGGTTAACACAACAGTTAACACAACGGTTAACACATACAGTTAACACGACGGTTAACACAACGGTTAACACATACAGTTAACACATACAGTTAACACAACGGTTAACACAACGGTTAACACAACAGTTAACACAACAGTTAACACATACAGTTAACACAACGGTTAACACATACAGTTAACACAACAGTTAACACATACAGTTAACACAACGGTTAACACATACAGTTAACACAACGGTTAACACGACGGTTAACACGACGACGACGGTTAACACGACGGTTAACACAACGGTTAACACATACAGTTAACACGACGGTTAACACGACGGTTAACACGACGGTTAACACCTGTAGCCAGTGATTAAAGTGGGCCGGAGCTCCCCGGATCCCGACACCGGCACTTCCCCTCCTCCTCCTCCTCCCCCGAGTCAACCGGAGCTGAGATCCGGCAGCACTCTGTAGACAGGAGTCATTTCAACCTTTTTGTCACAGTAAAATTTAAAACAAAAAACATGATGCAGCCAATTCACAAGCATTACAAAATAAATCGCAAATAAAGTCGTTCTTCTATTTTTATACTACTTTACTTTTTCTAAAAGTTTGACCGATATCGCGTCCTCACGTGACCCGCACCTGCCTGCTGTGTGGCTTCACCAGACATGACGTCAGAAGAGACTGGCTTCACACTCACGGGTCAGGGTCAGTTCACCGCACCAGGCAGACAAGACTCGAGAGAGCGTCAACCTGCTACCTGCACTATTATCCTGGATTGGGGGGCATAAAGAGTGAGTATCTTCAGTGTATTTCCAATAGTATTTCCAATAGTTTTGTCTAGCTCTGCTGTGGTTTTCATTCAAGCAACTAACGTTAGCGAACGTAACTTTAGCTAGCTAGCTAACTAGCTATCTTCCACCCGGTAACGTTGCTAGCTAGTTGCTGACGTTGCTGGCTAGTTGTTTGAATGCTGCTAGGCAAGCTAACTATCGGTAGCGTCCGGTAACATTACCGGTAGCTAGCTAGTTATGTTTGTCCAAACTTAGCTCTGGCCATGCAATATTTTCATTCAAATAACTAACTAGCTAGCAAACGTTAACTACCGGTAGCTATTATTAGCTAACAATGCTAACGTCGGGACTACTGGACCAGTGGTTAGCTAGCCTAACGTTAGCTAGCTACCTATCACTCCCGCACTTTTGCCCACCTCTAATACAGAGATCCCCCACTTACCAAATCCCACTTTAACCCCTGCATACAGTTAACACAACGGTTAACACGACGGTTAACACATACAGTTAACACGACGGTTAACACGACGGTTAACACATACAGTTAACACAACGGTTAACACGACGGTTAACACATACAGTTAACACAGCGGTTAACACAACAGTTAACACATACAGTTAACACAACGGTTAACACAACGGTTAACACAAGGGTTAACACAACAGTTAACACAACAGTTAACACAACGGTTAACACATACAGTTAACACGACGGTTAACACAACGGTTATTACAACGGTTAACACAACGGTTATTACAACGGTTAACACGACGGTTAACACAACGGTTAACACATACAGTTAACACGACGGTTAACACAACGGTTAACACGACTGTTAACACAACGGTTAACACATACAGTTAACACGACGGTTAACACAACGGTTAACACAACGGTTAACACGACGGTTAACACGACGGTTAACACAACGGTTAACACAACGGTTAACTCGACGGTTAACACAACGGTTAACACGACGGTTAACACCTGTAGCCAGTGATTAAAGTGGGCCGGAGCTCCCCGGATCCCGACACCGGCACTTCCCCTCCTCCTCCTCCCCCGAGTCAACCGGAGCTGAGATCCGGCAGCACTCTGTAGACAGGAGTCATTTCAACCTTTTTGTCACAGTAAAATTTAAAACAAAAAACATGATGCAGCCAATTCACAAGCATTACAAAATAAATGGCCAATAAAGTCGTTCTTCTATTTTTATACTACTTTACTTTTTCTAAAAGTTTGAATGACGTCGCGTCCTCACGTGACCCGCACCTGCCTGCTGTGTGGCTTCACCAGACATGACGTCAGAAGAGACTGGCTTCGCACTCACGGGTCAGGGTCAGTTCACCGCACCAGGCAGACAAGACTCGAGAGAGCGTCAACCTGCTACCTGCACTATTATCCTGGATTGGGGGGCATAAAGAGTGAGTATCTTCAGTGTATTTCCAATAGTATTTCCAATAGTTTTGTCTAGCTCTGCTGTGGTTTTCATTCAAGCGACTAACGTTAGCGAACGTAACGTTAGCTAGCTAGCTAACTAGCTATCTTCCACCCGGTAACGTTGCTAGCTAGTTGCTGACGTTGCTGGCTAGTTGTTTGAATGCTGCTAGGCAAGCTAACTATCGGTAGCTAGCGTCCGGTAACGTTGCCGGTTGCTAGCTAGTTATGTTTGTCCAACCTTAGCTCTGGCCATGCAATATTTTCATTCAAATAACTAACTAGCTAGCAAACGTTAGCTACCGGTAGCTATTATTAGCTAACAATGCTAACGTCGGGACTACTGGACCAGTGGTTAGCTAGCCTAACGTTAGCTAGCTACCTTTCACTCCCGCACTTTTGCCCACCTCTAATACAGAGATCCCCACTTACCAAATCCCACTTTAACCCCTGCATACAGTTAACACGACGGTTAACACAGCGGTTAACACATACAGTTAACACAACGGTTAACACGACGGTTAACACAACGGTTAACACATACAGTTAACACAACGGTTAACACATACAGTTAACACAGCGGTTAACACAACAGTTAACACATACAGTTAACACAACGGTTAACACATACAGTTAACACATACAGTTAACACATACAGTTAACACAACGGTTAACACATACAGTTAACACAACGGTTAACACGACGGTTAACACGACGACGACGGTTAACACAACGGTTAACACATACAGTTAACACGACGGTTAACACGACGGTTAACACCTGTAGCCAGTGATTAAAGTGGGCCGGAGCTCCCCGGATCCCGACACCGGCACTTCCCCTCCCCCCCCCCCCCCAAGTCAACCGGAGCTGAGATCCGGCAGCACTCTGTAGACAGGAATCATTTCAACCTTTTTGTCACAGTAAAATTTAAAACAAAAAACATGATGCAGCCAATTCACAAGCATTACAAAATAAATCGCAAATAAAGTCGTTCTTCTATTTTTATACTACTTTACTTTTTCTAAAAGTTTGAATGATATCGCGTCCTCACGTGACCCGCACCTGCCTGCTGTGTGGCTTCACCAGACATGACGTCAGAAGAGACTGGCTTCACACTCACGGGTCAGGGTCAGTTCACCGCACCAGGCAGACAAGACTCGAGAGAGCGACAACCTGCTACCTGCACTATTACCCTGGATTGGGGGGCATAAAGAGTGAGTATCTTCAGTGTATTTCCAATAGTATTTCCAATAGTTTTGTCTAGCTCTGCTGTGGTTTTCATTCAAGCAACTAACATTAGCGAACGTAACGTTAGCTAGCTAGCTAACTAGCTATCTTCCACCCGGTAACGTTGCTAGCTAGTTGCTGACGTTGCTGGCTAGTTGTTTGAATGCTGCTAGGCAAGCTAACTATCGGTAGCTAGCGTCCGGTATGTTACCTGTAGCTAGCTAGTTATGTTTGTCCAACCTTAGTTCTGGCCATGTAATATTTTCATTCAAATAACTAACTAGCTAGCAAACGTTAGCTACCGGTAGCTATTATTAGCTAACAATGCTAACGTCGGGACTACTGGACCAGTGGTTAGCTAGCCTAACGTTAGCTAGCTACCTATCACTCCCGCACTTTTGCCCACCTCTAATACAGAGATCCCCCACTTACCAAATCCCACTTTAACCCCTGCATACAGTTAACACAACGGTTAACACAGCGGTTAACAAATACAGTTAACACAACGGTTAACACGACGGTTAACACAACTGTTAACACATACAGTTAACACAACGGTTAACACAACGGTTAACACAACGGTTAACACATACAGTTAACACAACGGTTAACACAACGGTTAACACATACAGTTAACACAACGGTTAACACAACAGTTAATGTTATGTTTGCACACATCGACAGTGCTGCATTTGATTTGGTGCTGTTCTATTGTGCTGGGATCGATTGGTGATGCCTGCGGGCTCTGGGTTGTTTGATCGGGTCTGCCTGTGATGCTGTGTCAGTCTAAATAAAGAATGCAACGTAGAGGTTGTGTTGAGCGACAGCGCTGTGTCCTGACGTGATTTCTAAATACAATATTGGCGACGAGGATGGCTGCTATCTCTCTCCCACCACCTGCCCCCTTCCTGGCGTTACCTGGCGAGCCTCCGGTACCATGGACTCGCTGGCTACATAGTTTTGAAAATTACAGCTCTGTTGCTACACTGCTTGGGAGCAGAGGGTCATCGTGTGCTCGGGACTCTGGGGAACGTCACAAACTTTGACGAAGCTGTGGGACTTATGAGCACCCATTTCGCTGCTCCACAGAGCGCCCTCCTTCGGCGATTTATATTCCGTCAGCGACACCAACTGCCTGGTGAGTCTGTGCAGCAGTACGTAGCTAATTTCCGAGGGTTAGCTAGCTCATGCAAGTTTGGCGCGCTTCAGGACGAGATGGTTCGCGACCAGCTAATCGAACACACCAAAACGCAAAGGTGCGTGAGACTCTCCTGCTGGAAAAAGACGATCTGCTGCTGTCCAGAGCAATTACCATCGCACTACAGGTTGAGAGAGCAGCTGAGTGTGCTGCTATGCTAAATACACAGCAAGTGGCCACCTCCAGTCAAGCTGCCAACGACTCCTCCCTCTATTCACGGCTGCCCCTCGGGACGCAACCCAGCCAACTGCAACGACGGCGTTCTCGGCCCCGCCCTCAACAGTCCTGTGGTAACTGTGGATCTCGGTCTCATGTTTCAAGGGCTCAGAACTGCCCTGCCTGTGG
This sequence comes from Lampris megalopsis, assembly GCA_022114975.2. Classification (NCBI taxonomy): domain Eukaryota; kingdom Metazoa; phylum Chordata; class Actinopteri; order Lampriformes; family Lampridae; genus Lampris; species Lampris megalopsis. The sequence continues at coordinate 123,054 of JAJHIY020001991.1, read as the reverse complement.
CCAGACATGCCGTAGCTGCGGTAAGCAAAATCACTTTGCCAACGTCTGTCGATCTTACTCGGCTGGGTCAGAGGGCCACACCTCCCAGTCTTCAACCGCCGTCATTCACAAGGTGAGCTCTGGGCCAGTGTCATTCAAATCATGCACAGTCAACATTAATGATGTGTGCATCCCCCTGCTGTTGGACACCGGTGCAGGTGTGTCTCTCCTGAATGTTGATACCTACAGTCAATTTTTCGGTTCACTGCCACTGTCCGCACCCTCAGCTGTCCTCTGTGGGTATGGTGACTCCAAAATCGATCTGGTTGGCTCTCTCCAAGTGACTGTCCGCGATGGAACCAAGCTGGTGCCCAATGCAGTTTTTCATGTGGCATGCCGTGGGGCCAACCTGATGGGCCTGGACCTGTCCTCCGCTCTGGGGTTCTCCCTCTTAGACACAAGGGGGGCAGCAATCCTGACTGTTGCCACACCTTGGCAGCAGAAGTGGCCATCGCTGTTTATGGGGCTGGGCTGCCTCTCCGCCTTCACCCATCAACCTCTCCTCAACCCTGCTGTGAAATCTGTCATCCAACCACTGCGCCGCATCCCGTTGGCTCTCCGTGATGGGGTCTCCGCCGAGCTGCAACAACTGCTGGAAGCTGGCATCATTGAACCGGTGGACGCGTCACCTTGGGTCTCAAACCTCGTGGTGGCTAAGAAGAAGTCGGGGGGCCTGCGTGTCTGCGTCGATCTACGTGCAGTAAATAAGGCAGTGGTCCCTGATAAGTATCCACTGCCCACCTCAGAAGAACTCACTGCTCAGTTCTATGGCTCTGAGGTGTTCTCCAAGCTCGACCTCAGACAGGGGTACTTACAGGTGCCCCTCCACCCCAGCAGCCGAAACCTCACAGCCTTTGTGACACATGCAGGAGTGTTTCGCTACACCAGGATGCCTTTCGGTCTCAGCTCCGCCCCTAGCTGCTTCCAGAAACTCATGGTCTCCGTGCTGGCTGGCATACTGGGCGTGGTCATTTATCTGGACGATATAGTGGTACACGGGCCCACCAGTGAAATCCACGATAAGTGCCTCAACATGGTCTTCGCAGCCCTGTCCAAGCACAAGCTAACTCTCAATGCTGAAAAATGTGTCCTCTCTGTGCCAGCCATCGAGTTCGTGGGGTTCCGGCTGTCAGCGAGCGGTGTAACTCCACTACAATCCAACGTGGACGCCATTCAGGCCATCCCTGAGCCCAGCTCGGCCGCCCAGGTCGCCTCCTTCCTGGGTATGACAAGTTACTACCTGAGGTTTCTTCCCCAGTACTCTGCGACCACAGCCCCCCTGCGCCAGCTGCTGCGTAAGGACGAGCCATGGGTGTGGTCAAAGGCATGCAGTGACGCTGTGAGTGATCTCAAGACTCAACTGACTTCACCACCAGTGTTGGCTCACTTCGACATCTCCAGCTCCACCTTTGTGACCTGTGACGCATCAGCCACAGCGATAGGGGCTGTGCTGTCTCAAACCCAGAACGGTGTGGAGAAGCCCATCGCCTTCGCCTCCCGTGCCCTCAACCTGACCGAGTAGCGGTACTCCATGGGTGAGCGTGAGGCGTTAGCCTGTATCTGGGCTTGTGAAAGGTGGCACCTCTACCTCTATGGCCGCTCCTTCACCCTCAGGACAGATCACCAGGCCCTGACAGCGCTGCTGTCCACATCTGGGACTGGCCACAAACCCCTGAGGCTGCACCGCTGGTCTGACCGCCTCCGCCAGTACAACTTCAGCCTGCAGTTCACCCCAGGCAGAGACAATGTTGTCGCCGACCTGCTCTCTCGCTCTGTCTCCACCCCAGCTCCACAGACGGACACTGACTGTGTGGAAAAGGACATTGTCCAAATGCTACACACACCCCTCCAGGCCACTGTCTCTCTGCAGGAGCTGAGGGCAGCCTCCGAACAGGACCCTGTCCTCTCCCAGCTCCACACCTACATCCAGAACGGCTGGCCTCACAAGGTCCCAGAGGAGCTGGCTGCGTTCGCCCGAGTCAGACAGGAGCTCTCCTGCTGGAACGACACCTGCGTGGCACGTGGGTTTTGCACAGTGGTCCCAGCTGCTCTCCGTGCACATGTTTTGACTATGGCGCATGAAGGCCACCTGGGCATTGTGAAACTGAAACAGCGCTGCCGAGACCTGGTGTGGTGGCCAGGGATAGACAGAGATATTGAGGCTCTGGTGAAGGACTGTTCTGCCTGCCTTGTGAGTGGCAAGACTGGCCACCAGGCTCCCCCACCCCTGCAACCTCTCGCCTGGCCCTCTCAGCCCTGGCAACACCTGCAGTTGGACATTTGTGGTGAGATCCATGGAGTTCCCCACCACCAACGCTTCATGGTGGTCGCCTACGATCTACACTCAAAATGGCCTGAACTCACCACTTCCGGCACTGTGACCTCACAGATCATCATCGACTTCCTGGACTCTCTTTTCTCTCGCTGGGGCCTCCCAAAGACCATCACCATTGACAACGGCCCTCAGCTGGTCTCTGCTGAGTTCACTGCTTATCTCGAAAGCAAGGGCATCCGTCATATACGCACTGCGTACTACCACCCCAGGCCAATGGTGGCGTTGAACGTTTTCACCAGTCACTGAAGAACGGCCTCAGAGCACACATGGCCCAAGGGTGCTCTTTCACGCAGGCCATCCGTCACACTCTGCTGCACTATCGGGCCACACAGCACTCGACCACAGGCGTCTCCCCAGCCTCTCTCATGCTAGGCCGGGAACTGTGCATGCCCCTTGACAGGCTCCGCCCCTCCACACCCCAGGCACCTCCCTCTGGGGTCAGAGCCTCAGTCACTCGTCAGCAGACGCGGATGAAGCAACGGTTTGACCAGTCAAAACGAACCAGGGTGCCAGACATCAATGTGTCAGACTGGGTCAGGGTCCGCAGGCCCCACAGGGACAATAAAATGGCTTCATACTGGTCCTCTCCTCTCCAAGTCACCCGTCAGCTGGGCCCAGCCACTTACCTCCTCAGCGATGGCACTCGGTGGCACTCCAGTCGTCTACGGAAGGTGTCAGCTCCGCCACACACAGCTGGTGACACAACCTTAGCCATTCCCTCAGCATGGCGAGATGCCCCGGGGCTTCATGCAGCACCTACATGGGCCCCAGACATTCCTGGGCCTCAGCTTCCCCTGCCTTCTCCCTCCCCACCTCGGCCTGCCCAGCCTCAGGCCGCCCCGCGACCTGTTCGCACACGTTTACGCCCTGGCCACCTAGAGGACTTTGTGTCAACCTTTCATGTTTGAAATCCTGCCGGGGGGGGGGGGGATGTTATGTCTGCACACATCGACAGTGCTGCATTTGATTTGGTGCTGTTCTATTGTGCTGGGATCGATTGGTGATGCCTGCGGGCTCTGGGTTGTTTGATCGGGTCTGCCTTTGATGCTGTGTCAGTCTAAATAAAGAGTGCCACGGAGAGGTTGTGTCGAGCGACAGCGCTGTGTCCTGAAGTGATTTCTAAATACAATAGTTAACACAACGGTTAGCACGACGGTTAACACAACGGTTAACACATACAGTTAACACAGCGGTTAACACAACGGTTAATGTAATGTCCGTAGACGCCTTGTCTTACTGACATAAGAATAATTCAAGAATGAGCCGACTTCGTAGGTTCTTAACTGTGTAGCTTTTACTAGCGTTTCGTTCATCCAACATACAACCTTCATAACATGAGTGTCTAACTTCCTGTATACGTCACACGCACTGCACGTACACCCGTGAGTAGGTCAAGTTAAACACGTGACAGGACCTTCAAAATAATAACATCTTTCATTCATTACAGTTAACACAACGGTTAACACGACTGTTAACACAACAGTTAACACAACGGTTAACACAGCGGTTAACACTTACAGTTAACACAGCTGTTAACGCAACAGTTAACACATACAGTTGTAAACTACTAATAAGACACGTTAGTCCCTAGCTAACGGGTCTGACCCTTTAGCCGAGCGGTTAGTGATGTCGCCTTGTGGTGCAGTACACCCCGTATCGAATCCCGCACCGGGCAAGAAAATAACCGGTTTCACAGTTAACACAACGGTTAACACATACAGTGAACACAGCGGCTAACACAACGGTTAACACATACAGTTAATACAACGGATAACGCATACAGTTAACACATACAGTTAATACAACGGTTAACACATACAGTTAATACAACACATACAGTTAATACAATGGTTAACACATACAGTTAATACAACGGTTAACTCATACTGTTGAGATATGACACTAGTGTATTTGTATGACTATGTGTTACTGTGTACTATTATTTTGTTTACGACTTTGTTTGTCCACAAGTGGGCGGTGTTGCGCTTGCATGCGCGGATTGATTACGTCACTGAGACGCTGTTCATTTTCTTCTTCTCCCAAAACGACGGAATAAACGAAGGCTTCATTTTTCCCTCCAGCAGAAGTTCGGTAGTCAGTACGATTCTTTGTAACGGTTTAATAATCCACTTCATCTGCGCAGAGATAGACATAAAGTATTAGTCTAGTCTTCTAACAGGTTACGGGCCCAGATAACGTTGGATTATTTAGTAGTTTGATAAAAGAAGTACACGAAGTGTGATAACCTCGGATGGCGGGATGCGCGCAGGTTAGCACGGAGTAGCAAGTTAGCAAGTGTGAAGCTAGTTAGCATCGAGAGAGGCTATCGGGAAGCTAACGGAACGCTAAGCTAAGCTAACGCTACCTAGGGAGATGGAGCGGAAGAAGAGCAGGTGGCCCACATTCAACGGACAGGCCGATGAGTATGAACTGTGGGAAGAGCGAATGCTCTGTTGCATGCATGGTGTGGGGCTGAAAACCACCATCCTTACCGAGCCCGCGGGACCTTTGACAGCGGAAGAGCAGGCCCTAGACGAGGAGCGGAACGCGGACGCCTACTGCGCATTGGCGCCTTTATTGGACAACACAAGCTTGGGACTGATCTTCAGAGAAACGGAGAACAACGGTAGAGAGAGTCTACGGGTGTTGCGGGAATATTACATTGGTAAGGGCAGACCCCGGATTGTCGCTCTGTATGTAACATTGACTGGGCTAAAGAAAGCTGATAATGAGACGATAACCGAATACATTATCCGAGCTGAACGAATCATTACGGCTCTCAAAGGGGCGGGAGAAGCACCGAGTGAGGGACTACTGATGGCCATGGTGATGAGGGGGTTACCCGAGAGATATAAGCCATTCACTCTAATGGAGACACATGGCGACAGTGAGTTGACATTGGGACAATTTAAGGCCAAATTGAGAAACTTTGAGGCGGCTGAAGATGTAGCTAATGCTACAGCATCGGACGAGACGTCCGAGAGGGTGATGAAGGCCCACGCAGTGCCTAAGAAAGAGCCAGTGAAACGCTGTGAGGGAGATGTTGAACAAACGGTGTGCTGGCGATGTGGTGACAAAGGCCATCGGAAATCGGACTGTTCACTCAGCGTGTGGTGCAGCTTCTGCCGGATCAAGGGTCACACGGACAAAGTGTGCAAGAAGAAGGACCGCACTGATGGAGCCAGGTGTGCACGTGAGCAAGGTGGCGGCGGCGGTGGTGGTCACGGAGCAGGTCGAGGTCAGGGACCGGGGAATGCTGCGGAAGAAGAGAACTACATCTTCAGAGTGCAGGCTGGAGAGACGAGCTCAGCAGGACCAGGACGACGGCAACAGTTCAAACCAGGATTGATTGTGGACTGTGGGGCTTCTTCCCATATAGTCAATGATAAGAAGAAGTTCAAGAGCTTTGACAGCTCGTTCGAGCCAGAGAAACACTGCATGGAGCTGGCGGACGGTAAGCGCACCTTTGGTGTGGTGCAGGGCAGGGGAGATGCTACGGTATGTCTGCTCGACAGTGAGGGGCGACGGTGTAGAGTGACCCTGCGGAACGCACTATATATTCCATCGTACCCCCAAGAGCTCTTCTCTGTGAAGTCTGCGACAGCACACGGAGCCAGTGTGTTCTTCGAAGAGGGCAGAGATGCCCTGATGTCACCGGATGGTACCAGGTTTGACATTTTTGTACAGGGGAAAATGTACTATTTGCAAACTGAATGTGTTGTTGAAAAGTGCCATGTGAGCCATGATATAGAAACTTGGCATGAGATAATGGGCCACTGCAACTATGACGATATCATAAAGCTACAGGATATCACTGATGGTATGCATATAAAGGGTAAAGTGTGTAAACCTGACAAAGAGTGTGCAGTATGCATAGAAGGGAAGTTTACCCAAAACAGGAACAGGAAATCTATAGACAAAGCCAAGACACCACTGGAGTTGGTAAACACTGATTTAGCCGGTCCTGTGGCAAACGAGTCCATTAATGGTTTCAGGTACATGCAATCATTTACAGATGTGTGCACAGGGGCAGTTTGTGTTTATTTCTTAAAAACAGAGTGACACACTGCAAGCGACCGAGAAATTCCTGGCAGATGTAGCTCCCTATGGGACAGTGAAATGCATAAGGTCGGATAACGGAACTGAGTTTACAGGCAAGGAGTTTCAAACCCTGTTGAGACGGAACAAAATAAGACATGAGACGTCCTGCCCATACTCTCCCCATCAAAATGGCGTTGCAGAGAGAGAAGGACGCACACTATTCGAGATGGCAAGGTGTATGCTAATAGATAGTGGTCTACCAAAGAGCCTCTGGCATTATGCTGTACAGGAGGCAGCCCACACCAGAAACAGATGCTTCAACAAGCACACAGGCACTACGCCATACACGGCAATGACAGGAAAAAAGTGCAACATGGCTAGAATGCAAAAGTTCGGGACAGAATGCTATGCTTACCAGCAGGACAAGGGAAAGTTAGATTCTAGATGTGAGAGGGGGCGTTTTGTAGGACACGACAAGAACAGCCCGGCCTACCTAGTCTACTACCCTGACCAAGAGAAAGTACAGAAACACAGACTAGTTAAATTTGTACACAAGGCAACTAGTGAAAATGAGACTCAGACACCAGGTCTGCACCCAGAAGACTGGGTAAGAGAGAGAAAGTCTGTTGAGACAGCTGCAACTCAGCCTAGAGTACAGACTGACGGTACACAGTCAGCACCCGAGGATGATGACGAGGAGCACCCAAGGGTGACGTCACAAGCCTCAGCCAGTGGGAGGTACCCCCAAAGGGAACGCAACCCTCCGAGATACCTGATTGACTATAGTCAGGGCGACAGTGATGACAGCTCACTCACTACTATAGATTATGCATACAGGGCAGTGTGCGGTGTCCCTCTGACCTTTAAAGAGGCCATGGAATCGCCAGAATCAGAAAAGTGGTCCAGGGCAATGGACGAGGAAATGGAGTCTCTAAGAGACAACAAAACATTCACCCTTACGAAATTGCCAGAGGGCAAGAAAACAGTGGGAGGAAGGTGGGTGTATGCGATAAAGACAGATATAGACGGACACGACAAGTACAAGGCTAGATTTGTAGCAAAGGGATATAGCCAGAGAGCTGGGGTGGATTGTGGGGAGACATTTTCACCGACAGCCAACCTAACAAGTGTTCGAGTGCTTCTACAGAAGGCGGCTCAGTATGACTTGATTTTACACCAGATGGATGTAAAGACGGCCTATCTTCATGCCCCCATAGACTATGACATATACATGGAACAACCTGAGGGTTATATTGAGAAGGGAGAAAAACTAGTGTGTAAACTAGAGAAGTCAATCTACGGCCTCAAGCAGTCTGGCCGCAATTGGAATTTACTGTTACACGAGTGTTTGACAGGTGATGGTTTTACACAAAACCAATCAGACCATTGTGTTTACTCCAAGGAGTCAAAGGAAGGGAAAACGATCATTATAACCTGGGTAGATGATCTTATCATAGCATCAAGCAGCACAGAGATGCTGAGTAAAGTGAAAAAGATGCTGTCCACAAAATTCAGGATGAAAGATCTGGGCAGGTTAAAGTGCTTTCTTGGGATGGACTTCACTCAGTCCGCCAACTGTGTAACAGTTTCACAACAAAGGTACTCTGAGAAAATATTGGAGCGTTTTGATATGCAGGAGTGCAGGGTAAGAGAAACCCCATGTGAGCAGAAATTAGACTACTCAGAAGATGCACCAAAAATGTTAGATGTGAAAAAGTACAGAGAGGTGGTCGGGAGTCTAATATACTTAGCTACATGTACACGTCCAGATTTATGTTTTGTTGTGAGCAAGCTAATCTCAGCATTTTGCAGAGCCTACTGAAGAGCAATGGGTGACAGTAAAACATGTGTTTCATTACCTTAAGGGCACCACAGACAAACAGCTCTGTTACAGGAAGAGCGACGAGAAGCTTGGCTTACAGGCATATAGTGATGCCGACTGGGCTTCAGGTACTGCGGATAGACACAGCACATCAGGTTACTATGTGAGCATGAGCAGGGGAAGTGCACTTATCTCTTGGAAAGCCAAGAAACAAGCTACTGTGGCACTTTCTACGTGCGAGGCGGAGTATATGGCTCTGGCTTTAGCCATCCAGGAATGTATTTATGTTGAATAGTTACTGAGAGGTATTGATTCATATGAATACAAGAGAACAGTGGTTTATGAGGACAACCAGGGGACAATAGCTTTAGCGAAGAACCCGGTGTGTAGGCAACGCTGCAAACATGTGGATATCAAATACCACTTTATAAGGTCTACCATAAGAGAGGAAAGGATGTCATTGGTGTATTGCCCTACAGACGAAATGGTTGCAGATGTAATGACGAAGCCCGCATCCAAGGTAAAACTGAAGACATTTGCTAAGGCAATGTTTGGTGTGTGAAATGTGAGTGGTATGGGTTATACCAAGTTTTTTTTTATTTTGTTCTATGAATATGAAAAGGTATACAGTAAGCTCATGATTCATAAGTGGGAGTGTTGAGATATGACACCAGTGTATTTGTATGACTATGTGTTACTGTGTACTATTATTTTGTTTACGACTTTGTTTGTCCACAAGTGGGCGGTGTTGCGCTTGCATGCGCGGATTGATTACGTCACTGAGACACTGTTCATTTTCTTCTTCTCCCAAAACGACCGAATAAACAGAGGCTGCATTTTTCCCTTCAGCAGAAGTTCGGTAGTCAGTACGATTCTTTATAACGGTTTAATAATCCACTTCATCTGCGCAGAGATAGACATAAAGTATTAGTCTAGTCTTCTAACACGTACATTTAACACAACGGTTAACACAGCAGGTGTGTAAGAAGTAGAGGTTGTGTTTTGCAGTTTGTCATCCATCGTGAACTATGTAGTTACACAGTCAACACAGGAACGGCCAAGGCGGTCATTATGACCGTGTTGGATTTTCAGTTTGATAAGTTTGTGGGGCAAGACACAGGCCTGCCCCTCCTGGACGCTGCTGACACTACACATCCTGCCATTAACATGAGTTTTACATCAACTGCACAAAAAAGTCATGATAAGCTCTACCTAAAACGACCATGGGCGGTCAAAACGACCGCTCGGAATTTGTGCGTGTTGATGTGCGTCACGTCGCTACTGATGACGTGTGTTGGTCGCGTCATTTGCTTCGTGAAGTTCGTTGCTGTGTCCTAGAAACCCACTAGCGCCCTCCAGTGGAGAGAAACAGTCTACACTTGATGTGTGATGATGTCCAACATGTCTGGTTACAGACGCACCATGACCACCACCGTGGTTCTGCAGGATTTACAGGCGTTGGACAGCGGCCATTTTAACTTGTTTAAAAGTAGTATTAAAGTTGTTAACATGTTAATGTTGGTGTCAGTTAGCTTCATAACAGACGTACTGACACGTGTAATGCATTAATATCTCTACTGGCTACTTATCTTGACACAGTATAGGGTCGGCCTCGTTACGTTTGTTAGATTAGCAACATGTGTTTTCCGTTTTGTTTTTCAGGTAATATTTTCACTTTTTCAATGTTGCTATTCAAGTTGGGCCATGCCTCTCTGAAGTGTAAATTGTTTAAAAATAGTCTTATAGTTGTTAACATGTTAATGTTGGTGTCAGTTAGTTTCATAACACACATACTGACATGTGTAATGCATGAATATCTCAACTATCTTGACACAATGTAGAGTTTAAACACCGGCCGTCAATTTGACCGCGCATGGTCATTAAGGTAGGAGTGAATGGATAATGTGCAGAAAGGGAACGAACCAAATGTGTGTGTGTATGCGTGTGTGTGTGTGTGTGTGTGTGTGTGTGTGTGTGTGTGTGTGTGTGTGTGTGTGTGTGTGAATACAAAATGCTGGGTATTTTTACCTGGCTTCACGTTTTGACATTCATAATCATGCACCCACATGCAGTGTGTGTGTGTGTGTGTGTGTGTGTGTGTGTGTGTTGTGAGAGCAGGTGTTGAGAGATGAGGGAGCAGCCTTCCCTACCGCAGACACTAAGGCATGAATACACCGTTTTTTTCCATGCACGGTGAGTTGGCCTACCAGGGTGGTGCGCTGTCATCATGGTCCACTTCCAGTGTGAGCTTTCTCTGTGACGCATGATGTTTTGCTACGGCGTTGGGTGGAGACAGTTTGAGAAACACTCCAACAGCAGCTAGAGACCTGAGGAAAACAGGTTGTTGGATGTGCGATGCTGGGAACATGTGTGCAGAACATCTAATGCATGAATGTGTAGTGTGAAGGTGAACTTCCGGGCTGGGGTCGTCCTGCTGTGGGAGGACAGACTGTGTGTCGGATCTGTTGGGTACATGACATTCCCCTGTCTTACATGAAGACTGTATGGCGGTGGCTCTCAGTCAGGTCCTCAGGTACCAGTAGTACTGCTGAGTTTCCTATTCTGCCAGGTAGTTCTTTACATCCACCAGGGCTCTGGGTCCAGATCTTCCTGGTTGGGGCTGGAATGACCGGACGAACAGATAAATGTGAAGAGTTATACACCTGATAGAACAGAAAAGCGGCAGTGTTGGTGGTCCCTGAGGACCTTGATTGAGAACCACACGAGAGTGGTCAAAACAAACCAGACTCTTGTCAGGTCTGTTTTGACTTATTAATCAGTCGTTTGGAGTCAAGTGTTGATGCAGTCATTTTCATTGTGAACCATCTTCACAGACCTCTTTATGCTCAACAGACTGGAGACCGAGAGTGGAGACTGAGACTGAAGACTGAGACTGAGACTGGAGACTGGAGACTGAGACTGAGACTGCAGACTGAGACTGAGACTGGAGACTGAAGACTGAGACTGGAGACTGAGACTGGAGACTGAAGACTGAGACTGAGACTGGAGACTGAGACTGGAGACTGAGACTGAGACTGAGACTGGAGACTGAGACTGAGACTGAAGACTGGAGACTGAGATTGGAGACTGAAGACTGAGCCTGAGACTGGAGACTGATGACTGGAGACTGAGACTGAGACTGAGACTGGAGACTGAGACTGGAGACTGAAGACTGAGACTGAGACTGGAGACTGAGACTGGAGACTGGAGACTGAACACTGAGACTGGAGACTGAAGACTTGAGACTGAGACTGAAGACTGAGACTGAGACTGAAGACTGGAGACTGAGATTGGAGACTGAAGACTGAGCCTGAGACTGGAGACTGGAGACTGAGACTGAGACTGAAGACTGAGACTGAGACTGGAGACTGAGACTGGAGACTGAGACTGGAGACTGAGACTGAGACTGGAGACTGAGACTGGAGACTGAGACTGAAGACTGAGACTGGAGACTGAGACTGAGACTGGAGACGGAGACTGAAGAGGTCACTTTTGACTGATGACACCTTTCTGTCAATAAACGTTGTATCCACACGAACCTTCTTTGATCTTCATAGACCTTTGTCGCTGTAAAAGCCCCTGTGCGTCCCGCCACCGATGAGTTGGACAGCATGTCCATCTACACAACAGCCTGCTGGTTATCTGCAGCCCATCTGTCAGCCACCCCTCACATCCTCTTCTTCTATCACCGCTTCCCACTGGGACTTCTTCTTTGCCAGACAAAACACTGATTCTTATCATTTATCCTATACGGCATCTTATCTCTCTCTCTCTCTCTCTCTCGCTCGCTCTCTCTCTCCCTTCATCTCTGACTGTGTGGACAGCATACTACGTCTCTGTAGGCTTGTTGATGTGTGCAGGAATCTGCAACATGTGTCCTCTGTCAGCCTCCTTATCTCCTCCTCCGTGTTTCTCCTTATCTCCCCCTCCGTGTTTCTCCTCATCTCCCCCTCCGTGTTTCTCTTCATCTTCCTCTTCCACTCAGCTATGCGTGCCAGTGTCTCTCAGCTGCGCTGTGCGACTGTGCGTCAAAAAATGCAGTGGATCCGGTGTACAGCGGGACATGTCCCATAGCTGGCTGCAGGGCCCACACACACACACACACACACACACACACACACACACACACACACACACACACACACACACACACACAAACACACACACATACACACCACACACACAGGCAAACAGGCACACAGGCACACAGGGCAGCCTGCAAATAGTGTCCACTTGTGAGTGTGAGTGTGAGTGTTCATGAGTGTGCGTGTGGGTGTAATATAGAGAGAAGCTGTAAGGTGATGAAGTAACTCCCAAACAACTAGGTATATTTTTAGATGTGGAGAGATGATTGGAGAATAAATATTGTGTGTATGTGGGGGGTGGGGGAGTGGCTCGGGGAGGGGGTGTCATGTTGACATGATTCATTCATTTATTTTTTGTTTTGACAACTCCGAATCTGCTTGTAATTGGAGATGAGACAACAGCAGCATTTAATGACATGAAGCTGTAGCTTTGGTAGTAATGAAACTATCTATGGAAGTCATGAAACTAGCCGAGGTAGTCATGAAACTAGCTGTGGCAGTAACGAAGCTGTAGCTGTGGTACTCATGATTACTAGATGTGTTAGTCATGGAACTAGATGTGGTAGTCATGAAACTAGCTGGTGTAGTTATGAAACTAGCTGTGGTAGTCATGAAAGTTTACCTGTGGTAGTCATGAAACAAGCTGGTGTATTCATGAGGCTGTAGCTGTGGTAGTCATGAAGCTGTAGCTGTGACAGTCATGAAGCTGTAGCTGTGGTAGTTAGGAAACTAGTTGTGGTAGTCATGAAACTAGCTGTGGTATTCATGAAACTAGCTGTGATAGTCATGAAGCTGTAGCCGTGGTAGTCATAAAGATTTACCTGTGCTAGTCATAAAGCGGAAACTGTGGTAGTCCTGACACTGCTGTGGTAGTCATGACTACTAGCTGTGGTGGTCATGAAACTAGCAGTGGTATTCAGGAAACTAGTTGTGGTACTCATGAAAGTGTAGTTGTGGTAGTCATAACACTAGCTGTGGTAGTCATGAAACCAGCTGTGGTAGTCATGAAGCTGTAGCTCTTATAGTCATGAAACTAGCTGCAGTAGTCAGGAAAGTGTAGCTGTGGTAGTCATGAAACTAGCTTTGGTAGTCATGAAAGTGTAGCTGTGGTAGTCATGAAAGTGTAGCTGTGGTAGTCATGAAAGTGTAACTTTGGTAGTCATGAAAGTGTAGCTGTGGTAGTCATGAAAGTGTAGCTGTGGTAGTCATGAAAGTGTGGCTGTGGTAGTCACGAATATGTGGTTGTGGTAGTCATGAAAGTGTAGCTGTGGTAGTCATGAAAGTGTGGTTGTGGTAGTAATGAAAGTGTAGCTGTGGGTCATGAAAATGTGGCTATGGTAGTCATGAATCTGAAGCTGTGGTAGTCATGACACTAGCTGTGGTTGTCATGACTACTAGATGTGGTAGTCATGAAACTAGCTGGTGTAGTCATGACACTGTAGCTGTGAGAGTCATGAAGCTGTAGCTGTGGCAGTCAGGAAACCAGTTGTGGTAGTCATGAAAGTGTAGCTGTGGTAGTCATGAAAGTGTAGCTGTGATAGTCATGAAAGTGTGGCTGTCATAGTAATGAAACTAGCTGTGGTAGTCATGAAAGTGTGGCTGTGGTAGTCATGAAAGTGTAGCTGTTGTAGTCTTTAAAGTGTAGCTGTGGTAGTCATGTAAGTGTAGCTGTGGTAGTCTTTAAAGTGTAGCTGTGGTAGTCATGTAAGTGTAACCGTGGTAGTCTTTAAAGTGTAGCTGTGGTAGTCATGTAAGTGTAGCTTTAGTAGTCATGAAAGTGTGGCTGTGGTAGTCATGAAACCAGCTGTGGTAGTCATGAAAGTGTGGCTGTGGTAGTCATGAAGCTGAAGCAGTGGTAGTAATGACACTAGCTGTGGTAGTTATGACTACTAGATGTGTTAGTCATGGAACTAGCTGGTGTAGTCATGAGAGTGTAGCTGTGGTAGTCATGCAAGTGTGGCTGTGGTAGTCATGAAAGTGTGGCTGTGGTAGTCATGAATCTGAAGCTGTGGTAGTCATGACACTAGCTGTGGTAGTCATGACTACTAGATGTGTTAGTCATGAAACTAGCTGGTGTAGTCATGACGCTGTAGCTGTGGCAGTCAGGAAACCAGACATGACAACCACAGCAACACATACATGACTACCACAGCTACACTTACATGACTATCACAGTTACATTTACATGACTACCACAGCTACACTTACATGACTATCACAGCTACACTTACATGGCTACCACAGCTACACTTACATGACTATCACCTTTACACTTACATGACTAACACAGCTACACTTATATTACTACCACAGCTACACTTTCATTACTATCACAGTTACACTTACATGACAACCACAGCTACACATACATGACTACCACAGCTACACTTACATGACTATCAAAGTTACACTTACATGACTATCACAGTTACACTTACATAACTATCACAGCTACACTTACATGACTACCACAGCTACGCTTACATGACTATCACAGCTACACTTACATGACTACAACCGTGGTAGTCTTTAAAGTGTAGCTGTGGTAGTCAAATTAGTGTAGCTGTGGTAGTCATGAAAGTGTAGCTGTGGTAGTCATGAAAGTGTAGCTGTGATAGTCATGTAAATGCAGCTGTGATAGTCATGTAAATGTAACTGTGGTAGTCATGTATGTGCAGCTGTGGTTGTCACGTAAGTGTAGCTGTGATAGTCAGGAAAGTGTAGCTTTAGTAGTCATGTAAGTGTAGCTGTGGTAGTCTTGTAAGTGTAGCTTTGATAGTCATGTAAGTGTAACTGTGGTAGTCATGTAAGTGTAGCTGTGATAGTCATGAAAGTGTAGCTGTAGTAGTCATGTAAGTGTAGCTGTAGTAGTCATGTAAGTGTAACTGTGATAGTCATGTAAGCGTAGCTTTGGTAGTCATGTAAGTGTAGCTGTGGTAGTCATGTAAGTGTAGCTGTGATAGTCATATAAGTGTAGCTGTAGTAGTCATGTAAGTGTAGCTGTGGTAGTCCTGTAGGCGTAGTTGTGGTAGTCCTGTAAGCGTAGTTGTGGTAGTCTTTAAATTGTTGTTGTGCTAGTCATGTAAGTGTAACCGTGGTAGTCTTTAAAGTGTAGCTATGTTAATCATGTTAGTGTAGCTGTGATAGTCATGTAAGTGTAGCTGTGTTAGTCATGTAAGTGTAACCGTGGTAGTCTTGTAAGTGTAGTTGTGGTAGTCTTTAAAGTGTAGCTGTGGTTGTCATGTAAGTGTAGCTGTGATATTCATGTAAGTTTTGCTGTGGTAGTCATGTAAGTGTAGCTGGTGTGGTCATGTACGTGTAGCTGTGATAGTCATGTAAGTGTAGCTGTGGTGGTCTTGTAAGTGTAGTTGTGGTAGTCATGTAAGTGTAGCTGTGGTAGTCATGTAAGTGTAGCTGTGGTTATCATGTAAGTGTAGCTGTGGTTGTAATGTAAGTGTAGCTGTGGTAGTCATGTATGTGTAGCTGTGGTTGTCATGTAAGTGTAACTGTTATAGTCATGTAAGTTTAGCTGTGGTTGTCATGTAAGTGTAGCTGTGGTTGTCATGTAAGTGTAACTGTGATAGTCATGTAAGTTTAGCTGTGATATTCATGTAAGTGTCGTTGTGGTGGTCATGTAAGTGTAGCTGTGATATTCATGTAAGTGTAGTTGTGGTAGTCATGTAAGTGTAGCTGTGGTAGCCTTTAAAGTGTAGCTGTGGTAGACATGTAAGTGTAGCTGTGATATTCATGTAAGTGTAGCTGTGGTAGACATGTAAGTGTAGCTGTGATATTCATGTAAGTGTAGCTGTGGTAGACATGTAAGTGTAGCTGTGATATTCATGTAAGTGTAGCTGTGGTAGTCATGTAAGTGTAGCTGGCGTGGTCATGTAAGTGTAGCTGTGATAGTCATGTAACTGTAGCTGTGGTAGTCTTTTAAGTGTAGTTGTGGTAGTCATGTAAGTGTAACTGTCATAGTCATGTAAGTGTAGCTGTGGTAGTCATGTAAGTGTAACTGTCATAGTCATGTAAGTGTAGCTGTGGTAGTCGTGTAAGTGTAGCTGTGATAGTCCTGTAAGTGTAGTTGTGGTAGTCATGTAAGTGTAGCTGTGATAGTCATGTAAGCGTAGCTGTGATAGTCATGTAAGTGTAGCTGTGATAGTCATGTAAGTGTAACTGTGATAGTCATGTAAGTGTAACTGTGATAGTCATGTAAGTGTAGCTCTGGTAGTCATGAAAGTGTAGCTGTAGTAGTCATGTAAGTGTAGCTGTGATAGTCATGTTAGTGTATCTGTGGTAGTCATGTAAGTGTAGCTGTGGTAGTCATGTAAGCGTAGCTGTGTTTAGTCATGTATATGTAGCTGTTGTTGTCATGTTGGTGTAGCTATGGTAGTCATGTTAGTGTAGCTGTGGTAGTCATGCAAGCGTAGCTGTGATAGTCATAGAAGTGTAACTGTGATAGTCATGTAAGTGTGGCTGTGATAGTCATGTAAGTGTAGCTGTGGTAGTCATGTAAGCGTAGCTGTGTTTAGTCATGTATGTGTAGCTGTTGTTGTCATGTTGGTGTAGCTATGGTAGTCATGTTAGTGTAGCTGTGGTAGTCATGTAAGTGTAGCTGTGATAGTCATAGAAGTGTAACTGTGATAGTCATGTAAGTGTAACTGTAATAGTCATGTAAGTGTAGCTGTGGTAGTCATGTAAGTGTAGCTGTGGTAGTCCTGTAAGCGTAGTTGTAGTATACTTCAAAGTGTAGCTGTGGTAGTCATGTAAGTGTAACCTTGGTAGTCTTTAAAGTGTAGCTGTGGTAGTCAGGTGAGTGTAGCTGTGGTTGTAATGTAAGTGTAGCTGTGGTAGTCATGTAAGTATAGCTGTGGTTGTAATGTAAGTGTAGCTGTGGTTGTCATGTATGTGTAGCTGTGATAGTCATGAAAGTGTAGCTTTAGTAGTCATGTAAGCATAGCCGTGGTAGTCATGTAAGTGTAGCTGTGATAGTCATGTTAGTGTATCTTTGGTCGAATGTAAGTGTAGCTGTGATAGTCATGTTAGTGTATCTGTGGTAGAATGTAAGTGTAGCTGTGGTAGTCATGAAAGTGTTGCTGTAGTAGTCACGTAAGTGTAGCTGTGGTAGTCCTGTAAGTGTAGCTCTGATAGTCATGTAAGTGTAGCTGTGGTAGTCATGTAAGTGTAGCTCTGATAGTCATGTTAGTGTATCTGTGGTAGAATGTAAGTGTAGCTGTGGTAGTCATGAAAGTGTTGCTGTAGTAGTCACGTAAGTGTAGCTGTGGTAGTCACGTAAGTGTAGCTGTTTTAGTCATGTTGGTGTAGCTGTGGTAGTCATGTTAGTGTAGCTGTGGTAGTCTTGTAAGTGTAGCTCTGATAGTCATGTAAGTGTAGTTGTGGTAGTCATGTAAGTGTAGCTGTGATAGTCATGTAAGTTTACCTGTGGTAGTCTTGTAAGTGTAGCTGTGGTAGTCATGTAAGTGTAGCTGTGGTAGTCATGTAAGTGTAGCTGTGGTAGTCATGGTGGTGTAGCTGTGGTTGTCATGTAAGCGTAGCTGTGTTAGTCATGTATGTGTAGCTGTGGTTGTCATGTAAGTGTAGCTGTGGTAGTCATGTAAGTGTAGCTCTGATAGTCATGTAAGTGTAGTTGTGGTAGTCATGTAAGTGTAGCTGTGATAGTCATGTAAGTTTACCTGTGGTAGTCTTGTAAGTGTAGCTGTGGTAGTCATGTAAGTGTAGCTGTGGTAGTCTTTTAAGTGTAGTTGTGGTAGTCATGTAAGTGTAACTGTCATAGTCATGTAAGTGTAGCTGTGGTAGTCATGTAAGTGTAACTGTCATAGTCGTGTAAGTGTAGCTGTGGTAGTCGTGTAAGTGTAGCTGTGATAGTCATGTAAGTGTAGTTGTGATAGTCATGTAAGCGTAGCTGTGATAGTCATGTAAGTGTAGCTGTGATAGTCATGCAACTGTAGTTGTGGTAGTCATGTAAGTGTAGCTGTGATAGTCATGTAAGTGTAGCTGTGATAGTCAGGTAAGTGAAGCTGTGATAGTCATGTAAGTGTAACTGTGATAGTCATGTAAGTGTAACTGTGATAGTCATGTTGGTGTAGCTCTGGTAGTCATGAAAGTGTAGCTGTGATAGTCATGTTAGTGTATCTGTGGTAGTCATGTAAGTGTAGCTGTGGTAGTCATGTAAGCGTAGCTGTGTTTAGTCATGTATGTGTAGCTGTTGTTGTCATGTTGGTGTAGCTATGGTAGTCATGTTAGTGTAGCTGTGGTAGTCATGTAAGCATAGCTGTGATAGTCATAGAAGTGTAACTGTGATAGTCATGTAAGTGTGGCTGTGATAGTCATGTAAGTGTAGCTGTGGTAGTCATGTAAGTGTAGCTGTGGTAGTCATGTAAGCGTAGCTGTGTTTAGTCATGTATGTGTAGCTGTTGTTGTCATGTTGGTGTCGCTATGGTAGTCATGTTAGTGTAGCTGTGGTAGTCATGTAAGTGTAGCTGTGATAGTCATAGAAGTGTAACTGTGATAGTCATGTAAGTGTAACTGTAATAGTCATGTAAGTGTAGCTGTGGTAGTCATGTAAGTGTAGCTGTGGTAGTCCTGTAAGCGTAGTTGTAGTATACTTCAAAGTGTAGCTGTGGTAGTCATGTAAGTGTAACCTTGGTAGTCTTTAAAGTGTAGCTGTGGTAGTCAGGTGAGTGTAGCTGTGGTTGTAATGTAAGTGTAGCTGTGGTAGTCATGTAAGTATAGCTGTGGTTGTAATGTAAGTGTAGCTGTGGTTGTCATGTATGTGTAGCTGTGATAGTCATGAAAGTGTAGCTTTAGTAGTCATTTAAGCATAGCCGTGGTAGTCATGTAAGTGTAGCTGTGATAGTCATGTTAGTGTATCTTTGGTCGAATGTAAGTGTAGCTGTGATAGTCATGTAAGTGTAGCTGTCGTAGTCATGTAAGTGTAGCTGTGGTAGTCCTGTAAGTGTAGCTCTGATAGTCATGTAAGTGTAGCTGTGGTAGTCATGTAAGTGTAGCTCTGATAGTCATGTTAGTGTATCTGTGGTAGAATGTAAGTGTAGCTGTGGTAGTCATGAAAGTGTTGCTGTAGTAGTCACGTAAGTGTAGCTGTGGTAGTCACGTAAGTGTAGCTGTTTTAGTCATGTTGGTGTAGCTGTCGTAGTCATGTTAGTGTAGCTGTGGTAGTCTTGTAAGTTTACCTGTGGTAGTCATGTAAGTGTAACTGTCATAGTCGTGTAAGTGTAGCTGTGGTAGTCGTGTAAGTGTAGCTGTGATAGTCATGTAAGTGTAGTTGTGATAGTCATGTAAGCGTAGCTGTGTTAGTCATGTAAGTGTAACCGTGGTAGTCTTGTAAGTGTAGTTGTGGTAGTCTTTAAAGTGTAGCTGTGGTTGTCATGTAAGTGTAGCTGTGATATTCATGTAAGTTTTGCTGTGGTAGTCATGTAAGTGTAACCGTGGTAGTCGTTAAAGTGTAGCTATGTTAATCATGTTAGTGTAGCTGTGATAGTCATGTAAGTGTAGCTGTGTTAGTCATGTAAGTGTAACCGTGGTAGTCTTGTAAGTGTAGTTGTGGTAGTCTTTAAAGTGTAGCTGTGGTTGTCATGTAAGTGTAGCTGTGATATTCATGTAAGTTTTGCTGTGGTAGTCATGTAAGTGTAGCTGGTGTGGTCATGTACGTGTAGCTGTGATAGTCATGTAAGTGTAGCTGTGGTGGTCTTGTAAGTGTAGCTGTGGTTGTAATGTAAGTGTAGCTGTGGTAGTCATGTATGTGTAGCTGTGGTTGTCATGTAAGTGTAACTGTTATAGTCATGTAAGTTTAGCTGTGGTTGTCATGTAAGTGTAGCTGTGGTTGTCATGTAAGTGTAACTGTGATAGTCATGTAAGTTTAGCTGTGATATTCATGTAAGTGTCGTTGTGGTGGTCATGTAAGTGTAGCTGTGATATTCATGTAAGTGTAGTTGTGGTAGTCATGTAAGTGTAGCTGTGGTAGCCTTTAAAGTGTAGCTGTGGTAGACATGTAAGTGTAGCTGTGATATTCATGTAAGTGTAGCTGTGGTAGACATGTAAGTGTAGCTGTGATATTCATGTAAGTGTAGCTGTGGTAGACATGTAAGTGTAGCTGTGATATTCATGTAAGTGTAGCTGTGGTAGTCATGTAAGTGTAGCTGGCGTGGTCATGTAAGTGTAGCTGTGATAGTCATGTAACTGTAGCTGTGGTAGTCTTTTAAGTGTAGTTGTGGTAGTCATGTAAGTGTAACTGTCATAGTCATGTAAGTGTAGCTGTGGTAGTCATGTAAGTGTAACTGTCATAGTCATGTAAGTGTAGCTGTGGTAGTCGTGTAAGTGTAGCTGTGATAGTCCTGTAAGTGTAGTTGTGGTAGTCATGTAAGTGTAGCTGTGATAGTCATGTAAGCGTAGCTGTGATAGTCATGTAAGTGTAGCTGTGATAGTCATGTAAGTGTAACTGTGATAGTCATGTAAGTGTAACTGTGATAGTCATGTAAGTGTAGCTCTGGTAGTCATGAAAGTGTAGCTGTAGTAGTCATGTAAGTGTAGCTGTGATAGTCATGTTAGTGTATCTGTGGTAGTCATGTAAGTGTAGCTGTGGTAGTCATGTAAGCGTAGCTGTGTTTAGTCATGTATATGTAGCTGTTGTTGTCATGTTGGTGTAGCTATGGTAGTCATGTTAGTGTAGCTGTGGTAGTCATGCAAGCGTAGCTGTGATAGTCATAGAAGTGTAACTGTGATAGTCATGTAAGTGTGGCTGTGATAGTCATGTAAGTGTAGCTGTGGTAGTCATGTAAGTGTAGCTGTGGTAGTCATGTAAGCGTAGCTGTGTTTAGTCATGTATGTGTAGCTGTTGTTGTCATGTTGGTGTAGCTATGGTAGTCATTTTAGTGTAGCTGTGGTAGTCATGTAAGTGTAGCTGTGATAGTCATAGAAGTGTAACTGTGATAGTCATGTAAGTGTAACTGTAATAGTCATGTAAGTGTAGCTGTGGTAGTCATGTAAGTGTAGCTGTGGTAGTCCTGTAAGCGTAGTTGTAGTATACTTCAAAGTGTAGCTGTGGTAGTCATGTAAGTGTAACCTTGGTAGTCTTTAAAGTGTAGCTGTGGTAGTCAGGTGAGTGTAGCTGTGGTTGTAATGTAAGTGTAGCTGTGGTAGTCATGTAAGTATAGCTGTGGTTGTAATGTAAGTGTAGCTGTGGTTGTCATGTATGTGTAGCTGTGATAGTCATGAAAGTGTAGCTTTAGTAGTCATGTAAGCATAGCCGTGGTAGTCATGTAAGTGTAGCTGTGATAGTCATGTTAGTGTATCTTTGGTCGAATGTAAGTGTAGCTGTGATAGTCATGTAAGTGTAGCTGTCGTAGTCATGTACGTGTAGCTGTGGTAGTCCTGTAAGTGTAGCTCTGATAGTCATGTAAGTGTAGCTGTGGTAGTCATGTAAGTGTAGCTCTGATAGTCATGTTAGTGTATCTGTGGTAGAATGTAAGTGTAGCTGTGGTAGTCATGAAAGTGTTGCTGTAGTAGTCACGTAAGTGTAGCTGTGGTAGTCACGTAAGTGTAGCTGTTTTAGTCATGTTGGTGTAGCTGTGGTAGTCATGTTAGTGTAGCTGTGGTAGTCTTGTAAGTGTAGCTCTGATAGTCATGTAAGTGTAGTTGTGGTAGTCATGTAAGTGTAGCTGTGATAGTCATGTAAGTTTACCTGTGGTAGTCTTGTAAGTGTAGCTGTGGTAGTCATGTAAGTCTAGCTGTGGTAGTCATGTAAGTGTAGCTGTGGTAGTCATGGTGGTGTAGCTGTGGTTGTCATGTAAGCGTAGCTGTGTTAGTCATGTATGTGTAGCTGTGGTTGTCATGTAAGTGTAGCTGTGGTAGTCATGTAAGTGTAGCTCTGATAGTCATGTAAGTGTAGTTGTGGTAGTCATGTAAGTGTAGCTGTGATAGTCATGTAAGTTTACCTGTGGTAGTCTTGTAAGTGTAGCTGTGGTAGTCATGTAAGTGTAGCTGTGGTAGTCTTTTAAGTGTAGTTGTGGTAGTCATGTAAGTGTAACTGTCATAGTCATGTAAGTGTAGCTGTGGTAGTCATGTAAGTGTAACTGTCATAGTCGTGTAAGTGTAGCTGTGGTAGTCGTGTAAGTGTAGCTGTGATAGTCATGTAAGTGTAGTTGTGATAGTCATGTAAGCGTAGCTGTGATAGTCATGTAAGTGTAGCTGTGATAGTCATGCAACTGTAGTTGTGGTAGTCATGTAAGTGTAGCTGTGATAGTCATGTAAGTGTAGCTGTGATAGTCAGGTAAGTGAAGCTGTGATAGTCATGTAAGTGTAACTGTGATAGTCATGTAAGTGTAACTGTGATAGTCATGTTGGTGTAGCTCTGGTAGTCATGAAAGTGTAGCTGTGATAGTCATGTTAGTGTAGTTGTGTTAGTCATGTAAGTGTAGCTGTGATAGTCATGTAAGTTTACCTGTGGTAGTCTTGTAAGTGTAGCTGTGGTAGTCATGTAAGTGTAGCTGTGGTAGTCATGTAAGTGTAGCTGTGGTAGTCATGGTGGTGTAGCTGTGGTTGTCATGTAAGCGTAGCTGTGTTAGTCATGTATGTGTAGCTGTGGTTGTCATGTAAGTGTAGCTGTGGTAGTCATGTAAGTGTAGCTCTGATAGTCATGTAAGTGTAGTTGTGGTAGTCATGTAAGTGTAGCTGTGATAGTCATGTAAGTTTACCTGTGGTAGTCTTGTAAGTGTAGCTGTGGTAGTCATGTAAGTGTAGCTGTGGTAGTCTTTTAAGTGTAGTTGTGGTAGTCATGTAAGTGTAACTGTCATAGTCATGTAAGTGTAGCTGTGGTAGTCATGTAAGTGTAACTGTCATAGTCGTGTAAGTGTAGCTGTGGTAGTCGTGTAAGTGTAGCTGTGATAGTCATGTAAGTGTAGTTGTGATAGTCATGTAAGCGTAGCTGTGATAGTCATGTAAGTGTAGCTGTGATAGTCATGCAACTGTAGTTGTGGTAGTCATGTAAGTGTAGCTGTGATAGTCATGTAAGTGTAGCTGTGATAGTCAGGTAAGTGAAGCTGTGATAGTCATGTAAGTGTAGCTGTGATAGTCATGTAAGTGTAACTGTGATAGTCATGTTGGTGTAGCTCTGGTAGTCATGAAAGTGTAGCTGTGATAGTCATGTTAGTGTATCTGTGGTAGTCATGTAAGTGTAGCTGTGGTAGTCATGTAAGCGTAGCTGTGTTTAGTCATGTATGTGTAGCTGTTGTTGTCATGTTGGTGTAGCTATGGTAGTCATGTTAGTGTAGCTGTGGTAGTCATGTAAGCATAGCTGTGATAGTCATAGAAGTGTAACTGTGATAGTCATGTAAGTGTGGCTGTGATAGTCATGTAAGTGTAGCTGTGGTAGTCATGTAAGTGTAGCTGTGGTAGTCATGTAAGCGTAGCTGTGTTTAGTCATGTATGTGTAGCTGTTGTTGTCATGTTGGTGTCGCTATGGTAGTCATGTTAGTGTAGCTGTGGTAGTCATGTAAGTGTAGCTGTGATAGTCATAGAAGTGTAACTGTGATAGTCATGTAAGTGTAACTGTAATAGTCATGTAAGTGTAGCTGTGGTTGTCATGTAAGTGTAGCTGTGGTAGTCCTGTAAGCGTAGTTGTAGTATACTTCAAAGTGTAGCTGTGGTAGTCATGTAAGTGTAACCTTGGTAGTCTTTAAAGTGTAGCTGTGGTAGTCAGGTGAGTGTAGCTGTGGTTGTAATGTAAGTGTAGCTGTGGTAGTCATGTAAGTATAGCTGTGGTTGTAATGTAAGTGTAGCTGTGGTTGTCATGTATGTGTAGCTGTGATAGTCATGAAAGTGTAGCTTTAGTAGTCATTTAAGCATAGCCGTGGTAGTCATGTAAGTGTAGCTGTGATAGTCATGTTAGTGTATCTTTGGTCGAATGTAAGTGTAGCTGTGATAGTCATGTAAGTGTAGCTGTCGTAGTCATGTAAGTGTAGCTGTGGTAGTCCTGTAAGTGTAGCTCTGATAGTCATGTAAGTGTAGCTGTGGTAGTCATGTAAGTGTAGCTCTGATAGTCATGTTAGTGTATCTGTGGTAGAATGTAAGTGTAGCTGTGGTAGTCATGAAAGTGTTGCTGTAGTAGTCACGTAAGTGTAGCTGTGGTAGTCACGTAAGTGTAGCTGTTTTAGTCATGTTGGTGTAGCTGTGGTAGTCATGTTAGTGTAGCTGTGGTAGTCTTGTAAGTTTACCTGTGGTAGTCATGTAAGTGTAACTGTCATAGTCGTGTAAGTGTAGCTGTGGTAGTCGTGTAAGTGTAGCTGTGATAGTCATGTAAGTGTAGTTGTGATAGTCATGTAAGCGTAGCTGTGATAGTCAGGTAAGTGTAGCTGTGATAGTCATGTAAGTGTAACTGTGATAGTCATGTAAGTGTAACTGTGATAGTCATATTGGTGTAGCTCTGGTAGTCATGAAAGTGTAGCTGTGGTAGTCATGTAAGTGTAGCTGTGATAGTCATGTTAGTGTATCTGTGGTAGTCATGTAAGTGTAGCTGTGGTAGTCATGTAAGCGTAGCTGTGTTTAGTCATGTATGTGTAGCTGTGGTAGTCATGTTAGTGTAGCTGTGGTAGTCTTGTAAGTGTAGCTCTGATAGTCATGTAAGTGTAGTTGTGGTAGTCATGTAAGTGTAGCTGTGATAGTCATGTAAGTTTACCTGTGGTAGTCTTGTAAGTGTAGCTGTGGTAGTCATGTAAGTCTAGCTGTGGTAGTCATGTAAGTGTAGCTGTGGTAGTCATGGTGGTGTAGCTGTGGTTGTCATGTAAGCGTAGCTGTGTTAGTCATGTATGTGTAGCTGTGGTTGTCATGTAAGTGTAGCTGTGGTAGTCATGTAAGTGTAGCTCTGATAGTCATGTAAGTGTAGTTGTGGTAGTCATGTAAGTGTAGCTGTGATAGTCATGTAAGTTTACCTGTGGTAGTCTTGTAAGTGTAGCTGTGGTAGTCATGTAAGTGTAGCTGTGGTAGTCTTTTAAGTGTAGTTGTGGTAGTCATGTAAGTGTAACTGTCATAGTCATGTAAGTGTAGCTGTGGTAGTCATGTAAGTGTAACTGTCATAGTCGTGTAAGTGTAGCTGTGGTAGTCGTGTAAGTGTAGCTGTGATAGTCATGTAAGTGTAGTTGTGATAGTCATGTAAGCGTAGCTGTGATAGTCATGTAAGTGTAGCTGTGATAGTCATGCAACTGTAGTTGTGGTAGTCATGTAAGTGTAGCTGTGATAGTCATGTAAGTGTAGCTGTGATAGTCAGGTAAGTGAAGCTGTGATAGTCATGTAAGTGTAACTGTGATAGTCATGTAAGTGTAACTGTGATAGTCATGTTGGTGTAGCTCTGGTAGTCATGAAAGTGTAGCTGTGATAGTCATGTTAGTGTAGTTGTGTTAGTCATGTAAGTGTAGCTGTGATAGTCATGTAAGTTTACCTGTGGTAGTCTTGTAAGTGTAGCTGTGGTAGTCATGTAAGTGTAGCTGTGGTAGTCATGTAAGTGTAGCTGTGGTAGTCATGGTGGTGTAGCTGTGGTTGTCATGTAAGCGTAGCTGTGTTAGTCATGTATGTGTAGCTGTGGTTGTCATGTAAGTGTAGCTGTGGTAGTCATGTAAGTGTAGCTCTGATAGTCATGTAAGTGTAGTTGTGGTAGTCATGTAAGTGTAGCTGTGATAGTCATGTAAGTTTACCTGTGGTAGTCTTGTAAGTGTAGCTGTGGTAGTCATGTAAGTGTAGCTGTGGTAGTCTTTTAAGTGTAGTTGTGGTAGTCATGTAAGTGTAACTGTCATAGTCATGTAAGTGTAGCTGTGGTAGTCATGTAAGTGTAACTGTCATAGTCGTGTAAGTGTAGCTGTGGTAGTCGTGTAAGTGTAGCTGTGATAGTCATGTAAGTGTAGTTGTGATAGTCATGTAAGCGTAGCTGTGATAGTCATGTAAGTGTAGCTGTGATAGTCATGCAACTGTAGTTGTGGTAGTCATGTAAGTGTAGCTGTGATAGTCATGTAAGTGTAGCTGTGATAGTCAGGTAAGTGAAGCTGTGATAGTCATGTAAGTGTAGCTGTGATAGTCATGTAAGTGTAGCTGTGATAGTCATGTTAGTGTATCTGTGGTAGTCATGTAAGTGTAGCTGTGGTAGTCACGTAAGTGTAGCTGTTTTAGTCATGTTGGTGTAGCTGTGGTAGTCATGTTAGTGTAGCTGTGGTAGTCTTGTAAGTGTAGCTCTGATAGTCATGTAAGTGTAGTTGTGGTAGTCATGTAAGTGTAGCTGTGATAGTCATGTAAGTTTACCTGTGGTAGTCTTGTAAGTGTAGCTGTGGTAGTCATGTAAGTCTAGCTGTGGTAGTCATGTAAGTGTAGCTGTGGTAGTCATGGTGGTGTAGCTGTGGTTGTCATGTAAGCGTAGCTGTGTTAGTCATGTATGTGTAGCTGTGGTTGTCATGTAAGTGTAGCTGTGGTAGTCATGTAAGTGTAGCTCTGATAGTCATGTAAGTGTAGTTGTGGTAGTCATGTAAGTGTAGCTGTGATAGTCATGTAAGTTTACCTGTGGTAGTCTTGTAAGTGTAGCTGTGGTAGTCATGTAAGTGTAGCTGTGGTAGTCTTTTAAGTGTAGTTGTGGTAGTCATGTAAGTGTAACTGTCATAGTCATGTAAGTGTAGCTGTGGTAGTCATGTAAGTGTAACTGTCATAGTCGTGTAAGTGTAGCTGTGGTAGTCGTGTAAGTGTAGCTGTGATAGTCATGTAAGTGTAGTTGTGATAGTCATGTAAGCGTAGCTGTGATAGTCATGTAAGTGTAGCTGTGATAGTCATGCAACTGTAGTTGTGGTAGTCATGTAAGTGTAGCTGTGATAGTCATGTAAGTGTAGCTGTGATAGTCAGGTAAGTGAAGCTGTGATAGTCATGTAAGTGTAACTGTGATAGTCATGTAAGTGTAACTGTGATAGTCATGTTGGTGTAGCTCTGGTAGTCATGAAAGTGTAGCTGTGATAGTCATGTTAGTGTAGTTGTGTTAGTCATGTAAGTGTAGCTGTGATAGTCATGTAAGTTTACCTGTGGTAGTCTTGTAAGTGTAGCTGTGGTAGTCATGTAAGTGTAGCTGTGGTAGTCATGTAAGTGTAGCTGTGGTAGTCATGGTGGTGTAGCTGTGGTTGTCATGTAAGCGTAGCTGTGTTAGTCATGTATGTGTAGCTGTGGTTGTCATGTAAGTGTAGCTGTGGTAGTCATGTAAGTGTAGCTCTGATAGTCATGTAAGTGTAGTTGTGGTAGTCATGTAAGTGTAGCTGTGATAGTCATGTAAGTTTACCTGTGGTAGTCTTGTAAGTGTAGCTGTGGTAGTCATGTAAGTGTAGCTGTGGTAGTCTTTTAAGTGTAGTTGTGGTAGTCATGTAAGTGTAACTGTCATAGTCATGTAAGTGTAGCTGTGGTAGTCATGTAAGTGTAACTGTCATAGTCGTGTAAGTGTAGCTGTGGTAGTCGTGTAAGTGTAGCTGTGATAGTCATGTAAGTGTAGTTGTGATAGTCATGTAAGCGTAGCTGTGATAGTCATGTAAGTGTAGCTGTGATAGTCATGCAACTGTAGTTGTGGTAGTCATGTAAGTGTAGCTGTGATAGTCATGTAAGTGTAGCTGTGATAGTCAGGTAAGTGAAGCTGTGATAGTCATGTAAGTGTAGCTGTGATAGTCATGTAAGTGTAACTGTGATAGTCATGTTGGTGTAGCTCTGGTAGTCATGAAAGTGTAGCTGTGATAGTCATGTTAGTGTATCTGTGGTAGTCATGTAAGTGTAGCTGTGGTAGTCATGTAAGCGTAGCTGTGTTTAGTCATGTATGTGTAGCTGTTGTTGTCATGTTGGTGTAGCTATGGTAGTCATGTTAGTGTAGCTGTGGTAGTCATGTAAGCATAGCTGTGATAGTCATAGAAGTGTAACTGTGATAGTCATGTAAGTGTGGCTGTGATAGTCATGTAAGTGTAGCTGTGGTAGTCATGTAAGTGTAGCTGTGGTAGTCATGTAAGCGTAGCTGTGTTTAGTCATGTATGTGTAGCTGTTGTTGTCATGTTGGTGTCGCTATGGTAGTCATGTTAGTGTAGCTGTGGTAGTCATGTAAGTGTAGCTGTGATAGTCATAGAAGTGTAACTGTGATAGTCATGTAAGTGTAACTGTAATAGTCATGTAAGTGTAGCTGTGGTTGTCATGTAAGTGTAGCTGTGGTAGTCCTGTAAGCGTAGTTGTAGTATACTTCAAAGTGTAGCTGTGGTAGTCATGTAAGTGTAACCTTGGTAGTCTTTAAAGTGTAGCTGTGGTAGTCAGGTGAGTGTAGCTGTGGTTGTAATGTAAGTGTAGCTGTGGTAGTCATGTAAGTATAGCTGTGGTTGTAATGTAAGTGTAGCTGTGGTTGTCATGTATGTGTAGCTGTGATAGTCATGAAAGTGTAGCTTTAGTAGTCATTTAAGCATAGCCGTGGTAGTCATGTAAGTGTAGCTGTGATAGTCATGTTAGTGTATCTTTGGTCGAATGTAAGTGTAGCTGTGATAGTCATGTAAGTGTAGCTGTCGTAGTCATGTAAGTGTAGCTGTGGTAGTCCTGTAAGTGTAGCTCTGATAGTCATGTAAGTGTAGCTGTGGTAGTCATGTAAGTGTAGCTCTGATAGTCATGTTAGTGTATCTGTGGTAGAATGTAAGTGTAGCTGTGGTAGTCATGAAAGTGTTGCTGTAGTAGTCACGTAAGTGTAGCTGTGGTAGTCACGTAAGTGTAGCTGTTTTAGTCATGTTGGTGTAGCTGTGGTAGTCATGTTAGTGTAGCTGTGGTAGTCTTGTAAGTTTACCTGTGGTAGTCATGTAAGTGTAACTGTCATAGTCGTGTAAGTGTAGCTGTGGTAGTCGTGTAAGTGTAGCTGTGATAGTCATGTAAGTGTAGTTGTGATAGTCATGTAAGCGTAGCTGTGATAGTCAGGTAAGTGTAGCTGTGATAGTCATGTAAGTGTAACTGTGATAGTCATGTAAGTGTAACTGTGATAGTCATATTGGTGTAGCTCTGGTAGTCATGAAAGTGTAGCTGTGGTAGTCATGTAAGTGTAGCTGTGATAGTCATGTTAGTGTATCTGTGGTAGTCATGTAAGTGTAGCTGTGGTAGTCATGTAAGCGTAGCTGTGTTTAGTCATGTATGTGTAGCTGTTGTTGTCATGTTGGTGTAGCTATGGTAGTCATGTTAGTGTAGCTGTGGTAGTCATGTAAGCGTAGCTGTGATAGTCATAGAAGTGTAACTGTGATAGTCATGTAAGTGTGGCTGTGATAGTCATGTAAGTGTAGCTGTGGTAGTCATGTAAGTGTAGCTGTGGTAGTCATGTAAGCGTAGCTGTGTTTAGTCATGTATGTGTAGCTGTTGTTGTCATGTTGGTGTAGCTGTGGTAGTCAGGTGAGTATTGCTGTGGTTGTAATGTAAGTGTAGCTGTGGTAGTCATGTAAGTATAGCTGTGGTTGTAATGTAAGTGTAGCTGTGGTTGTCATGTATGTGTAGCTGTGATAGTCATGAAAGTGTAGCTTTAGTAGTCATGTAAGCATAGCCGTGGTAGTCATGTAAGTGTAGCTGTGATACTCATGTTAGTGTATCTTTGGTCGAATGTAAGTGTAGCTGTGATAGTCATGTAAGTGTAGCTGTCGTAGTCATGTAAGTGTAGCTGTGGTAGTCCTGTAAGTGTAGCTCTGATAGTCATGTAAGTGTAGCTGTGGTAGTCACGTAAGTGTAGCTGTTTTAGTCATGTTGGTGTAGCTGTGGTAGTCATGTTAGTGTAGCTGTGGTAGTCATGTAAGCGTAGCTGTGATAGTCATAGAAGTGTAACTGTGATAGTCATGTAAGTGTGGCTGTGATAGTCATGTAAGTGTAGCTGTGGTAGTCATGTAAGTGTAGCTGTGGTAGTCATGTAAGCGTAGCTGTGTTTAGTCATGTATGTGTAGCTGTTGTTGTCATGTTGGTGTCGCTATGGTAGTCATGTTAGTGTAGCTGTGGTAGTCATGTAAGTGTAGCTGTGATAGTCATAGAAGTGTAACTGTGATAGTCATGTAAGTGTAACTGTAATAGTCATGTAAGTGTAGCTGTGGTAGTCATGTAAGTGTAGCTGTGGTAGTCCTGTAAGCGTAGTTGTAGTATACTTCAAAGTGTAGCTGTGGTAGTCATGTAAGTGTAACCTTGGTAGTCTTTAAAGTGTAGCTGTGGTAGTCAGGTGAGTGTAGCTGTGGTTGTAATGTAAGTGTAGCTGTGGTAGTCATGTAAGTATAGCTGTGGTTGTAATGTAAGTGTAGCTGTGGTTGTCATGTATGTGTAGCTGTGATAGTCATGAAAGTGTAGCTTTAGTAGTCATGTAAGCATAGCCGTGGTAGTCATGTAAGTGTAGCTGTGATAGTCATGTTAGTGTATCTTTGGTCGAATGTAAGTGTAGCTGTGATAGTCATGTAAGTGTAGCTGTCGTAGTCATGTAAGTGTAGCTGTGGTAGTCCTGTAAGTGTAGCCCTGATAGTCATGTAAGTGTAGCTGTGGTAGTCATGTAAGTGTAGCTCTGATAGTCATGTTAGTGTATCTGTGGTAGAATGTAAGTGTAGCTGTGGTAGTCATGAAAGTGTTGCTGTAGTAGTCAC
The DNA here is from genome assembly GCA_022114975.2 of Lampris megalopsis. Lineage (NCBI taxonomy): Eukaryota > Metazoa > Chordata > Actinopteri > Lampriformes > Lampridae > Lampris > Lampris megalopsis. Next base: position 92,079 of record JAJHIY020001991.1, on the reverse strand, counting down.
GTAAGTGTAGCTGTGGTAGTCACGTAAGTGTAGCTGTTTTAGTCATGTTGGTGTAGCTGTGGTAGTCATGTTAGTGTAGCTGTGGTAGTCTTGTAAGTGTAGCTCTGATAGTCATGTAAGTGTAGTTGTGGTAGTCATGTAAGTGTAGCTGTGATAGTCATGTAAGTTTACCTGTTGTAGTCTTGTAAGTGTAGCTGTGGTAGTCATGTAAGTGTAGCTGTGGTAGTCATGTAAGTGTAGCTGTGGTAGTCATGGTGGTGTAGCTGTGGTTGTCATGTAAGCGTAGCTGTGTTAGTCATGTATGTGTAGCTGTGGTTGTCATGTAAGTGTAGCTGTGGTAGTCATGTAAGTGTAGCTCTGATAGTCATGTAAGTGTAGTTGTGGTAGTCATGTAAGTGTAGCTGTGATAGTCATGTAAGTTTACCTGTGGTAGTCTTGTAAGTGTAGCTGTGGTAGTCATGTAAGTGTAGCTGTGGTAGTCTTTTAAGTGTAGTTGTGGTAGTCATGTAAGTGTAACTGTCATAGTCATGTAAGTGTAGCTGTGGTAGTCATGTAAGTGTAACTGTCATAGTCGTGTAAGTGTAGCTGTGGTAGTCGTGTAAGTGTAGCTGTGATAGTCATGTAAGTGTAGTTGTGATAGTCATGTAAGCGTAGCTGTGATAGTCAGGTAAGTGTAGCTGTGATAGTCATGTAAGTGTAACTGTGATAGTCATGTAAGTGTAACTGTGATAGTCATGTTGGTGTAGCTCTGGTAGTCATGAAATTGTAGCTGTGGTAGTCATGTAAGTGTAGCTGTGATAGTCATGTTAGTGTATCTGTGGTAGTCATGTAAGTGTAGCTGTGGTAGACATGTAAGCGTAGCTGTGTTTAGTCATGTATGTGTAGCTGTTGTTGTCATGTTGGTGTAGCTATGGTAGTCATGTTAGTGTAGCTGTGGTAGTCATGTAAGCGTAGCTGTGATAGTCATAGAAGTGTAACTGTGATAGTCATGTAAGTGTGGCTGTGATAGTCATGTAAGTGTAGCTGTGGTAGTCATGTAAGTGTAGCTGTGGTAGTCATGTAAGCGTAGCTGTGTTTAGTCATGTATGTGTAGCTGTTGTTGTCATGTTGGTGTAGCTATGGTAGTCATGTTAGTGTAGCTGTGGTAGTCATGTAAGTGTAGCTGTGATAGTCATAGAAGTGTAACTGTGATAGTCATGTAAGTGTAACTGTAATAGTCATGTAAGTGTAGCTGTGGTAGTCATGTAAGTGTAGCTGTGGTAGTCCTGTAAGCGTAGTTGTAGTATACTTCAAAGTGTAGCTGTGGTAGTCATGTAAGTGTAACCTTGGTAGTCTTTAAAGTGTAGCTGTGGTAGTCAGGTGAGTGTAGCTGTGGTTGTAATGTAAGTGTAGCTGTGGTAGTCATGTAAGTATAGCTGTGGTTGTAATGTAAGTGTAGCTGTGGTTGTCATGTATGTGTAGCTGTGATAGTCATGAAAGTGTAGCTTTAGTAGTCATGTAAGCATAGCCGTGGTAGTCATGTAAGTGTAGCTGTGATACTCATGTTAGTGTATCTTTGGTCGAATGTAAGTGTAGCTGTGATAGTCATGTAAGTGTAGCTGTGGTAGTCATGTAAGTGTAGCTGTGGTAGTCCTGTAAGTGTAGCTCTGATAGTCATGTAAGTGTAGCTGTGGTAGTCATGTAAGTGTAGCTCTGATAGTCATGTTAGTGTATCTGTGGTAGAATGTAAGTGTAGCTGTGGTAGTCATGAAAGTGTTGCTGTAGTAGTCACGTAAGTGTAGCTGTGGTAGTCACGTAAGTGTAGCTGTTTTAGTCATGTTGGTGTAGCTGTGGTAGTCATGTTAGTGTAGCTGTGGTAGTCATGTAAGCGTAGCTGTGTTAGTCATGTAAGTGTAGCTGTGGTTGTCATGTAAGTGTATCTGTGTTAGTCATGTAAGTGTAGCTGTGATAGTCATGTAAGTGTAGCTGTGATAGTCATGTTAGTGTAGCTGTGATAGTCATGTTAGTGTAGCTGTGATAGTCCTGTAAGCGTAGTTGTGGTAGTCTTTAAAGTGTAGCTGTGGTAGTCATGTTAGTGTAGCTGTGGTAGACATGTAAGTGTAGCTGTGATATTCATGTAAGTGTAGCTGTGGTAGACATATAAGTGTAGCTGTGATATTCATGTAAGTGTAGCTGTGGTAGACATGTAAGTGTAGCTGTGATATTCATGTAAGTGTAGCTGTGGTAGTCATGTAAGTGTAGCTGGCGTGGTCATGTAAGTGTAGCTGTGATAGTCATGTAACTGTAGCTGTGGTAGTCTTTTAAGTGTAGTTGTGGTAGTCATGTAAGTGTAACTGTCATAGTCATGTAAGTGTAGCTGTGGTAGTCATGTAAGTGTAACTGTCATAGTCATGTAAGTGTAGCTGTGGTAGTCGTGTAAGTGTAGCTGTGATAGTCCTGTAAGTGTAGTTGTGGTAGTCATGTAAGTGTAGCTGTGATAGTCATGTAAGCGTAGCTGTGATAGTCATGTAAGTGTAGCTGTGATAGTCATGTAAGTGTAACTGTGATAGTCATGTAAGTGTAACTGTGATAGTCATGTAAGTGTAGCTCTGGTAGTCATGAAAGTGTAGCTGTAGTAGTCATGTAAGTGTAGCTGTGATAGTCATGTTAGTGTATCTGTGGTAGTCATGTAAGTGTAGCTGTGGTAGTCATGTAAGCGTAGCTGTGTTTAGTCATGTATATGTAGCTGTTGTTGTCATGTTGGTGTAGCTATGGTAGTCATGTTAGTGTAGCTGTGGTAGTCATGCAAGCGTAGCTGTGATAGTCATAGAAGTGTAACTGTGATAGTCATGTAAGTGTGGCTGTGATAGTCATGTAAGTGTAGCTGTGGTAGTCATGTAAGCGTAGCTGTGTTTAGTCATGTATGTGTAGCTGTTGTTGTCATGTTGGTGTAGCTATGGTTGTCATGTTAGTGTAGCTGTGGTAGTCATGTAAGTGTAGCTGTGATAGTCATAGAAGTGTAACTGTGATAGTCATGTAAGTGTAACTGTAATAGTCATGTAAGTGTAGCTGTGGTAGTCATGTAAGTGTAGCTGTGGTAGTCCTGTAAGCGTAGTTGTAGTATACTTCAAAGTGTAGCTGTGGTAGTCATGTAAGTGTAACCTTGGTAGTCTTTAAAGTGTAGCTGTGGTAGTCAGGTGAGTGTAGCTGTGGTTGTAATGTAAGTGTAGCTGTGGTAGTCATGTAAGTATAGCTGTGGTTGTAATGTAAGTGTAGCTGTGGTTGTCATGTATGTGTAGCTGTGATAGTCATGAAAGTGTAGCTTTAGTAGTCATGTAAGCATAGCCGTGGTAGTCATGTAAGTGTAGCTGTGATAGTCATGTTAGTGTATCTTTGGTCGAATGTAAGTGTAGCTGTGATAGTCATGTAAGTGTAGCTGTCGTAGTCATGTACGTGTAGCTGTGGTAGTCCTGTAAGTGTAGCTCTGATAGTCATGTAAGTGTAGCTGTGGTAGTCATGTAAGTGTAGCTCTGATAGTCATGTTAGTGTATCTGTGGTAGAATGTAAGTGTAGCTGTGGTAGTCATGAAAGTGTTGCTGTAGTAGTCACGTAAGTGTAGCTGTGGTAGTCACGTAAGTGTAGCTGTTTTAGTCATGTTGGTGTAGCTGTGGTAGTCATGTTAGTGTAGCTGTGGTAGTCTTGTAAGTGTAGCTCTGATAGTCATGTAAGTGTAGTTGTGGTAGTCATGTAAGTGTAGCTGTGATAGTCATGTAAGTTTACCTGTGGTAGTCTTGTAAGTGTAGCTGTGGTAGTCATGTAAGTGTAGCTGTGGTAGTCATGTAAGTGTAGCTGTGGTAGTCATGGTGGTGTAGCTGTGGTTGTCATGTAAGCGTAGCTGTGTTAGTCATGTATGTGTAGCTGTGGTTGTCATGTAAGTGTAGCTGTGGTAGTCATGTAAGTGTAGCTCTGATAGTCATGTAAGTGTAGTTGTGGTAGTCATGTAAGTGTAGCTGTGATAGTCATGTAAGTTTACCTGTGGTAGTCTTGTAAGTGTAGCTGTGGTAGTCATGTAAGTGTAGCTGTGGTAGTCTTTTAAGTGTAGTTGTGGTAGTCATGTAAGTGTAACTGTCATAGTCATGTAAGTGTAGCTGTGGTAGTCATGTAAGTGTAACTGTCATAGTCGTGTAAGTGTAGCTGTGGTAGTCGTGTAAGTGTAGCTGTGATAGTCATGTAAGTGTAGTTGTGATAGTCATGTAAGCGTAGCTCTGATAGTCATGTAAGTGTAGTTGTGGTAGTCATGTAAGTGTAGCTGTGATAGTCATGTAAGTTTACCTGTGGTAGTCTTGTAAGTGTAGCTGTGGTAGTCATGTAAGTGTAGCTGTGATAGTCATGTAAGTGTAGCTGTGATAGTCAGGTAAGTGAAGCTGTGATAGTCATGTAAGTGTAACTGTGATAGTCATGTAAGTGTAACTGTGATAGTCATGTTGGTGTAGCTCTGGTAGTCATGAAAGTGTAGCTGTGATAGTCATGTTAGTGTATCTGTGGTAGTCATGTAAGTGTAGCTGTGGTAGTCATGTAAGCGTAGCTGTGTTTAGTCATGTATGTGTAGCTGTTGTTGTCATGTTGGTGTAGCTATGGTAGTCATGTTAGTGTAGCTGTGGTAGTCATGTAAGCATAGCTGTGATAGTCATAGAAGTGTAACTGTGATAGTCATGTAAGTGTGGCTGTGATAGTCATGTAAGTGTAGCTGTGGTAGTCATGTAAGTGTAGCTGTGGTAGTCATGTAAGCGTAGCTGTGTTTAGTCATGTATGTGTAGCTGTTGTTGTCATGTTGGTGTCGCTATGGTAGTCATGTTAGTGTAGCTGTGGTAGTCATGTAAGTGTAGCTGTGATAGTCATAGAAGTGTAACTGTGATAGTCATGTAAGTGTAACTGTAATAGTCATGTAAGTGTAGCTGTGGTAGTCATGTAAGTGTAGCTGTGGTAGTCCTGTAAGCGTAGTTGTAGTATACTTCAAAGTGTAGCTGTGGTAGTCATGTAAGTGTAACCTTGGTAGTCTTTAAAGTGTAGCTGTGGTAGTCAGGTGAGTGTAGCTGTGGTTGTAATGTAAGTGTAGCTGTGGTAGTCATGTAAGTATAGCTGTGGTTGTAATGTAAGTGTAGCTGTGGTTGTCATGTATGTGTAGCTGTGATAGTCATGAAAGTGTAGCTTTAGTAGTCATTTAAGCATAGCCGTGGTAGTCATGTAAGTGTAGCTGTGATAGTCATGTTAGTGTATCTTTGGTCGAATGTAAGTGTAGCTGTGATAGTCATGTAAGTGTAGCTGTCGTAGTCATGTAAGTGTAGCTGTGGTAGTCCTGTAAGTGTAGCTCTGATAGTCATGTAAGTGTAGCTGTGGTAGTCATGTAAGTGTAGCTCTGATAGTCATGTTAGTGTATCTGTGGTAGAATGTAAGTGTAGCTGTGGTAGTCATGAAAGTGTTGCTGTAGTAGTCACGTAAGTGTAGCTGTGGTAGTCACGTAAGTGTAGCTGTTTTAGTCATGTTGGTGTAGCTGTCGTAGTCATGTTAGTGTAGCTGTGGTAGTCTTGTAAGTTTACCTGTGGTAGTCATGTAAGTGTAACTGTCATAGTCGTGTAAGTGTAGCTGTGGTAGTCGTGTAAGTGTAGCTGTGATAGTCATGTAAGTGTAGTTGTGATAGTCATGTAAGCGTAGCTGTGTTAGTCATGTAAGTGTAACCGTGGTAGTCTTGTAAGTGTAGTTGTGGTAGTCTTTAAAGTGTAGCTGTGGTTGTCATGTAAGTGTAGCTGTGATATTCATGTAAGTTTTGCTGTGGTAGTCATGTAAGTGTAACCGTGGTAGTCTTTAAAGTGTAGCTATGTTAATCATGTTAGTGTAGCTGTGATAGTCATGTAAGTGTAGCTGTGTTAGTCATGTAAGTGTAACCGTGGTAGTCTTGTAAGTGTAGTTGTGGTAGTCTTTAAAGTGTAGCTGTGGTTGTCATGTAAGTGTAGCTGTGATATTCATGTAAGTTTTGCTGTGGTAGTCATGTAAGTGTAGCTGGTGTGGTCATGTACGTGTAGCTGTGATAGTCATGTAAGTGTAGCTGTGGTGGTCTTGTAAGTGTAGCTGTGGTTGTAATGTAAGTGTAGCTGTGGTAGTCATGTATGTGTAGCTGTGGTTGTCATGTAAGTGTAACTGTTATAGTCATGTAAGTTTAGCTGTGGTTGTCATGTAAGTGTAGCTGTGGTTGTCATGTAAGTGTAACTGTGATAGTCATGTAAGTTTAGCTGTGATATTCATGTAAGTGTCGTTGTGGTGGTCATGTAAGTGTAGCTGTGATATTCATGTAAGTGTAGTTGTGGTAGTCATGTAAGTGTAGCTGTGGTAGCCTTTAAAGTGTAGCTGTGGTAGACATGTAAGTGTAGCTGTGATATTCATGTAAGTGTAGCTGTGGTAGACATGTAAGTGTAGCTGTGATATTCATGTAAGTGTAGCTGTGGTAGACATGTAAGTGTAGCTGTGATATTCATGTAAGTGTAGCTGTGGTAGTCATGTAAGTGTAGCTGGCGTGGTCATGTAAGTGTAGCTGTGATAGTCATGTAACTGTAGCTGTGGTAGTCTTTTAAGTGTAGTTGTGGTAGTCATGTAAGTGTAACTGTCATAGTCATGTAAGTGTAGCTGTGGTAGTCATGTAAGTGTAACTGTCATAGTCATGTAAGTGTAGCTGTGGTAGTCGTGTAAGTGTAGCTGTGATAGTCCTGTAAGTGTAGTTGTGGTAGTCATGTAAGTGTAGCTGTGATAGTCATGTAAGCGTAGCTGTGATAGTCATGTAAGTGTAGCTGTGATAGTCATGTAAGTGTAACTGTGATAGTCATGTAAGTGTAACTGTGATAGTCATGTAAGTGTAGCTCTGGTAGTCATGAAAGTGTAGCTGTAGTAGTCATGTAAGTGTAGCTGTGATAGTCATGTTAGTGTATCTGTGGTAGTCATGTAAGTGTAGCTGTGGTAGTCATGTAAGCGTAGCTGTGTTTAGTCATGTATATGTAGCTGTTGTTGTCATGTTGGTGTAGCTATGGTAGTCATGTTAGTGTAGCTGTGGTAGTCATGCAAGCGTAGCTGTGATAGTCATAGAAGTGTAACTGTGATAGTCATGTAAGTGTGGCTGTGATAGTCATGTAAGTGTAGCTGTGGTAGTCATGTAAGTGTAGCTGTGGTAGTCATGTAAGCGTAGCTGTGTTTAGTCATGTATGTGTAGCTGTTGTTGTCATGTTGGTGTAGCTATGGTAGTCATGTTAGTGTAGCTGTGGTAGTCATGTAAGTGTAGCTGTGATAGTCATAGAAGTGTAACTGTGATAGTCATGTAAGTGTAACTGTAATAGTCATGTAAGTGTAGCTGTGGTAGTCATGTAAGTGTAGCTGTGGTAGTCCTGTAAGCGTAGTTGTAGTATACTTCAAAGTGTAGCTGTGGTAGTCATGTAAGTGTAACCTTGGTAGTCTTTAAAGTGTAGCTGTGGTAGTCAGGTGAGTGTAGCTGTGGTTGTAATGTAAGTGTAGCTGTGGTAGTCATGTAAGTATAGCTGTGGTTGTAATGTAAGTGTAGCTGTGGTTGTCATGTATGTGTAGCTGTGATAGTCATGAAAGTGTAGCTTTAGTAGTCATGTAAGCATAGCCGTGGTAGTCATGTAAGTGTAGCTGTGATAGTCATGTTAGTGTATCTTTGGTCGAATGTAAGTGTAGCTGTGATAGTCATGTAAGTGTAGCTGTCGTAGTCATGTACGTGTAGCTGTGGTAGTCCTGTAAGTGTAGCTCTGATAGTCATGTAAGTGTAGCTGTGGTAGTCATGTAAGTGTAGCTCTGATAGTCATGTTAGTGTATCTGTGGTAGAATGTAAGTGTAGCTGTGGTAGTCATGAAAGTGTTGCTGTAGTAGTCACGTAAGTGTAGCTGTGGTAGTCACGTAAGTGTAGCTGTTTTAGTCATGTTGGTGTAGCTGTGGTAGTCATGTTAGTGTAGCTGTGGTAGTCTTGTAAGTGTAGCTCTGATAGTCATGTAAGTGTAGTTGTGGTAGTCATGTAAGTGTAGCTGTGATAGTCATGTAAGTTTACCTGTGGTAGTCTTGTAAGTGTAGCTGTGGTAGTCATGTAAGTGTAGCTGTGGTAGTCATGTAAGTGTAGCTGTGGTAGTCATGGTGGTGTAGCTGTGGTTGTCATGTAAGCGTAGCTGTGTTAGTCATGTATGTGTAGCTGTGGTTGTCATGTAAGTGTAGCTGTGGTAGTCATGTAAGTGTAGCTCTGATAGTCATGTAAGTGTAGTTGTGGTAGTCATGTAAGTGTAGCTGTGATAGTCATGTAAGTTTACCTGTGGTAGTCTTGTAAGTGTAGCTGTGGTAGTCATGTAAGTGTAGCTGTGGTAGTCTTTTAAGTGTAGTTGTGGTAGTCATGTAAGTGTAACTGTCATAGTCATGTAAGTGTAGCTGTGGTAGTCATGTAAGTGTAACTGTCATAGTCGTGTAAGTGTAGCTGTGGTAGTCGTGTAAGTGTAGCTGTGATAGTCATGTAAGTGTAGTTGTGATAGTCATGTAAGCGTAGCTGTGATAGTCATGTAAGTGTAGCTGTGATAGTCATGCAACTGTAGTTGTGGTAGTCATGTAAGTGTAGCTGTGATAGTCATGTAAGTGTAGCTGTGATAGTCAGGTAAGTGAAGCTGTGATAGTCATGTAAGTGTAACTGTGATAGTCATGTAAGTGTAACTGTGATAGTCATGTTGGTGTAGCTCTGGTAGTCATGAAAGTGTAGCTGTGATAGTCATGTTAGTGTATCTGTGGTAGTCATGTAAGTGTAGCTGTGGTAGTCATGTAAGCGTAGCTGTGTTTAGTCATGTAAGTGTAGCTGTGGTAGTCCTGTAAGCGTAGTTGTAGTATACTTCAAAGTGTAGCTGTGGTAGTCATGTAAGTGTAACCTTGGTAGTCTTTAAAGTGTAGCTGTGGTAGTCAGGTGAGTGTAGCTGTGGTTGTAATGTAAGTGTAGCTGTGGTAGTCATGTAAGTATAGCTGTGGTTGTAATGTAAGTGTAGCTGTGGTTGTCATGTATGTGTAGCTGTGATAGTCATGAAAGTGTAGCTTTAGTAGTCATGTAAGCATAGCCGTGGTAGTCATGTAAGTGTAGCTGTGATAGTCATGTTAGTGTATCTTTGATCGAATGTAAGTGTAGCTGTGATAGTCATGTAAGTGTAGCTGTCGTAGTCATGTACGTGTAGCTGTGGTAGTCCTGTAAGTGTAGCTCTGATAGTCATGTAAGTGTAGCTGTGGTAGTCATGTAAGTGTAGCTCTGATAGTCATGTTAGTGTATCTGTGGTAGAATGTAAGTGTAGCTGTGGTAGTCATGAAAGTGTTGCTGTAGTAGTCACGTAAGTGTAGCTGTGGTAGTCACGTAAGTGTAGCTGTTTTAGTCATGTTGGTGTAGCTGTGGTAGTCATGTTAGTGTAGCTGTGGTAGTCTTGTAAGTGTAGCTCTGATAGTCATGTAAGTGTAGTTGTGTTAGTCATGTAAGTGTAGCTGTGATAGTCATGTAAGTTTACCTGTGGTAGTCTTGTAAGTGTAGCTGTGGTAGTCATGTAAGTGTAGCTGTGGTAGTCATGTAAGTGTAGCTGTGGTAGTCATGGTGGTGTAGCTGTGGTTGTCATGTAAGCGTAGCTGTGTTAGTCATGTATGTGTAGCTGTGGTTGTCATGTAAGTGTAGCTGTGGTAGTCATGTAAGTGTAGCTCTGATAGTCATGTAAGTGTAGTTGTGGTAGTCATGTAAGTGTAGCTGTGATAGTCATGTAAGTTTACCTGTGGTAGTCTTGTAAGTGTAGCTGTGGTAGTCATGTAAGTGTAGCTGTGGTAGTCTTTTAAGTGTAGTTGTGGTAGTCATGTAAGTGTAACTGTCATAGTCATGTAAGTGTAGCTGTGGTAGTCATGTAAGTGTAACTGTCATAGTCGTGTAAGTGTAGCTGTGGTAGTCGTGTAAGTGTAGCTGTGATAGTCATGTAAGTGTAGTTGTGATAGTCATGTAAGCGTAGCTGTGATAGTCATGTAAGTGTAGCTGTGATAGTCATGCAACTGTAGTTGTGGTAGTCATGTAAGTGTAGCTGTGATAGTCATGTAAGTGTAGCTGTGATAGTCAGGTAAGTGAAGCTGTGATAGTCATGTAAGTGTAGCTGTGATAGTCATGTAAGTGTAACTGTGATAGTCATGTTGGTGTAGCTCTGGTAGTCATGAAAGTGTAGCTGTGATAGTCATGTTAGTGTATCTGTGGTAGTCATGTAAGTGTAGCTGTGGTAGTCATGTAAGCGTAGCTGTGTTTAGTCATGTATGTGTAGCTGTTGTTGTCATGTTGGTGTAGCTATGGTAGTCATGTTAGTGTAGCTGTGGTAGTCATGTAAGCATAGCTGTGATAGTCATAGAAGTGTAACTGTGATAGTCATGTAAGTGTGGCTGTGATAGTCATGTAAGTGTAGCTGTGGTAGTCATGTAAGTGTAGCTGTGGTAGTCATGTAAGCGTAGCTGTGTTTAGTCATGTATGTGTAGCTGTTGTTGTCATGTTGGTGTCGCTATGGTAGTCCTGTAAGCGTAGTTGTAGTATACTTCAAAGTGTAGCTGTGGTAGTCATGTAAGTGTAACCTTGGTAGTCTTTAAAGTGTAGCTGTGGTAGTCAGGTGAGTGTAGCTGTGGTTGTAATGTAAGTGTAGCTGTGGTAGTCATGTAAGTATAGCTGTGGTTGTAATGTAAGTGTAGCTGTGGTTGTCATGTATGTGTAGCTGTGATAGTCATGAAAGTGTAGCTTTAGTAGTCATTTAAGCATAGCCGTGGTAGTCATGTAAGTGTAGCTGTGATAGTCATGTTAGTGTATCTTTGGTCGAATGTAAGTGTAGCTGTGATAGTCATGTAAGTGTAGCTGTCGTAGTCATGTAAGTGTAGCTGTGGTAGTCCTGTAAGTGTAGCTCTGATAGTCATGTAAGTGTAGCTGTGGTAGTCATGTAAGTGTAGCTCTGATAGTCATGTTAGTGTATCTGTGGTAGAATGTAAGTGTAGCTGTGGTAGTCATGAAAGTGTTGCTGTAGTAGTCACGTAAGTGTAGCTGTGGTAGTCACGTAAGTGTAGCTGTTTTAGTCATGTTGGTGTAGCTGTGGTAGTCATGTTAGTGTAGCTGTGGTAGTCTTGTAAGTTTACCTGTGGTAGTCATGTAAGTGTAACTGTCATAGTCGTGTAAGTGTAGCTGTGGTAGTCGTGTAAGTGTAGCTGTGATAGTCATGTAAGTGTAGTTGTGATAGTCATGTAAGCGTAGCTGTGATAGTCAGGTAAGTGTAGCTGTGATAGTCATGTAAGTGTAACTGTGATAGTCATGTAAGTGTAACTGTGATAGTCATATTGGTGTAGCTCTGGTAGTCATGAAAGTGTAGCTGTGGTAGTCATGTAAGTGTAGCTGTGATAGTCATGTTAGTGTATCTGTGGTAGTCATGTAAGTGTAGCTGTGGTAGTCATGTAAGCGTAGCTGTGTTTAGTCATGTATGTGTAGCTGTTGTTGTCATGTTGGTGTAGCTATGGTAGTCATGTTAGTGTAGCTGTGGTAGTCATGTAAGCGTAGCTGTGATAGTCATAGAAGTGTAACTGTGATAGTCATGTAAGTGTGGCTGTGATAGTCATGTAAGTGTAGCTGTGGTAGTCATGTAAGTGTAGCTGTGGTAGTCATGTAAGCGTAGCTGTGTTTAGTCATGTATGTGTAGCTGTTGTTGTCATGTTGGTGTAGCTGTGGTAGTCAGGTGAGTATTGCTGTGGTTGTAATGTAAGTGTAGCTGTGGTAGTCATGTAAGTATAGCTGTGGTTGTAATGTAAGTGTAGCTGTGGTTGTCATGTATGTGTAGCTGTGATAGTCATGAAAGTGTAGCTTTAGTAGTCATGTAAGCATAGCCGTGGTAGTCATGTAAGTGTAGCTGTGATACTCATGTTAGTGTATCTTTGGTCGAATGTAAGTGTAGCTGTGATAGTCATGTAAGTGTAGCTGTCGTAGTCATGTAAGTGTAGCTGTGGTAGTCCTGTAAGTGTAGCTCTGATAGTCATGTAAGTGTAGCTGTGGTAGTCACGTAAGTGTAGCTGTTTTAGTCATGTTGGTGTAGCTGTGGTAGTCATGTTAGTGTAGCTGTGGTAGTCATGTAAGCGTAGCTGTGATAGTCATAGAAGTGTAACTGTGATAGTCATGTAAGTGTGGCTGTGATAGTCATGTAAGTGTAGCTGTGGTAGTCATGTAAGTGTAGCTGTGGTAGTCATGTAAGCGTAGCTGTGTTTAGTCATGTATGTGTAGCTGTTGTTGTCATGTTGGTGTCGCTATGGTAGTCATGTTAGTGTAGCTGTGGTAGTCATGTAAGTGTAGCTGTGATAGTCATAGAAGTGTAACTGTGATAGTCATGTAAGTGTAACTGTAATAGTCATGTAAGTGTAGCTGTGGTAGTCATGTAAGTGTAGCTGTGGTAGTCCTGTAAGCGTAGTTGTAGTATACTTCAAAGTGTAGCTGTGGTAGTCATGTAAGTGTAAACTTGGTAGTCTTTAAAGTGTAGCTGTGGTAGTCAGGTGAGTGTAGCTGTGGTTGTAATGTAAGTGTAGCTGTGGTAGTCATGTAAGTATAGCTGTGGTTGTAATGTAAGTGTAGCTGTGGTTGTCATGTATGTGTAGCTGTGATAGTCATGAAAGTGTAGCTTTAGTAGTCATGTAAGCATAGCCGTGGTAGTCATGTAAGTGTAGCTGTGATAGTCATGTTAGTGTATCTTTGGTCGAATGTAAGTGTAGCTGTGATAGTCATGTAAGTGTAGCTGTCGTAGTCATGTAAGTGTAGCTGTGGTAGTCCTGTAAGTGTAGCCCTGATAGTCATGTAAGTGTAGCTGTGGTAGTCATGTAAGTGTAGCTCTGATAGTCATGTTAGTGTATCTGTGGTAGAATGTAAGTGTAGCTGTGGTAGTCATGAAAGTGTTGCTGTAGTAGTCACGTAAGTGTAGCTGTGGTAGTCACGTAAGTGTAGCTGTTTTAGTCATGTTGGTGTAGCTGTGGTAGTCATGTTAGTGTAGCTGTGGTAGTCTTGTAAGTGTAGCTCTGATAGTCATGTAAGTGTAGTTGTGGTAGTCATGTAAGTGTAGCTGTGATAGTCATGTAAGTTTACCTGTTGTAGTCTTGTAAGTGTAGCTGTGGTAGTCATGTAAGTGTAGCTGTGGTAGTCATGTAAGTGTAGCTGTGGTAGTCATGGTGGTGTAGCTGTGGTTGTCATGTAAGCGTAGCTGTGTTAGTCATGTATGTGTAGCTGTGGTTGTCATGTAAGTGTAGCTGTGGTAGTCATGTAAGTGTAGCTCTGATAGTCATGTAAGTGTAGTTGTGGTAGTCATGTAAGTGTAGCTGTGATAGTCATGTAAGTTTACCTGTGGTAGTCTTGTAAGTGTAGCTGTGGTAGTCATGTAAGTGTAGCTGTGGTAGTCTTTTAAGTGTAGTTGTGGTAGTCATGTAAGTATAGCTGTGGTTGTAATGTAAGTGTAGCTGTGGTTGTCATGTATGTGTAGCTGTGATAGTCAAGAAAGTGTAGCTTTAGTAGTCATGTAAGCATAGCCGTGGTAGTCATGTAAGTGTAGCTGTGATAGTCATGTTAGTGTATCTTTGGTCGAATGTAAGTGTAGCTGTGATAGTCATGTAAGTGTAGCTGTCGTAGTCATGTACGTGTAGCTGTGGTAGTCCTGTAAGTGTAGCTCTGATAGTCATGTAAGTGTAGCTGTGGTAGTCATGTAAGTGTAGCTCTGATAGTCATGTTAGTGTATCTGTGGTAGAATGTAAGTGTAGCTGTGGTAGTCATGAAAGTGTTGCTGTAGTAGTCACGTAAGTGTAGCTGTGGTAGTCACGTAAGTGTAGCTGTTTTAGTCATGTTGGTGTAGCTGTGGTAGTCATGTTAGTGTAGCTGTGGTAGTCTTGTAAGTGTAGCTCTGATAGTCATGTAAGTGTAGTTGTGGTAGTCATGTAAGTGTAGCTGTGATAGTCATGTAAGTTTACCTGTGGTAGTCTTGTAAGTGTAGCTGTGGTAGTCATGTAAGTGTAGCTGTGGTAGTCTTTTAAGTGTAGTTGTGGTAGTCATGTAAGTGTAACTGTCATAGTCATGTAAGTGTAGCTGTGGTAGTCATGTAAGTGTAACTTTCATAGTCGTGTAAGTGTAGCTGTGGTAGTCGTGTAAGTGTAGCTGTGATAGTCATGTAAGTGTAGTTGTGATAGTCATGTAAGCGTAGCTGTGATAGTCATGTAAGTGTAGCTGTGATAGTCATGCAACTGTAGTTGTGGTAGTCATGTAAGTGTAGCTGTGATAGTCATGTAAGTGTAGCTGTGATAGTCAGGTAAGTGAAGCTGTGATAGTCATGTAAGTGTAACTGTGATAGTCATGTAAGTGTAACTGTGATAGTCATGTTGGTGTAGCTCTGGTAGTCATGAAAGTGTAGCTGTGATAGTCATGTTAGTGTATCTGTGGTAGTCATGTAAGTGTAGCTGTGGTAGTCATGTAAGCGTAGCTGTGTTTAGTCATGTATGTGTAGCTGTTGTTGTCATGTTGGTGTAGCTATGGTAGTCATGTTAGTGTAGCTGTGGTAGTCATGTAAGCATAGCTGTGATAGTCATAGAAGTGTAACTGTGATAGTCATGTAAGTGTGGCTGTGATAGTCATGTAAGTGTAGCTGTGGTAGTCATGTAAGTGTAGCTGTGGTAGTCATGTAAGCGTAGCTGTGTTTAGTCATGTATGTGTAGCTGTTGTTGTCATGTTGGTGTCGCTATGGTAGTCATGTTAGTGTAGCTGTGGTAGTCATGTAAGTGTAGCTGTGATAGTCATAGAAGTGTAACTGTGATAGTCATGTAAGTGTAACTGTAATAGTCATGTAAGTGTAGCTGTGGTTGTCATGTAAGTGTAGCTGTGGTAGTCCTGTAAGCGTAGTTGTAGTATACTTCAAAGTGTAGCTGTGGTAGTCATGTAAGTGTAACCTTGGTAGTCTTTAAAGTGTAGCTGTGGTAGTCAGGTGAGTGTAGCTGTGGTTGTAATGTAAGTGTAGCTGTGGTTGTCATGTATGTGTAGCTGTGATAGTCATGAAAGTGTAGCTTTAGTAGTCATTTAAGCATAGCCGTGGTAGTCATGTAAGTGTAGCTGTGATAGTCATGTTAGTGTATCTTTGGTCGAATGTAAGTGTAGCTGTGATAGTCATGTAAGTGTAGCTGTCGTAGTCATGTAAGTGTAGCTGTGGTAGTCCTGTAAGTGTAGCTCTGATAGTCATGTAAGTGTAGCTGTGGTAGTCATGTAAGTGTAGCTCTGATAGTCATGTTAGTGTATCTGTGGTAGAATGTAAGTGTAGCTGTGGTAGTCATGAAAGTGTTGCTGTAGTAGTCACGTAAGTGTAGCTGTGGTAGTCACGTAAGTGTAGCTGTTTTAGTCATGTTGGTGTAGCTGTGGTAGTCATGTTAGTGTAGCTGTGGTAGTCTTGTAAGTTTACCTGTGGTAGTCATGTAAGTGTAACTGTCATAGTCGTGTAAGTGTAGCTGTGGTAGTCGTGTAAGTGTAGCTGTGATAGTCATGTAAGTGTAGTTGTGATAGTCATGTAAGCGTAGCTGTGATAGTCAGGTAAGTGTAGCTGTGATAGTCATGTAAGTGTAACTGTGATAGTCATGTAAGTGTAACTGTGATAGTCATATTGGTGTAGCTCTGGTAGTCATGAAAGTGTAGCTGTGGTAGTCATGTAAGTGTAGCTGTGATAGTCATGTTAGTGTATCTGTGGTAGTCATGTAAGTGTAGCTGTGGTAGTCATGTAAGCGTAGCTGTGTTTAGTCATGTATGTGTAGCTGTTGTTGTCATGTTGGTGTAGCTATGGTAGTCATGTTAGTGTAGCTGTGGTAGTCATGTAAGCGTAGCTGTGATAGTCATAGAAGTGTAACTGTGATAGTCATGTAAGTGTGGCTGTGATAGTCATGTAAGTGTAGCTGTGGTAGTCATGTAAGTGTAGCTGTGGTAGTCATGTAAGCGTAGCTGTGTTTAGTCATGTATGTGTAGCTGTTGTTGTCATGTTGGTGTAGCTGTGGTAGTCAGGTGAGTATTGCTGTGGTTGTAATGTAAGTGTAGCTGTGGTAGTCATGTAAGTATAGCTGTGGTTGTAATGTAAGTGTAGCTGTGGTTGTCATGTATGTGTAGCTGTGATAGTCATGAAAGTGTAGCTTTAGTAGTCATGTAAGCATAGCCGTGGTAGTCATGTAAGTGTAGCTGTGATACTCATGTTAGTGTATCTTTGGTCGAATGTAAGTGTAGCTGTGATAGTCATGTAAGTGTAGCTGTCGTAGTCATGTAAGTGTAGCTGTGGTAGTCCTGTAAGTGTAGCTCTGATAGTCATGTAAGTGTAGCTGTGGTAGTCACGTAAGTGTAGCTGTTTTAGTCATGTTGGTGTAGCTGTGGTAGTCATGTTAGTGTAGCTGTGGTAGTCATGTAAGCGTAGCTGTGATAGTCATAGAAGTGTAACTGTGATAGTCATGTAAGTGTGGCTGTGATAGTCATGTAAGTGTAGCTGTGGTAGTCATGTAAGTGTAGCTGTGGTAGTCATGTAAGCGTAGCTGTGTTTAGTCATGTATGTGTAGCTGTTGTTGTCATGTTGGTGTCGCTATGGTAGTCATGTTAGTGTAGCTGTGGTAGTCATGTAAGTGTAGCTGTGATAGTCATAGAAGTGTAACTGTGATAGTCATGTAAGTGTAACTGTAATAGTCATGTAAGTGTAGCTGTGGTAGTCATGTAAGTGTAGCTGTGGTAGTCCTGTAAGCGTAGTTGTAGTATACTTCAAAGTGTAGCTGTGGTAGTCATGTAAGTGTAACCTTGGTAGTCTTTAAAGTGTAGCTGTGGTAGTCAGGTGAGTGTAGCTGTGGTTGTAATGTAAGTGTAGCTGTGGTAGTCATGTAAGTATAGCTGTGGTTGTAATGTAAGTGTAGCTGTGGTTGTCATGTATGTGTAGCTGTGATAGTCATGAAAGTGTAGCTTTAGTAGTCATGTAAGCATAGCCGTGGTAGTCATGTAAGTGTAGCTGTGATAGTCATGTTAGTGTATCTTTGGTCGAATGTAAGTGTAGCTGTGATAGTCATGTAAGTGTAGCTGTCGTAGTCATGTAAGTGTAGCTGTGGTAGTCCTGTAAGTGTAGCCCTGATAGTCATGTAAGTGTAGCTGTGGTAGTCATGTAAGTGTAGCTCTGATAGTCATGTTAGTGTATCTGTGGTAGAATGTAAGTGTAGCTGTGGTAGTCATGAAAGTGTTGCTGTAGTAGTCACGTAAGTGTAGCTGTGGTAGTCACGTAAGTGTAGCTGTTTTAGTCATGTTGGTGTAGCTGTGGTAGTCATGTTAGTGTAGCTGTGGTAGTCTTGTAAGTGTAGCTCTGATAGTCATGTAAGTGTAGTTGTGGTAGTCATGTAAGTGTAGCTGTGATAGTCATGTAAGTTTACCTGTTGTAGTCTTGTAAGTGTAGCTGTGGTAGTCATGTAAGTGTAGCTGTGGTAGTCATGTAAGTGTAGCTGTGGTAGTCATGGTGGTGTAGCTGTGGTTGTCATGTAAGCGTAGCTGTGTTAGTCATGTATGTGTAGCTGTGGTTGTCATGTAAGTGTAGCTGTGGTAGTCATGTAAGTGTAGCTCTGATAGTCATGTAAGTGTAGTTGTGGTAGTCATGTAAGTGTAGCTGTGATAGTCATGTAAGTTTACCTGTGGTAGTCTTGTAAGTGTAGCTGTGGTAGTCATGTAAGTGTAGCTGTGGTAGTCTTTTAAGTGTAGTTGTGGTAGTCATGTAAGTGTAACTGTCATAGTCATGTAAGTGTAGCTGTGGTAGTCATGTAAGTGTAACTGTCATAGTCGTGTAAGTGTAGCTGTGGTAGTCGTGTAAGTGTAGCTGTGATAGTCATGTAAGTGTAGTTGTGATAGTCATGTAAGCGTAGCTGTGATAGTCAGGTAAGTGTAGCTGTGATAGTCATGTAAGTGTAACTGTGATAGTCATGTAAGTGTAACTGTGATAGTCATGTTGGTGTAGCTCTGGTAGTCATGAAATTGTAGCTGTGGTAGTCATGTAAGTGTAGCTGTGATAGTCATGTTAGTGTATCTGTGGTAGTCATGTAAGTGTAGCTGTGGTAGACATGTAAGCGTAGCTGTGTTTAGTCATGTATGTGTAGCTGTTGTTGTCATGTTGGTGTAGCTATGGTAGTCATGTTAGTGTAGCTGTGGTAGTCATGTAAGCGTAGCTGTGATAGTCATAGAAGTGTAACTGTGATAGTCATGTAAGTGTGGCTGTGATAGTCATGTAAGTGTAGCTGTGGTAGTCATGTAAGTGTAGCTGTGGTAGTCATGTAAGCGTAGCTGTGTTTAGTCATGTATGTGTAGCTGTTGTTGTCATGTTGGTGTAGCTATGGTAGTCATGTTAGTGTAGCTGTGGTAGTCATGTAAGTGTAGCTGTGATAGTCATAGAAGTGTAACTGTGATAGTCATGTAAGTGTAACTGTAATAGTCATGTAAGTGTAGCTGTGGTAGTCATGTAAGTGTAGCTGTGGTAGTCCTGTAAGCGTAGTTGTAGTATACTTCAAAGTGTAGCTGTGGTAGTCATGTAAGTGTAACCTTGGTAGTCTTTAAAGTGTAGCTGTGGTAGTCAGGTGAGTGTAGCTGTGGTTGTAATGTAAGTGTAGCTGTGGTAGTCATGTAAGTATAGCTGTGGTTGTAATGTAAGTGTAGCTGTGGTTGTCATGTATGTGTAGCTGTGATAGTCATGAAAGTGTAGCTTTAGTAGTCATGTAAGCATAGCCGTGGTAGTCATGTAAGTGTAGCTGTGATACTCATGTTAGTGTATCTTTGGTCGAATGTAAGTGTAGCTGTGATAGTCATGTAAGTGTAGCTGTGGTAGTCATGTAAGTGTAGCTGTGGTAGTCCTGTAAGTGTAGCTCTGATAGTCATGTAAGTGTAGCTGTGGTAGTCATGTAAGTGTAGCTCTGATAGTCATGTTAGTGTATCTGTGGTAGAATGTAAGTGTAGCTGTGGTAGTCATGAAAGTGTTGCTGTAGTAGTCACGTAAGTGTAGCTGTGGTAGTCACGTAAGTGTAGCTGTTTTAGTCATGTTGGTGTAGCTGTGGTAGTCATGTTAGTGTAGCTGTGGTAGTCATGTAAGCGTAGCTGTGTTAGTCATGTAAGTGTAGCTGTGGTTGTCATGTAAGTGTATCTGTGTTAGTCATGTAAGTGTAGCTGTGATAGTCATGTAAGTGTAGCTGTGATAGTCATGTTAGTGTAGCTGTGATAGTCATGTTAGTGTAGCTGTGATAGTCCTGTAAGCGTAGTTGTGGTAGTCTTTAAAGTGTAGCTGTGGTAGTCATGTTAGTGTAGCTGTGGTAGTCATGTTAGTGTAGCTGTGATAGTCCTGTAAGCGTAGTTGTGGTAGTCTTTAAAGTGTAGCTGTGGTAGTCATGTTAGTGTAGCTGTGATAGTCATGTAAGCGTAGCTGTGGTTGTAATGTAAGTGTAGCTGTGATAGTCATGAAAGTGTAGCTGTTTTAGTCACGTAAGCGTAGCTGTGATAGTCATGTAAGTGTAGTTGTGGTAGTCATGTAAGTGTAGCTGTGATAGTCATGTTAGTGTAGCTGTGATAGTCATGTTAGTGTAGCTGTGGTAGTCATGTAAGCGTAGCTGTGTTAGTCATGTAAGTGTAGCTGTGGTTGTCATGTAAGTGTATCTGTGTTAGTCATGTAAGTGTAGCTGTGATAGTCATGTAAGTGTAGCTGTGATAGTCATGTTAGTGTAGCTGTGATAGTCATGTTAGTGTAGCTGTGGTAGTAATGTAAGCGTAGCTGTGTTAGTCATGTAAGTGTAGCTGTGGTTGTCATGTAAGTGTATCTGTGTTAGTCATGTAAGTGTAGCTGTGATAGTCATGTTAGTGTAGCTGTGATAGTCATGTTAGTGTAGCTGTGATAGTCCTGTAAGCGTAGTTGTGGTAGTCTTTAAAGTGTAGCTGTGGTAGTCATGTTAGTGTAGCTGTGGTAGTCATGTTAGTGTAGCTGTGATAGTCCTGTAAGCGTAGTTGTGGTAGTCTTTAAAGTGTAGCTGTGGTAGTCATGTTAGTGTAGCTGTGATAGTCATGTAAGCGTAGCTGTGGTTGTAATGTAAGTGTAGCTGTGATAGTCATGAAAGTGTAGCTGTTTTAGTCACGTAAGCGTAGCTGTGATAGTCATGTAAGTGTAGTTGTGGTAGTCATGTAAGTGTAGCTGTGATAGTCATGTTAGTGTAGCTGTGATAGTCTTGTAAGTTTAGCTGTGATAGTCCTGTAAGCGTAGTTGTGGTAGTCTTTAAAGTGTAGCTGTGGTAGTCATGTTAGTGTAGCTGTGATAGTCATGTAAGCGTAGCTGTGGTTGTAATGTAAGTTTAGCTGTGATAGTCATGAAAGTGTAGCTGTGTTAGTCACGTAAGCGTAGCTGTGATAGTCATGTAAGTGTAGCTGCGGTAGTCAAGTAAGTGTAACTGTCATAGTCATGTTAGTGTAGCTGTGATAGTCTTGTAAGTTTAGCTGTGATAGTCCTGTAAGCGTAGCTCTGATAGTCATGTAAGTGTAGCTGAGGTAGTCATGTAAGTGTAGCTCTGATAGTCAAATAAGTGTAGCTGTGATAGTCAAATAAGTGTAGCTGTGGTAGTCATTAAAGTGTAGCTGTGGTAGTCATGTAAGTTTAGCTGTGGTTGTCTTGTAAGTGTAGCTGTGGTAGTCATGTTGGTGTAGCTGTGGTAGTCATGTTAGTGTAGCTGTGGTAGTCATGTAAGCGTAGCTGTGTTAGTCATGTAAGTGTAGCTGTGGTAGTCATGTAAGCGTAGCCGTGTTAGTCATGTAAGTGTAGCTGTGTTTGTCATGTAAGTGTAGATGTGTTAGTCATGTAAGTGTAGCAGTGGTAGTCATGTAAGTGTAGCTGTGGTAGTCTTGTAAGTGTAGCTGTGGTAGTCATGTAAGTATAGCTGTGGTAGTCATTTAAGTGTAGTTGTGGTAGTCCTGTAAGCGTAGTTGTGGTAGTCTTTAAATTGTGGTTGTGGTAGTCATGTGAGTGTAACCGTGGTAGTCTTTAAAGTGTAGCTGTGATAGTCATGTAAGTGTAGCTGTTGTTGTCATGTTGGTGTAGCTATGGTAGTCATGTTAGTGTAGCTGTGGTAGTCATGTAAGCATAGCTGTGATAGTCATAGAAGTGTAACTGTGATAGTCATGTAAGTGTGGCTGTGATAGTCATGTAAGTGTAGCTGTGGTAGTCATGTAAGTGTAGCTGTGGTAGTCATGTAAGCGTAGCTGTGTTTAGTCATGTATGTGTAGCTGTTGTTGTCATGTTGGTGTCGCTATGGTAGTCATGTTAGTGTAGCTGTGGTAGTCATGTAAGTGTAGCTGTGATAGTCATAGAAGTGTAACTGTGATAGTCATGTAAGTGTAACTGTAATAGTCATGTAAGTGTAGCTGTGGTTGTCATGTAAGTGTAGCTGTGGTAGTCCTGTAAGCGTAGTTGTAGTATACTTCAAAGTGTAGCTGTGGTAGTCATGTAAGTGTAACCTTGGTAGTCTTTAAAGTGTAGCTGTGGTAGTCAGGTGAGTGTAGCTGTGGTTGTAATGTAAGTGTAGCTGTGGTAGTCATGTAAGTATAGCTGTGGTTGTAATGTAAGTGTAGCTGTGGTTGTCATGTATGTGTAGCTGTGATAGTCATGAAAGTGTAGCTTTAGTAGTCATTTAAGCATAGCCGTGGTAGTCATGTAAGTGTAGCTGTGATAGTCATGTTAGTGTATCTTTGGTCGAATGTAAGTGTAGCTGTGATAGTCATGTAAGTGTAGCTGTCGTAGTCATGTAAGTGTAGCTGTGGTAGTCCTGTAAGTGTAGCTCTGATAGTCATGTAAGTGTAGCTTTGGTAGTCATGTAAGTGTAGCTCTGATAGTCATGTTAGTGTATCTGTGGTAGAATGTAAGTGTAGCTGTGATAGTCATGTAAGTGTAGCTGTGGTAGTCATGTAAGTGTAGCTGTGGTAGTCCTGTAAGTGTAGCTCTGATAGTCATGTAAGTGTAGCTGTGGTAGTCATGTAAGTGTAGCTCTGATAGTCATGTTAGTGTATCTGTGGTAGAATGTAAGTGTAGCTGTGGTAGTCATGAAAGTGTTGCTGTAGTAGTCACGTAAGTGTAGCTGTGGTAGTCACGTAAGTGTAGCTGTTTTAGTCATGTTGGTGTAGCTGTGGTAGTCATGTTAGTGTAGCTGTGGTAGTCATGTAAGCGTAGCTGTGTTAGTCATGTAAGTGTAGCTGTGGTTGTCATGTAAGTGTATCTGTGTTAGTCATGTAAGTGTAGCTGTGATAGTCATGTAAGTGTAGCTGTGATAGTCATGTTAGTGTAGCTGTGATAGTCATGTTAGTGTAGCTGTGATAGTCCTGTAAGCGTAGTTGTGGTAGTCTTTAAAGTGTAGCTGTGGTAGTCATGTTAGTGTAGCTGTGGTAGTCATGTTAGTGTAGCTGTGATAGTCCTGTAAGCGTAGTTGTGGTAGTCTTTAAAGTGTAGCTGTGGTAGTCATGTTAGTGTAGCTGTGATAGTCATGTAAGCGTAGCTGTGGTTGTAATGTAAGTGTAGCTGTGATAGTCATGAAAGTGTAGCTGTTTTAGTCACGTAAGCGTAGCTGTGATAGTCATGTAAGTGTAGTTGTGGTAGTCATGTAAGTGTAGCTGTGATAGTCATGTTAGTGTAGCTGTGGTAGTCATGTAAGCGTAGCTGTGTTAGTCATGTAAGTGTAGCTGTGGTTGTCATGTAAGTGTATCTGTGTTAGTCATGTAAGTGTAGCTGTGATAGTCATGTAAGTGTAGCTGTGATAGTCATGTTAGTGTAGCTGTGATAGTCATGTTAGTGTAGCTGTGGTAGTCATGTAAGCGTAGCTGTGTTAGTCATGTAAGTGTAGCTGTGGTTGTCATGTAAGTGTATCTGTGTTAGTCATGTAAGTGTAGCTGTGATAGTCATGTTAGTGTAGCTGTGATAGTCATGTTAGTGTAGCTGTGATAGTCCTGTAAGCGTAGTTGTGGTAGTCTTTAAAGTGTAGCTGTGGTAGTCATGTTAGTGTAGCTGTGGTAGTCATGTTAGTGTAGCTGTGATAGTCCTGTAAGCGTAGTTGTGGTAGTCTTTAAAGTGTAGCTGTGGTAGTCATGTTAGTGTAGCTGTGATAGTCATGTAAGCGTAGCTGTGGTTGTAATGTAAGTGTAGCTGTGATAGTCATGAAAGTGTAGCTGTTTTAGTCACGTAAGCGTAGCTGTGATAGTCATGTAAGTGTAGTTGTGGTAGTCATGTAAGTGTAGCTGTGATAGTCATGTTAGTGTAGCTGTGATAGTCTTGTAAGTTTAGCTGTGATAGTCCTGTAAGCGTAGTTGTGGTAGTCTTTAAAGTGTAGCTGTGGTAGTCATGTTAGTGTAGCTGTGATAGTCATGTAAGCGTAGCTGTGGTTGTAATGTAAGTTTAGCTGTGATAGTCATGAAAGTGTAGCTGTGTTAGTCACGTAAGCGTAGCTGTGATAGTCATGTAAGTGTAGCTGCGGTAGTCAAGTAAGTGTAACTGTCATAGTCATGTTAGTGTAGCTGTGATAGTCTTGTAAGTTTAGCTGTGATAGTCCTGTAAGCGTAGCTCTGATAGTCATGTAAGTGTAGCTGAGGTAGTCATGTAAGTGTAGCTCTGATAGTCAAATAAGTGTAGCTGTGATAGTCAAATAAGTGTAGCTGTGGTAGTCATTAAAGTGTAGCTGTGGTAGTCATGTAAGTTTAGCTGTGGTTGTCTTGTAAGTGTAGCTGTGGTAGTCATGTTGGTGTAGCTGTGGTAGTCATGTTAGTGTAGCTGTGGTAGTCATGTAAGCGTAGCTGTGTTAGTCATGTAAGTGTAGCTGTGGTAGTCATGTAAGCGTAGCCGTGTTAGTCATGTAAGTGTAGCTGTGTTTGTCATGTAAGTGTAGATGTGTTAGTCATGTAAGTGTAGCAGTGGTAGTCATGTAAGTGTAGCTGTGGTAGTCTTGTAAGTGTAGCTGTGGTAGTCATGTAAGTATAGCTGTGGTAGTCATTTAAGTGTAGTTGTGGTAGTCCTGTAAGCGTAGTTGTGGTAGTCTTTAAATTGTGGTTGTGGTAGTCATGTGAGTGTAACCGTGGTAGTCTTTAAAGTGTAGCTGTGATAGTCATGTAAGTGTAGCTGTTGTTGTCATGTTGGTGTAGCTATGGTAGTCATGTTAGTGTAGCTGTGGTAGTCATGTAAGCATAGCTGTGATAGTCATAGAAGTGTAACTGTGATAGTCATGTAAGTGTGGCTGTGATAGTCATGTAAGTGTAGCTGTGGTAGTCATGTAAGTGTAGCTGTGGTAGTCATGTAAGCGTAGCTGTGTTTAGTCATGTATGTGTAGCTGTTGTTGTCATGTTGGTGTCGCTATGGTAGTCATGTTAGTGTAGCTGTGGTAGTCATGTAAGTGTAGCTGTGATAGTCATAGAAGTGTAACTGTGATAGTCATGTAAGTGTAACTGTAATAGTCATGTAAGTGTAGCTGTGGTTGTCATGTAAGTGTAGCTGTGGTAGTCCTGTAAGCGTAGTTGTAGTATACTTCAAAGTGTAGCTGTGGTAGTCATGTAAGTGTAACCTTGGTAGTCTTTAAAGTGTAGCTGTGGTAGTCAGGTGAGTGTAGCTGTGGTTGTAATGTAAGTGTAGCTGTGGTAGTCATGTAAGTATAGCTGTGGTTGTAATGTAAGTGTAGCTGTGGTTGTCATGTATGTGTAGCTGTGATAGTCATGAAAGTGTAGCTTTAGTAGTCATTTAAGCATAGCCGTGGTAGTCATGTAAGTGTAGCTGTGATAGTCATGTTAGTGTATCTTTGGTCGAATGTAAGTGTAGCTGTGATAGTCATGTAAGTGTAGCTGTCGTAGTCATGTAAGTGTAGCTGTGGTAGTCCTGTAAGTGTAGCTCTGATAGTCATGTAAGTGTAGCTGTGGTAGTCATGTAAGTGTAGCTCTGATAGTCATGTTAGTGTATCTGTGGTAGAATGTAAGTGTAGCTGTGGTAGTCATGAAAGTGTTGCTGTAGTAGTCACGTAAGTGTAGCTGTGGTAGTCACGTAAGTGTAGCTGTTTTAGTCATGTTGGTGTAGCTGTGGTAGTCATGTTAGTGTAGCTGTGGTAGTCTTGTAAGTTTACCTGTGGTAGTCATGTAAGTGTAACTGTCATAGTCGTGTAAGTGTAGCTGTGGTAGTCGTGTAAGTGTAGCTGTGATAGTCATGTAAGTGTAGTTGTGATAGTCATGTAAGCGTAGCTGTGATAGTCAGGTAAGTGTAGCTGTGATAGTCATGTAAGTGTAACTGTGATAGTCATGTAAGTGTAACTGTGATAGTCATATTGGTGTAGCTCTGGTAGTCATGAAAGTGTAGCTGTGGTAGTCATGTAAGTGTAGCTGTGATAGTCATGTTAGTGTATCTGTGGTAGTCATGTAAGTGTAGCTGTGGTAGTCATGTAAGCGTAGCTGTGTTTAGTCATGTATGTGTAGCTGTTGTTGTCATGTTGGTGTAGCTATGGTAGTCATGTTAGTGTAGCTGTGGTAGTCATGTAAGCGTAGCTGTGATAGTCATAGAAGTGTAACTGTGATAGTCATGTAAGTGTGGCTGTGATAGTCATGTAAGTGTAGCTGTGGTAGTCATGTAAGTGTAGCTGTGGTAGTCATGTAAGCGTAGCTGTGTTTAGTCATGTATGTGTAGCTGTTGTTGTCATGTTGGTGTAGCTGTGGTAGTCAGGTGAGTATTGCTGTGGTTGTAATGTAAGTGTAGCTGTGGTAGTCATGTAAGTATAGCTGTGGTTGTAATGTAAGTGTAGCTGTGGTTGTCATGTATGTGTAGCTGTGATAGTCATGAAAGTGTAGCTTTAGTAGTCATGTAAGCATAGCCGTGGTAGTCATGTAAGTGTAGCTGTGATACTCATGTTAGTGTATCTTTGGTCGAATGTAAGTGTAGCTGTGATAGTCATGTAAGTGTAGCTGTCGTAGTCATGTAAGTGTAGCTGTGGTAGTCCTGTAAGTGTAGCTCTGATAGTCATGTAAGTGTAGCTGTGGTAGTCACGTAAGTGTAGCTGTTTTAGTCATGTTGGTGTAGCTGTGGTAGTCATGTTAGTGTAGCTGTGGTAGTCATGTAAGCGTAGCTGTGATAGTCATAGAAGTGTAACTGTGATAGTCATGTAAGTGTGGCTGTGATAGTCATGTAAGTGTAGCTGTGGTAGTCATGTAAGTGTAGCTGTGGTAGTCATGTAAGCGTAGCTGTGTTTAGTCATGTATGTGTAGCTGTTGTTGTCATGTTGGTGTCGCTATGGTAGTCATGTTAGTGTAGCTGTGGTAGTCATGTAAGTGTAGCTGTGATAGTCATAGAAGTGTAACTGTGATAGTCATGTAAGTGTAACTGTAATAGTCATGTAAGTGTAGCTGTGGTAGTCATGTAAGTGTAGCTGTGGTAGTCCTGTAAGCGTAGTTGTAGTATACTTCAAAGTGTAGCTGTGGTAGTCATGTAAGTGTAACCTTGGTAGTCTTTAAAGTGTAGCTGTGGTAGTCAGGTGAGTGTAGCTGTGGTTGTAATGTAAGTGTAGCTGTGGTAGTCATGTAAGTATAGCTGTGGTTGTAATGTAAGTGTAGCTGTGGTTGTCATGTATGTGTAGCTGTGATAGTCATGAAAGTGTAGCTTTAGTAGTCATGTAAGCATAGCCGTGGTAGTCATGTAAGTGTAGCTGTGATAGTCATGTTAGTGTATCTTTGGTCGAATGTAAGTGTAGCTGTGATAGTCATGTAAGTGTAGCTGTCGTAGTCATGTAAGTGTAGCTGTGGTAGTCCTGTAAGTGTAGCCCTGATAGTCATGTAAGTGTAGCTGTGGTAGTCATGTAAGTGTAGCTCTGATAGTCATGTTAGTGTATCTGTGGTAGAATGTAAGTGTAGCTGTGGTAGTCATGAAAGTGTTGCTGTAGTAGTCACGTAAGTGTAGCTGTGGTAGTCACGTAAGTGTAGCTGTTTTAGTCATGTTGGTGTAGCTGTGGTAGTCATGTTAGTGTAGCTGTGGTAGTCTTGTAAGTGTAGCTCTGATAGTCATGTAAGTGTAGTTGTGGTAGTCATGTAAGTGTAGCTGTGATAGTCATGTAAGTTTACCTGTTGTAGTCTTGTAAGTGTAGCTGTGGTAGTCATGTAAGTGTAGCTGTGGTAGTCATGTAAGTGTAGCTGTGGTAGTCATGGTGGTGTAGCTGTGGTTGTCATGTAAGCGTAGCTGTGTTAGTCATGTATGTGTAGCTGTGGTTGTCATGTAAGTGTAGCTGTGGTAGTCATGTAAGTGTAGCTCTGATAGTCATGTAAGTGTAGTTGTGGTAGTCATGTAAGTGTAGCTGTGATAGTCATGTAAGTTTACCTGTGGTAGTCTTGTAAGTGTAGCTGTGGTAGTCATGTAAGTGTAGCTGTGGTAGTCTTTTAAGTGTAGTTGTGGTAGTCATGTAAGTGTAACTGTCATAGTCATGTAAGTGTAGCTGTGGTAGTCATGTAAGTGTAACTGTCATAGTCGTGTAAGTGTAGCTGTGGTAGTCGTGTAAGTGTAGCTGTGATAGTCATGTAAGTGTAGTTGTGATAGTCATGTAAGCGTAGCTGTGATAGTCAGGTAAGTGTAGCTGTGATAGTCATGTAAGTGTAAGTGTGATAGTCATGTAAGTGTAACTGTGATAGTCATGTTGGTGTAGCTCTGGTAGTCATGAAATTGTAGCTGTGGTAGTCATGTAAGTGTAGCTGTGATAGTCATGTTAGTGTATCTGTGGTAGTCATGTAAGTGTAGCTGTGGTAGTCATGTAAGCGTAGCTGTGTTTAGTCATGTATGTGTAGCTGTTGTTGTCATGTTGGTGTAGCTATGGTAGTCATGTTAGTGTAGCTGTGGTAGTCATGTAAGCGTAGCTGTGATAGTCATAGAAGTGTAACTGTGATAGTCATGTAAGTGTGGCTGTGATAGTCATGTAAGTGTAGCTGTGGTAGTCATGTAAGTGTAGCTGTGGTAGTCATGTAAGCGTAGCTGTGTTTAGTCATGTATGTGTAGCTGTTGTTGTCATGTTGGTGTAGCTATGGTAGTCATGTTAGTGTAGCTGTGGTAGTCATGTAAGTGTAGCTGTGATAGTCATAGAAGTGTAACTGTGATAGTCATGTAAGTGTAACTGTAATAGTCATGTAAGTGTAGCTGTGGTAGTCATGTAAGTGTAGCTGTGGTAGTCCTGTAAGCGTAGTTGTAGTATACTTCAAAGTGTAGCTGTGGTAGTCATGTAAGTGTAACCTTGGTAGTCTTTAAAGTGTAGCTGTGGTAGTCAGGTGAGTGTAGCTGTGGTTGTAATGTAAGTGTAGCTGTGGTAGTCATGTAAGTATAGCTGTGGTTGTAATGTAAGTGTAGCTGTGGTTGTCATGTATGTGTAGCTGTGATAGTCATGAAAGTGTAGCTTTAGTAGTCATGTAAGCATAGCCGTGGTAGTCATGTAAGTGTAGCTGTGATACTCATGTTAGTGTATCTTTGGTCGAATGTAAGTGTAGCTGTGATAGTCATGTAAGTGTAGCTGTGGTAGTCATGTAAGTGTAGCTGTGGTAGTCCTGTAAGTGTAGCTCTGATAGTCATGTAAGTGTAGCTGTGGTAGTCATGTAAGTGTAGCTCTGATAGTCATGTTAGTGTATCTGTGGTAGAATGTAAGTGTAGCTGTGGTAGTCATGAAAGTGTTGCTGTAGTAGTCACGTAAGTGTAGCTGTGGTAGTCACGTAAGTGTAGCTGTTTTAGTCATGTTGGTGTAGCTGTGGTAGTCATGTTAGTGTAGCTGTGGTAGTCATGTAAGCGTAGCTGTGTTAGTCATGTAAGTGTAGCTGTGGTTGTCATGTAAGTGTATCTGTGTTAGTCATGTAAGTGTAGCTGTGATAGTCATGTAAGTGTAGCTGTGATAGTCATGTTAGTGTAGCTGTGATAGTCATGTTAGTGTAGCTGTGATAGTCCTGTAAGCGTAGTTGTGGTAGTCTTTAAAGTGTAGCTGTGGTAGTCATGTTAGTGTAGCTGTGGTAGTCATGTTAGTGTAGCTGTGATAGTCCTGTAAGCGTAGTTGTGGTAGTCTTTAAAGTGTAGCTGTGGTAGTCATGTTAGTGTAGCTGTGATAGTCATGTAAGCGTAGCTGTGGTTGTAATGTAAGTGTAGCTGTGATAGTCATGAAAGTGTAGCTGTTTTAGTCACGTAAGCGTAGCTGTGATAGTCATGTAAGTGTAGTTGTGGTAGTCATGTAAGTGTAGCTGTGATAGTCATGTTAGTGTAGCTGTGATAGTCATGTTAGTGTAGCTGTGGTAGTCATGTAAGCGTAGCTGTGTTAGTCATGTAAGTGTAGCTGTGGTTGTCATGTAAGTGTATCTGTGTTAGTCATGTAAGTGTAGCTGTGATAGTCATGTAAGTGTAGCTGTGATAGTCATGTTAGTGTAGCTGTGATAGTCATGTTAGTGTAGCTGTGGTAGTCATGTAAGCGTAGCTGTGTTAGTCATGTAAGTGTAGCTGTGGTTGTCATGTAAGTGTATCTGTGTTAGTCATGTAAGTGTAGCTGTGATAGTCATGTAAGTGTAGCTGTGATAGTCATGTTAGTGTAGCTGTGATAGTCATGTTAGTGTAGCTGTGATAGTCCTGTAAGCGTAGTTGTGGTAGTCTTTAAAGTGTAGCTGTGGTAGTCATGTTAGTGTAGCTGTGGTAGTCATGTTAGTGTAGCTGTGATAGTCCTGTAAGCGTAGTTGTGGTAGTCTTTAAAGTGTAGCTGTGGTAGTCATGTTAGTGTAGCTGTGATAGTCATGTAAGCGTAGCTGTGGTTGTAATGTAAGTGTAGCTGTGATAGTCATGAAAGTGTAGCTGTTTTAGTCACGTAAGCGTAGCTGTGATAGTCATGTAAGTGTAGTTGTGGTAGTCATGTAAGTGTAGCTGTGATAGTCATGTTAGTGTAGCTGTGATAGTCTTGTAAGTTTAGCTGTGATAGTCCTGTAAGCGTAGTTGTGGTAGTCTTTAAAGTGTAGCTGTGGTAGTCATGTTAGTGTAGCTGTGATAGTCATGTAAGCGTAGCTGTGGTTGTAATGTAAGTTTAGCTGTGATAGTCATGAAAGTGTAGCTGTGTTAGTCACGTAAGCGTAGCTGTGATAGTCATGTAAGTGTAGCTGCGGTAGTCAAGTAAGTGTAACTGTCATAGTCATGTTAGTGTAGCTGTGATAGTCTTGTAAGTTTAGCTGTGATAGTCCTGTAAGCGTAGCTCTGATAGTCATGTAAGTGTAGCTGAGGTAGTCATGTAAGTGTAGCTCTGATAGTCAAATAAGTGTAGCTGTGATAGTCAAATAAGTGTAGCTGTGGTAGTCATTAAAGTGTAGCTGTGGTAGTCATGTAAGTTTAGCTGTGGTTGTCTTGTAAGTGTAGCTGTGGTAGTCATGTTGGTGTAGCTGTGGTAGTCATGTTAGTGTAGCTGTGGTAGTCATGTAAGCGTAGCTGTGTTAGTCATGTAAGTGTAGCTGTGGTAGTCATGTAAGCGTAGCCGTGTTAGTCATGTAAGTGTAGCTGTGTTTGTCATGTAAGTGTAGATGTGTTAGTCATGTAAGTGTAGCAGTGGTAGTCATGTAAGTGTAGCTGTGGTAGTCTTGTAAGTGTAGCTGTGGTAGTCATGTAAGTATAGCTGTGGTAGTCATTTAAGTGTAGTTGTGGTAGTCCTGTAAGCGTAGTTGTGGTAGTCTTTAAATTGTGGTTGTGGTAGTCATGTGAGTGTAACCGTGGTAGTCTTTAAAGTGTAGCTGTGATAGTCATGTAAGTGTAGCTGTGATAGTCATGTTAGTGTAGTTGTGGTATTCATGTAAGCGTGGTTGTGGTAGTCTTTAACCTGTAGCTGTGGTAGTCTTTAACGTGTTGCTGTGGTAGTCATGTTAGTGTAGCTGTGGTAGTCTTGTAAGTGTAGCTCTGGTAGTCATGAAAGTGTAGCTGTGGTAGTCATGTAAGTGTAGCTGTGATAGTCATGTTAGTGTATTTGTGGTAGTCATGTAAGTGTAGCTGTGGTAGTCATGTAAGTGTAGCTCTGGTAGTCATGAAAGTGTAGCTGTGGTAGTCATGTAAGTGTAGCTGTGATAATCATGTTAGTGTAGCTGTGGTAGTCATGTAAGTGTAGCTGTGGTAGTCATGTAAGTGTAGCTCTGATAGTCATGTAAGTGTAGCTGAGGTAGTCATGTAAGTGTAGCTCTGATAGTCAAATAAGTGTAGCTGTGATAGTCAAATAAGTGTAGCTGTGGTAGTCATGTAAGTGTAGCTGTGGTAGTCATGGTGGTGTAGCTGTGGTTGTCATGTAAGCGTAGCTGTGTTAGTCATGTATGTGTAGCTGTGGTTGTCATGTAAGTTTAGCTGTGGTAGTCATGTAAGTGTAGCTGTGGTAGTCATGTAAGTGTAGCTGTGATAGTCATGTAAGTGTAGCTGTGGTAGTCATGTAAGTGTAGCTGAGGTAGTCATGTAAGTGTAGCTGTGGTAGTCATGTAAGTGTAGCTGTGATAGTCATGTAAGTGTAGCTGAGGTAGTCATGTAAGTGTAGCTGTGATAGTCATGTAAGTGTAGCTGTGGTAGTCATGTAAGTGTAGCTGTGGTAGTCATGTAAGTGTAGCTGTGATAGTCATGTAAGTGTAGCTGTGATAGTCATGTTGTTGTAGCTGTGGTAGTCTTTAAAGTGTAGTTGTGGTAGTCATGTAAGTGTAGCTGTGATAGTCATGTAAGCGTAGCTGTGTTAGTCATGTAAGTGTAGCTGGTATAGTCATGTAAGTGTAGCTGTGGTAGTCATGTAAGTGTAGCTGTGATAGTCATGTAAGTGTAGCTGTGATAGTCATGTTAGTGTAGTTGTGGTATTCATGTAAGCGTGGTTGTGGTAGTCTTTAACGTGTAGCTGTGGTAGTCATGTTAGTGTAGCTGTGGTAGTCTTGTAAGTTTAGCTCTGGTAGTCATGAAAGTGTAGCTGTGGTAGTCATGTAAGTGTAGCTGTGATAGTCATGTTAGTGTATCTGTGGTAGTCATGTAAGTGTAGCTGTGGTAGTCATGTAAGTGTAGCTCTGGTAGTCATGAAAGTGTAGCTGTGGTAGTCATGTAAGTGTAGCTGTGATAATCATGTTAGTGTAGCTGAGGTAGTCATGTAAGTGTAGCTGTGGTAGTCATGTAAGTGTAGCTCTGATAGTCATGTAAGTGTAGCTCTGATAGTCAAATAAGTGTAGCTGTGATAGTCAAATAAGTGTAGCTGTGGTAGTCATGTAAGTGTAGCTGTGGTAGTCATGGTGGTGTAGCTGTGGTTGTCATGTAAGCGTAGCTGTGTTAGTCATGTATGTGTAGCTGTGGTTGTCATGTAAGTTTAGCTGTGGTAGTCATGTACGTGTGGCTGTGGTAGTCATGTAAGTGTAGCTGTGGTAGTCATGTAAGTGTAGCTGTGGTAGTCATGTAAGTGTAGCTGAGGTAGTCATGTAAGTGTAGCTGTGATAGTCATGTAAGTGTAGCTGAGGTAGTCATGTAAGTGTAGCTGTGATAGTCATGTAAGTGTAGCTGTGATAGTCATGTAAGTGTACCTGAGGTAGTCATGTAAGTGTAGCTGTGATAGTCATGTAAGTGTAGTTGTGGTAGTCATGTAAGTGTAGCTGTGATAGTCATGTAAGCGTAGCTGTGATAGTCATGTAAGTGTAGCTGGTATAGTCATGGAAGTGTAGTTGTGGTAGTCATGTAAGTGTAGCTGTGGTAGTCATGTAAGTGTAGCT
Organism: Lampris megalopsis; assembly: GCA_022114975.2. Taxonomy (NCBI): domain Eukaryota; kingdom Metazoa; phylum Chordata; class Actinopteri; order Lampriformes; family Lampridae; genus Lampris; species Lampris megalopsis. Next base: position 59,252 of record JAJHIY020001991.1, on the reverse strand, counting down.
GTGATAGTCATGTAAGTGTAGCTGTGGTAGTCTTTAAAGTGTAGTTGTGGTAGTCATGTAAGTGTAGCTGTGATAGTCATGTAAGTTTAGCTGTGGTAGTCTTGTAAGTGTAGCTGTGGTAGTCATGTAAGTGTAGCTCTAATAGTCATGTAAGTGTAGCTGAGGTAGTCATGTAAGTGTAGTTGTGATAGTCATGTAAGTGTAGCTGTGATAGTCATGTAAGTGTAGCTGTGGTAGTCATGTAAGTGTAGCTCTGATAGTCATGTAAGTGTAGCTGAGGTAGTCATGTAAGTGTAGTTGTGATAGTCATGTAAGTGTAGCTGTGATAGTCATGTAAGTGTAGCTGTGGTAGTCTTTAAAGTGTAGTTCTGATAGTCATGTAAGTGTAGCTGTGTTAGTCATGTAAGTGTAGCTGTGATAGTCATGTAAGTGTAGCTGTGATAGTCTTGTAAGTGTAGCTGTGATAGTCATGTTGGTGTAGCTGTGGTAGTCATGTAAGTGTAGCTGTGGTAGTCATGTTGGTGTAGCTGTGGTAGTCATTTTTAAGTTTAGCTGTGGTAGTCATGTTGGTGTAGCTGTGGTAGTCATGTTGGTGTAGCTGTGGTAGTCATGTAAGTGTAGCTGTGGTAGTCTTGTAAGTGTAGCTGTGATAGTCATGTTGGTGTAGCTGTGGTAGTCATTTTTAAGTTTAGCTGTGGTAGTCATGTTGGTGTAGCTGTGGTAGTCATGTTGGTGTAGCTGTGGTAGTCATGTAAGTGTAGCTGTGGTAGTCTTGTAAGTGTAGCTGTGGTAGTCATGTTGGTGTAGCTGTGGTAGTCATGTTGGTGTAGCTGTGGTAGTCATGTTAGTGTAGCTGTGGTAGTCATGTTAGTGTAGCTTTGGTAGTCATGTTAGTGTAGCTGTGGTAGTCATGTAAGTGTAGCTGTGGTAGTCATGTTGGTGTAGCTGTGGTAGTCATGTAAGTGTAGCTGTGGTAGTCATGTTGGTGTAGCTGTGGTAGTCATGTAAGTGTAGCTGTGGTAGTCATGTAAGTGTAGCTGTTGTAGTCATGTTAGTGTAGCTGTGGTAGTCATGTTGGTGTAGCTGTGGTATTCATGTTAGTGTAGCTGTGGTAGTCATGTTGGTGTAGCTGTGGTAGTCATGTTGGTGTAGCTGTGGTAGTCATGTTGGTGTAGCTGTGGTAGTCATGTTAGTTTAGCTGTGGTAGTCATGTTAGTGTATCTGTGGTAGTCATGTAAGTGTAGCTGTGGTAGTCATGTAAGTGTAGCTCTGATAGTCAAATAAGTGTAGCTGTGATAGTCAAATAAGTGTAGCTGTGGTAGTCATGTAAGTGTAGCTGTGGTAGTCATGGTGGTGTAGCTGTGGTAGTCATGTAAGTGTAGCTGTGGTAGTCATGTTGGTGTAGCTGTGGTAGTCATGTTGGTGTAGCTGTGGTAGTCATGTAAGTGTAGTTGTGGTAGTCATGTAAGTGTAGCTGTGGTAGTCATGTAAGTGTAGCTGTGATAGTCATGTAAGTGTAGCTGTGGTAGTCATGGTGGTGTAGCTGTGGTAGTCATGTAAGTGTAGCTGTGGTAGTCATGTTGGTGTAGCTGTGGTAGTCATGTTGGTGTAGCTGTGGTAGTCATGTAAGTGTACCTGAGGTAGTCATGTAAGTGTAGCTGTGATAGTCATGTAAGTCTAGTTGTGGTAGTCATGTAAGTGTAGCTGTGGTAGTCATGTAAGTGTAGCTGTGATAGTCATGTAAGCGTAGCTGTGTTAGTCATGTAAGTGTAGCTGGTATAGTCATGGAAGTGTAGTTGTGGTAGTCATGTAAGTGTAGCTGTGGTAGTCATGTAAGTGTAGCTGTGATAGTCATGTAAGTGTAGCTGTGGTAGTCTTTAAAGTGTAGTTGTGGTAGTCATGTAAGTGTAGCTGTGATAGTCATGTAAGTTTAGCTGTGGTAGTCTTGTAAGTGTAGCTGTGGTAGTCATGTAAGTGTAGCTCCAATAGTCATGTAAGTGTAACTGAGGTAGTCATGTAAGTGTAGTTGTGATAGTCATGTAAGTGTAGCTGTGATAGTCATGTAAGTGTAGCTGTGGTAGTCATGTAAGTGTAGTTGCGATAGTCATGTAAGTGTAGCTGTGATAGTCATGTAAGTGTAGCTGTGGTAGTCTTTAAAGTGTAGTTCTGATAGTCATGTAAGTGTAGCTGTGTTAGTCATGTAAGTGTAGCTGTGATAGTCATGTAAGTGTAGCTGTGATAGTCTTGTAAGTGTAGCTGTGATAGTCATGTTGGTGTAGCTGTGGTAGTCATGTAAGTGTAGCTGTGGTAGTCATGTTGGTGTAGCTGTGGTAGTCATGTAAGTGTAGCTGTGGTAGTCTTGTAAGTGTAGCTGTGATAGTCATGTTGGTGTAGCTGTGGTAGTCATGTAAGTTTAGCTGTGGTAGTCATGTTGGTGTAGCTGTGGTAGTCATGTTAGTGTAGCTGTGGTAGTCATGTAAGTGTAGCTGTGGTAGTCTTGTAAGTGTAGCTGTGGTAGTCATGTTGGTGTAGCTGTGGTAGTCATGTTGGTTTTTGCTGTGGTAGTCATGTTAGTGTAGCTGTGGTAGTCATGTTAGTGTAGCTGTGGTAGTCATGTTAGTGTAGCTGTGGTAGTCATGTAAGTGTAGCTGTGGTAGTCATGTTGGTGTAGCTGTGGTAGTCATGTAAGTGTAGCTGTGGTAGTCATGTTGGTGTAGCTGTGGTAGTCATGTAAGTGTAGCTGTGGTAGTCATGTAAGTGTAGCTGTTGTAGTCATGTTAGTGTAGCTGTGGTAGTCATGTTGGTGTAGCTGTGGTATTCATGTTAGTGTAGCTGTGGTATTCATGTTGGTGTAGCTGTGGTAGTCATGTTGGTGTAGCTGTGGTAGTCATGTAAGTGTAGCTGTGGTAGTCATGTTAGTTTAGCTGTGGTAGTCATGTTAGTGTATCTGTGGTAGTCATGTAAGTGTGGCTGTGGTAGTCATGTAAGTGTAGCTCTGATAGTCAAATAAGTGTAGCTGTGATAGTCAAATAAGTGTAGCTGTGGTAGTCATGTAAGTGTAGCTGTGGTAGTCATGGTGGTGTAGCTGTGGTAGTCATGTAAGTGTAGCTGTGGTAGTCATGTTGGTGTAGCTGTGGTAGTCATGTTGGTGTAGCTGTGGTAGTCATGTAAGTGTAGCTGTGGTACTCATGTAAGTGTAGCTGTGGTAGTCATGTTGGTGTAGCTGTGGTAGTCTTGTTGGTGTAGCTGTGGTAGTCATGTTGGTGTAGCTTTGATAGTCAAATAAGTGTAGCTGTGGTAGTCTTTAAAGTGTAGCTGTGGTAGTCATGTTGGTGTAGCTGCGGTAGTCATGCAAGTGTAGCTGTGATAGTCATGTAAGTGTAGCTGTGGTAGTCATGTAAGCGTAGCTGTGTTAGTCATGTATGTGTAGCTGTGGTTGTCATGTAAGTGTAGCTGTGGTAGTCATGTAAGTGTAGCTGTGATAGTGTTGTAAGTGTAGCTGTGGTAGTCATGTAAGTTTAGCTGTGATAGTCATGTTGGTGCAGCTGTGGTAGTCATGTAAGTGTAGCTGTGGTAGTCATGTTGGTGTAGCTGTGGTAGTCATGTAAGTTTAGCTGTGGTAGTCATTTAAGTGTAGTTGTGGTAGTCCTGTAAGCGTAGTTGTGGTAGTCTTTAAATTGTGGTTGTGGTAGTCATGTGAGTGTAACCGTGGTAGTCTTTAAAGTGTAGCTGTGATAGTCATGTTAGTGTAGTTGTGGTATTCATGTAAGCGTGGTTGTGGTAGTCTTTAACGTGTAGCTGTGGTAGTCTTTAACGTGTAGCTGTGGTAGTCATGTTAGTGTAGCTGTGGTAGTCTTGTAAGTGTAGCTCTGGTAGTCATGAAAGTGTAGCTGTGGTAGTCATGTAAGTGTAGCTTTGATAGTCATGTTAGTGTATCTGTGGTAGTCATGTAAGTGTAGCTGTGGTAGTCATGTAAGTGTAGCTCTGGTAGTCATGAAAGTGTAGCTGTGGTAGTCATGTAAGTGTAGCTGTGGTAGTCTTTAAAGTGTAGTTGTGGTAGTCATGTTGGTGTAGCTGTGGTAGTCATGTTGGTGTAGCTGTGGTAGTCATGTTGGTGTAGCTGTGGTAGTCATGTTAGTTTAGCTGTGGTAGTCATGTTAGTGTATCTGTGGTAGTCATGTAAGTGTAGCTGTGGTAGTCATGTAAGTGTAGCTCTGATAGTCAAATAAGTGTAGCTGTGATAGTCAAATAAGTGTAGCTGTGGTAGTCATGTAAGTGTAGCTGTGGTAGTCATGGTGGTGTAGCTGTGGTTGTCATGTAAGCGTAGCTGTGTTAGTCATGTATGTGTAGCTGTGGTTGTCATGTAAGTTTAGCTGTGGTAGTCATGTACGTGTGGCTGTGGTAGTCATGTAAGTGTAGCTGTGGTAGTCATGTAAGTGTAGCTGTGATAGTCATGTAAGTGTAGCTGTGGTAGTCATGTAAGTGTAGCTGAGGTAGTCATGTAAGTGTAGCTGTGATAGTCATGTAAGTGTAGCTGAGGTAGTCATGTAAGTGTAGCTGTGATAGTCATGTAAGTGTAGCTGTGATAGTCATGTAAGTGTACCTGAGGTAGTCATGTAAGTGTAGCTGTGATAGTCATGTAAGTGTAGTTGTGGTAGTCATGTAAGTGTAGCTGTGATAGTCATGTAAGCGTAGCTGTGATAGTCATGTAAGTGTAGCTGGTATAGTCATGGAAGTGTAGTTGTGGTAGTCATGTAAGTGTAGCTGTGGTAGTCATGTAAGTGTAGCTGTGATAGTCATGTAAGTGTAGCTGTGGTAGTCTTTAAAGTGTAGTTGTGGTAGTCATGTAAGTGTAGCTGTGATAGTCATGTAAGTTTAGCTGTGGTAGTCTTGTAAGTGTAGCTGTGGTAGTCATGTAAGTGTAGCTCTAATAGTCATGTAAGTGTAGCTGAGGTAGTCATGTAAGTGTAGTTGTGATAGTCATGTAAGTGTAGCTGTGATAGTCATGTAAGTGTAGCTGTGGTAGTCATGTAAGTGTAGCTCTGATAGTCATGTAAGTGTAGCTGAGGTAGTCATGTAAGTGTAGTTGTGATAGTCATGTAAGTGTAGCTGTGATAGTCATGTAAGTGTAGCTGTGGTAGTCTTTAAAGTGTAGTTCTGATAGTCATGTAAGTGTAGCTGTGTTAGTCATGTAAGTGTAGCTGTGATAGTCATGTAAGTGTAGCTGTGATAGTCTTGTAAGTGTAGCTGTGATAGTCATGTTGGTGTAGCTGTGGTAGTCATGTAAGTGTAGCTGTGGTAGTCATGTTGGTGTAGCTGTGGTAGTCATTTTTAAGTTTAGCTGTGGTAGTCATGTTGGTGTAGCTGTGGTAGTCATGTTGGTGTAGCTGTGGTAGTCATGTAAGTGTAGCTGTGGTAGTCTTGTAAGTGTAGCTGTGATAGTCATGTTGGTGTAGCTGTGGTAGTCATTTTTAAGTTTAGCTGTGGTAGTCATGTTGGTGTAGCTGTGGTAGTCATGTTGGTGTAGCTGTGGTAGTCATGTAAGTGTAGCTGTGGTAGTCTTGTAAGTGTAGCTGTGGTAGTCATGTTGGTGTAGCTGTGGTAGTCATGTTGGTGTAGCTGTGGTAGTCATGTTAGTGTAGCTGTGGTAGTCATGTTAGTGTAGCTTTGGTAGTCATGTTAGTGTAGCTGTGGTAGTCATGTAAGTGTAGCTGTGGTAGTCATGTTGGTGTAGCTGTGGTAGTCATGTAAGTGTAGCTGTGGTAGTCATGTTGGTGTAGCTGTGGTAGTCATGTAAGTGTAGCTGTGGTAGTCATGTTGGTGTAGCTGTGGTAGTCATGTTGGTGTAGCTGTGGTAGTCATGTTAGTGTAGCTGTGGTAGTCATGTTAGTGTAGCTTTGGTAGTCATGTTAGTGTAGCTGTGGTAGTCATGTAAGTGTAGCTGTGGTAGTCATGTTGGTGTAGCTGTGGTAGTCATGTAAGTGTAGCTGTGGTAGTCATGTTGGTGTAGCTGTGGTAGTCATGTAAGTGTAGCTGTGGTAGTCATGTAAGTGTAGCTGTTGTAGTCATGTTAGTGTAGCTGTGGTAGTCATGTTGGTGTAGCTGTGGTATTCATGTTAGTGTAGCTGTGGTAGTCATGTTGGTGTAGCTGTGGTAGTCATGTTGGTGTAGCTGTGGTAGTCATGTTGGTGTAGCTGTGGTAGTCATGTTAGTTTAGCTGTGGTAGTCATGTTAGTGTATCTGTGGTAGTCATGTAAGTGTAGCTGTGGTAGTCATGTAAGTGTAGCTCTGATAGTCAAATAAGTGTAGCTGTGATAGTCAAATAAGTGTAGCTGTGGTAGTCATGTAAGTGTAGCTGTGGTAGTCATGGTGGTGTAGCTGTGGTAGTCATGTAAGTGTAGCTGTGGTAGTCATGTTGGTGTAGCTGTGGTAGTCATGTTGGTGTAGCTGTGGTAGTCATGTAAGTGTAGTTGTGGTAGTCATGTAAGTGTAGCTGTGGTAGTCATGTAAGTGTAGCTGTGATAGTCATGTAAGTGTAGCTGTGGTAGTCATGGTGGTGTAGCTGTGGTAGTCATGTAAGTGTAGCTGTGGTAGTCATGTTGGTGTAGCTGTGGTAGTCATGTTGGTGTAGCTGTGGTAGTCATGTAAGTGTACCTGAGGTAGTCATGTAAGTGTAGCTGTGATAGTCATGTAAGTCTAGTTGTGGTAGTCATGTAAGTGTAGCTGTGGTAGTCATGTAAGTGTAGCTGTGATAGTCATGTAAGCGTAGCTGTGTTAGTCATGTAAGTGTAGCTGGTATAGTCATGGAAGTGTAGTTGTGGTAGTCATGTAAGTGTAGCTGTGGTAGTCATGTAAGTGTAGCTGTGATAGTCATGTAAGTGTAGCTGTGGTAGTCTTTAAAGTGTAGTTGTGGTAGTCATGTAAGTGTAGCTGTGATAGTCATGTAAGTTTAGCTGTGGTAGTCTTGTAAGTGTAGCTGTGGTAGTCATGTAAGTGTAGCTCCAATAGTCATGTAAGTGTAACTGAGGTAGTCATGTAAGTGTAGTTGTGATAGTCATGTAAGTGTAGCTGTGATAGTCATGTAAGTGTAGCTGTGGTAGTCATGTAAGTGTAGTTGCGATAGTCATGTAAGTGTAGCTGTGATAGTCATGTAAGTGTAGCTGTGGTAGTCTTTAAAGTGTAGTTCTGATAGTCATGTAAGTGTAGCTGTGTTAGTCATGTAAGTGTAGCTGTGATAGTCATGTAAGTGTAGCTGTGATAGTCTTGTAAGTGTAGCTGTGATAGTCATGTTGGTGTAGCTGTGGTAGTCATGTAAGTGTAGCTGTGGTAGTCATGTTGGTGTAGCTGTGGTAGTCATGTAAGTGTAGCTGTGGTAGTCTTGTAAGTGTAGCTGTGATAGTCATGTTGGTGTAGCTGTGGTAGTCATGTAAGTTTAGCTGTGGTAGTCATGTTGGTGTAGCTGTGGTAGTCATGTTAGTGTAGCTGTGGTAGTCATGTAAGTGTAGCTGTGGTAGTCTTGTAAGTGTAGCTGTGGTAGTCATGTTGGTGTAGCTGTGGTAGTCATGTTGGTTTTTGCTGTGGTAGTCATGTTAGTGTAGCTGTGGTAGTCATGTTAGTGTAGCTGTGGTAGTCATGTTAGTGTAGCTGTGGTAGTCATGTAAGTGTAGCTGTGGTAGTCATGTTGGTGTAGCTGTGGTAGTCATGTAAGTGTAGCTGTGGTAGTCATGTTGGTGTAGCTGTGGTAGTCATGTAAGTGTAGCTGTGGTAGTCATGTAAGTGTAGCTGTTGTAGTCATGTTAGTGTAGCTGTGGTAGTCATGTTGGTGTAGCTGTGGTATTCATGTTAGTGTAGCTGTGGTATTCATGTTGGTGTAGCTGTGGTAGTCATGTTGGTGTAGCTGTGGTAGTCATGTAAGTGTAGCTGTGGTAGTCATGTTAGTTTAGCTGTGGTAGTCATGTTAGTGTATCTGTGGTAGTCATGTAAGTGTGGCTGTGGTAGTCATGTAAGTGTAGCTCTGATAGTCAAATAAGTGTAGCTGTGATAGTCAAATAAGTGTAGCTGTGGTAGTCATGTAAGTGTAGCTGTGGTAGTCATGGTGGTGTAGCTGTGGTAGTCATGTAAGTGTAGCTGTGGTAGTCATGTTGGTGTAGCTGTGGTAGTCATGTTGGTGTAGCTGTGGTAGTCATGTAAGTGTAGCTGTGGTACTCATGTAAGTGTAGCTGTGGTAGTCATGTTGGTGTAGCTGTGGTAGTCTTGTTGGTGTAGCTGTGGTAGTCATGTTGGTGTAGCTTTGATAGTCAAATAAGTGTAGCTGTGGTAGTCTTTAAAGTGTAGCTGTGGTAGTCATGTTGGTGTAGCTGCGGTAGTCATGCAAGTGTAGCTGTGATAGTCATGTAAGTGTAGCTGTGGTAGTCATGTAAGCGTAGCTGTGTTAGTCATGTATGTGTAGCTGTGGTTGTCATGTAAGTGTAGCTGTGGTAGTCATGTAAGTGTAGCTGTGATAGTGTTGTAAGTGTAGCTGTGGTAGTCATGTAAGTTTAGCTGTGATAGTCATGTTGGTGCAGCTGTGGTAGTCATGTAAGTGTAGCTGTGGTAGTCATGTTGGTGTAGCTGTGGTAGTCATGTAAGTTTAGCTGTGGTAGTCATTTAAGTGTAGTTGTGGTAGTCCTGTAAGCGTAGTTGTGGTAGTCTTTAAATTGTGGTTGTGGTAGTCATGTGAGTGTAACCGTGGTAGTCTTTAAAGTGTAGCTGTGATAGTCATGTTAGTGTAGTTGTGGTATTCATGTAAGCGTGGTTGTGGTAGTCTTTAACGTGTAGCTGTGGTAGTCTTTAACGTGTAGCTGTGGTAGTCATGTTAGTGTAGCTGTGGTAGTCTTGTAAGTGTAGCTCTGGTAGTCATGAAAGTGTAGCTGTGGTAGTCATGTAAGTGTAGCTTTGATAGTCATGTTAGTGTATCTGTGGTAGTCATGTAAGTGTAGCTGTGGTAGTCATGTAAGTGTAGCTCTGGTAGTCATGAAAGTGTAGCTGTGGTAGTCATGTAAGTGTAGCTGTGGTAGTCTTTAAAGTGTAGTTGTGGTAGTCATGTTGGTGTAGCTGTGGTAGTCATGTTGGTGTAGCTGTGGTAGTCATGTTGGTGTAGCTGTGGTAGTCATGTTAGTTTAGCTGTGGTAGTCATGTTAGTGTATCTGTGGTAGTCATGTAAGTGTAGCTGTGGTAGTCATGTAAGTGTAGCTCTGATAGTCAAATAAGTGTAGCTGTGATAGTCAAATAAGTGTAGCTGTGGTAGTCATGTAAGTGTAGCTTTGGTAGTCATGGTGGTGTAGCTGTGGTTGTCATGTAAGCGTAGCTGTGTTAGTCATGTATGTGTAGCTGTGGTTGTCATGTAAGTTTAGCTGTGGTAGTCATGTACGTGTGGCTGTGGTAGTCATGTAAGTGTAGCTGTGGTAGTCATGTAAGTGTAGCTGTGATAGTCATGTAAGTGTAGCTGTGGTAGTCATGTAAGTGTAGCTGAGGTAGTCATGTAAGTGTAGCTGTGATAGTCATGTAAGTGTAGCTGAGGTAGTCATGTAAGTGTAGCTGTGATAGTCATGTAAGTGTAGCTGTGATAGTCATGTAAGTGTACCTGAGGTAGTCATGTAAGTGTAGCTGTGATAGTCATGTAAGTGTAGTTGTGGTAGTCATGTAAGTGTAGCTGTGATAGTCATGTAAGCGTAGCTGTGATAGTCATGTAAGTGTAGCTGGTATAGTCATGGAAGTGTAGTTGTGGTAGTCATGTAAGTGTAGCTGTGGTAGTCATGTAAGTGTAGCTGTGATAGTCATGTAAGTGTAGCTGTGGTAGTCTTTAAAGTGTAGTTGTGGTAGTCATGTAAGTGTAGCTGTGATAGTCATGTAAGTTTAGCTGTGGTAGTCTTGTAAGTGTAGCTGTGGTAGTCATGTAAGTGTAGCTCTAATAGTCATGTAAGTGTAGCTGAGGTAGTCATGTAAGTGTAGTTGTGATAGTCATGTAAGTGTAGCTGTGATAGTCATGTAAGTGTAGCTGTGGTAGTCATGTAAGTGTAGCTCTGATAGTCATGTAAGTGTAGCTGAGGTAGTCATGTAAGTGTAGTTGTGATAGTCATGTAAGTGTAGCTGTGATAGTCATGTAAGTGTAGCTGTGGTAGTCTTTAAAGTGTAGTTCTGATAGTCATGTAAGTGTAGCTGTGTTAGTCATGTAAGTGTAGCTGTGATAGTCATGTAAGTGTAGCTGTGATAGTCTTGTAAGTGTAGCTGTGATAGTCATGTTGGTGTAGCTGTGGTAGTCATGTAAGTGTAGCTGTGGTAGTCATGTTGGTGTAGCTGTGGTAGTCATTTTTAAGTTTAGCTGTGGTAGTCATGTTGGTGTAGCTGTGGTAGTCATGTTGGTGTAGCTGTGGTAGTCATGTAAGTGTAGCTGTGGTAGTCTTGTAAGTGTAGCTGTGATAGTCATGTTGGTGTAGCTGTGGTAGTCATTTTTAAGTTTAGCTGTGGTAGTCATGTTGGTGTAGCTGTGGTAGTCATGTTGGTGTAGCTGTGGTAGTCATGTAAGTGTAGCTGTGGTAGTCTTGTAAGTGTAGCTGTGGTAGTCATGTTGGTGTAGCTGTGGTAGTCATGTTGGTGTAGCTGTGGTAGTCATGTTAGTGTAGCTGTGGTAGTCATGTTAGTGTAGCTTTGGTAGTCATGTTAGTGTAGCTGTGGTAGTCATGTAAGTGTAGCTGTGGTAGTCATGTTGGTGTAGCTGTGGTAGTCATGTAAGTGTAGCTGTGGTAGTCATGTTGGTGTAGCTGTGGTAGTCATGTAAGTGTAGCTGTGGTAGTCATGTAAGTGTAGCTGTTGTAGTCATGTTAGTGTAGCTGTGGTAGTCATGTTGGTGTAGCTGTGGTATTCATGTTAGTGTAGCTGTGGTAGTCATGTTGGTGTAGCTGTGGTAGTCATGTTGGTGTAGCTATTGTAGTCATGTTGGTGTAGCTGTGGTAGTCATGTTAGTTTAGCTGTGGTAGTCATGTTAGTGTATCTGTGGTAGTCATGTAAGTGTAGCTGTGGTAGTCATGTAAGTGTAGCTCTGATAGTCAAATAAGTGTAGCTGTGATAGTCAAATAAGTGTAGCTGTGGTAGTCATGTAAGTGTAGCTGTGGTAGTCATGGTGGTGTAGCTGTGGTAGTCATGTAAGTGTAGCTGTGGTAGTCATGTTGGTGTAGCTGTGGTAGTCATGTTGGTGTAGCTGTGGTAGTCATGTAAGTGTAGTTGTGGTAGTCATGTAAGTGTAGCTGTGGTAGTCATGTAAGTGTAGCTGTGATAGTCATGTAAGTGTAGCTGTGGTAGTCATGGTGGTGTAGCTGTGGTAGTCATGTAAGTGTAGCTGTGGTAGTCATGTTGGTGTAGCTGTGGTAGTCATGTTGGTGTAGCTGTGGTAGTCATGTAAGTGTACCTGAGGTAGTCATGTAAGTGTAGCTGTGATAGTCATGTAAGTCTAGTTGTGGTAGTCATGTAAGTGTAGCTGTGGTAGTCATGTAAGTGTAGCTGTGATAGTCATGTAAGCGTAGCTGTGTTAGTCATGTAAGTGTAGCTGGTATAGTCATGGAAGTGTAGTTGTGGTAGTCATGTAAGTGTAGCTGTGGTAGTCATGTAAGTGTAGCTGTGATAGTCATGTAAGTGTAGCTGTGGTAGTCTTTAAAGTGTAGTTGTGGTAGTCATGTAAGTGTAGCTGTGATAGTCATGTAAGTTTAGCTGTGGTAGTCTTGTAAGTGTAGCTGTGGTAGTCATGTAAGTGTAGCTCCAATAGTCATGTAAGTGTAACTGAGGTAGTCATGTAAGTGTAGTTGTGATAGTCATGTAAGTGTAGCTGTGATAGTCATGTAAGTGTAGCTGTGGTAGTCATGTAAGTGTAGTTGCGATAGTCATGTAAGTGTAGCTGTGATAGTCATGTAAGTGTAGCTGTGGTAGTCTTTAAAGTGTAGTTCTGATAGTCATGTAAGTGTAGCTGTGTTAGTCATGTAAGTGTAGCTGTGATAGTCATGTAAGTGTAGCTGTGATAGTCTTGTAAGTGTAGCTGTGATAGTCATGTTGGTGTAGCTGTGGTAGTCATGTAAGTGTAGCTGTGGTAGTCATGTTGGTGTAGCTGTGGTAGTCATGTAAGTGTAGCTGTGGTAGTCTTGTAAGTGTAGCTGTGATAGTCATGTTGGTGTAGCTGTGGTAGTCATGTAAGTTTAGCTGTGGTAGTCATGTTGGTGTAGCTGTGGTAGTCATGTTAGTGTAGCTGTGGTAGTCATGTAAGTGTAGCTGTGGTAGTCTTGTAAGTGTAGCTGTGGTAGTCATGTTGGTGTAGCTGTGGTAGTCATGTTGGTTTTTGCTGTGGTAGTCATGTTAGTGTAGCTGTGGTAGTCATGTTAGTGTAGCTGTGGTAGTCATGTTAGTGTAGCTGTGGTAGTCATGTAAGTGTAGCTGTGGTAGTCATGTTGGTGTAGCTGTGGTAGTCATGTAAGTGTAGCTGTGGTAGTCATGTTGGTGTAGCTGTGGTAGTCATGTAAGTGTAGCTGTGGTAGTCATGTAAGTGTAGCTGTTGTAGTCATGTTAGTGTAGCTGTGGTAGTCATGTTGGTGTAGCTGTGGTATTCATGTTAGTGTAGCTGTGGTATTCATATTGGTGTAGCTGTGGTAGTCATGTTGGTGTTGCTGTGGTAGTCATGTAAGTGTAGCTGTGGTAGTCATGTTAGTTTAGCTGTGGTAGTCATGTTAGTGTATCTGTGGTAGTCATGTAAGTGTGGCTGTGGTAGTCATGTAAGTGTAGCTCTGATAGTCAAATAAGTGTAGCTGTGATAGTCAAATAAGTGTAGCTGTGGTAGTCATGTAAGTGTAGCTGTGGTAGTCATGGTGGTGTAGCTGTGGTAGTCATGTAAGTGTAGCTGTGGTAGTCATGTTGGTGTAGCTGTGGTAGTCATGTTGGTGTAGCTGTGGTAGTCATGTAAGTGTACCTGTGGTACTCATGTAAGTGTAGCTGTGGTAGTCATGTTGGTGTAGCTGTGGTAGTCTTGTTGGTGTAGCTGTGGTAGTCATGTTGGTGTAGCTTTGATAGTCAAATAAGTGTAGCTGTGGTAGTCTTTAAAGTGTAGCTGTGGTAGTCATGTTGGTGTAGCTGCGGTAGTCATGCAAGTGTAGCTGTGATAGTCATGTAAGTGTAGCTGTGGTAGTCATGTAAGCGTAGCTGTGTTAGTCATGTATGTGTAGCTGTGGTTGTCATGTAAGTGTAGCTGTGGTAGTCATGTAAGTGTAGCTGTGATAGTGTTGTAAGTGTAGCTGTGGTAGTCATGTAAGTTTAGCTGTGATAGTCATGTTGGTGCAGCTGTGGTAGTCATGTAAGTGTAGCTGTGGTAGTCATGTTGGTGTAGCTGTGGTAGTCATGTAAGTTTAGCTGTGGTAGTCATTTAAGTGTAGTTGTGGTAGTCCTGTAAGCGTAGTTGTGGTAGTCTTTAAATTGTGGTTGTGGTAGTCATGTGAGTGTAACCGTGGTAGTCTTTAAAGTGTAGCTGTGATAGTCATGTTAGTGTAGTTGTGGTATTCATGTAAGCGTGGTTGTGGTAGTCTTTAACGTGTAGCTGTGGTAGTCTTTAACGTGTAGCTGTGGTAGTCATGTTAGTGTAGCTGTGGTAGTCTTGTAAGTGTAGCTCTGGTAGTCATGAAAGTGTAGCTGTGGTAGTCATGTAAGTGTAGCTTTGATAGTCATGTTAGTGTATCTGTGGTAGTCATGTAAGTGTAGCTGTGGTAGTCATGTAAGTGTAGCTCTGGTAGTCATGAAAGTGTAGCTGTGGTAGTCATGTAAGTATAGCTGTGATAATCATGTTAATGTAGCTGAGGTAGTCATGTAAGTGTAGCTGTGATAGTCATGTAAGTGTAGCTGAGGTAGTCATGTAAGTGTAGCTGTGGTAGTCATGTAAGTGTAGCTGTGATAGTCATGTAAGTGTAGCTGTTATAGTCATGGAAGTGTAGTTGTGGTAGTCATGTAAGTGTAGCTGTGGTAGTCATGTAAGTGTAGCTGTGATAGTCATGTAAGTGTAGCTGTGGTAGTCATGTAAGTGTAGCTGTGATAGTCATGTAAGTGTAGCTGTGGTAGTCTTTAAAGTGTAGTTGTGGTAGTCATGTAAGTGTAGCTGTGATAGTCATGTAAGTTTAGCTGTGGTAGTCTTGTAAGTGTAGCTGTGGTAGTCATGTTGGTGTAGCTGTGGTAGTCATGTTGGTGTAGCTGTGGTAGTCATGTAAGTTTAGCTGTGGTAGTCATGTTAGTTTAGCTGTGGTAGTCATGTTAGTGTATCTGTGGTAGTCATGTAAGTGTAGCTGTGGTAGTCATGTAAGTGTAGCTGTGGTAGTCTTTAAAGTGTAGCTGTGGTAGTCATGTTGGTGTAGCTGCGGTAGTCATGCAAGTGTAGCTGTGATAGTCATGTAAGTGTAGCTGTGGTAGTCATGTAAGCGTAGCTGTGTTAGTCATGTATGTGTAGCTGTGGTTGTCATGTAAGTGTAGCTGTGGTAGTCATGTAAGTGTAGCTGTGATAGTGTTGTAAGTGTAGCTGTGGTAGTCATGTAAGTTTAGCTGTGATAGTCATGTTGGTGCAGCTGTGGTAGTCATGTAAGTGTAGCTGTGGTAGTCATGTTGGTGTAGCTGTGGTAGTCATGTAAGTTTAGCTGTGGTAGTCATTTAAGTGTAGTTGTGGTAGTCCTGTAAGCGTAGTTGTGGTAGTCTTTAAATTGTGGTTGTGGTAGTCATGTGAGTGTAACCGTGGTAGTCTTTAAAGTGTAGCTGTGATAGTCATGTTAGTGTAGTTGTGGTATTCATGTAAGCGTGGTTGTGGTAGTCTTTAACGTGTAGCTGTGGTAGTCTTTAACGTGTAGCTGTGGTAGTCATGTTAGTGTAGCTGTGGTAGTCTTGTAAGTGTAGCTCTGGTAGTCATGAAAGTGTAGCTGTGGTAGTCATGTAAGTGTAGCTTTGATAGTCATGTTAGTGTATCTGTGGTAGTCATGTAAGTGTAGCTGTGGTAGTCATGTAAGTGTAGCTCTGGTAGTCATGAAAGTGTAGCTGTGGTAGTCATGTAAGTATAGCTGTGATAATCATGTTAATGTAGCTGAGGTAGTCATGTAAGTGTAGCTGTGATAGTCATGTAAGTGTAGCTGAGGTAGTCATGTAAGTGTAGCTGTGGTAGTCATGTAAGTGTAGCTGTGATAGTCATGTAAGTGTAGCTGTTATAGTCATGGAAGTGTAGTTGTGGTAGTCATGTAAGTGTAGCTGTGGTAGTCATGTAAGTGTAGCTGTGATAGTCATGTAAGTGTAGCTGTGGTAGTCATGTAAGTGTAGCTGTGATAGTCATGTAAGTGTAGCTGTGGTAGTCTTTAAAGTGTAGTTGTGGTAGTCATGTAAGTGTAGCTGTGATAGTCATGTAAGTTTAGCTGTGGTAGTCTTGTAAGTGTAGCTGTGGTAGTCATGTTGGTGTAGCTGTGGTAGTCATGTTGGTGTAGCTGTGGTAGTCATGTAAGTTTAGCTGTGGTAGTCATGTTAGTTTAGCTGTGGTAGTCATGTTAGTGTATCTGTGGTAGTCATGTAAGTGTAGCTGTGGTAGTCATGTAAGTGTAGCTCTGATAGTCAAATAAGTGTAGCTGTGATAGTCAAATAAGTGTAGCTGTGGTAGTCATGTAAGTGTAGCTTTGGTAGTCATGGTGGTGTAGCTCTGGTAGTCATGTAAGTGTAGCTGTGGTAGTCATGTTGGTGTAGCTGTGTTAGTCATGTTGGTGTAGCTGTGGTAGTCATGTAAGTGTAGCTCTAATAGTCATGTAAGTGTAACTGAGGTAGTCATGTAAGTGTAGTTGTGATAGTCATGTAAGTGTAGCTGTGATAGTCATGTAAGTGTAGCTGTGGTAGTCATGTAAGTGTAGCTCTGATAGTCATGTAAGTGTAGCTGAGGTAGTCATGTAAGTGTAGTTGCGATAGTCATGTAAGTGTAGCTGTGATAGTCATGTAAGTGTAGCTGTGGTAGTCTTTAAAGTGTAGTTCTGATAGTCATGTAAGTGTAGCTGTGTTAGTCATGTAAGTGTAGCTGTGATAGTCATGTAAGTGTAGCTGTGATAGTCTTGTAAGTGTAGCTGTGATAGTCATGTTGGTGTAGCTGTGGTAGTCATGTAAGTGTAGCTGTGGTAGTCATGTTGGTGTAGCTGCGGTAGTCATGTAAGTGTAGCTGTGGTAGTCTTGTAAGTGTAGCTGTGATAGTCATGTTGGTGTAGCTGTGGTAGTCATGTAAGTTTAGCTGTGGTAGTCATGTTGGTGTAGCTGTGGTAGTCATGTTGGTGTAGCTGTGGTAGTCATGTAAGTGTAGCTGTGGTAGTCTAGTAAGTGTAGCTGTGGTAGTCATGTTGGTGTAGCTGTGGTAGTCATGTTGGTTTTTGCTGTGGTAGTCATGTTAGTGTAGCTGTGGTAGTCATGTTAGTGTAGCTGTGGTAGTCATGTAAGTGTAGCTGTGGTAGTCATGTTGGTGTAGCTGTGGTAGTCATGTAAGTGTAGCTGTGGTAGTCATGTTGGTGTAGCTGTGGTAGTCATGTAAGTGTAGCTGTGGTAGTCATGTAAGTGTAGCTGTGGTAGTCATGTTGGTGTAGCTGTGGTATTCATGTTAGTGTAGCTGTGGTAGTCATGTTGGTGTAGCTGTGGTAGTCATGTTGCTGTAGCTGTGGTAGTCATGTAAGTGTAGCTGTGGTAGTCATGTTAGTTTAGCTGTGGTAGTCATGTTAGTGTATCTGTGGTAGTCATGTAAGTGTGGCTGTGGTAGTCATGTAAGTGTAGCTCTGATAGTCAAATAAGTGTAGCTGTGATAGTCAAATAAGTGCAGCTGTGGTAGTCATGTAAGTGTAGCTGTGGTAGTCATGGTGGTGTAGCTGTGGTAGTCATGTAAGTGTAGCTGTGGTAGTCATGTTGGTGTAGCTGTGGTAGTCATGTTGGTGTAGCTGTGGTAGTCATGTAAGTGTAGTTGTGGTACTCATGTAAGTGTAGCTGTGGTAGTCATGTAAGTGTAGCTGTGGTAGTCATGTTGGTGTAGCTGTGGTAGTCTTGTTGGTGTAGCTGTGGTAGTCATGTTGGTGTAGCTTTGATAGTCAAATAAGTGTAGCTGTGGTAGTCTTTAAAGTGTAGCTGTGGTAGTCATGTTGGTGTAGCTGCGGTAGTCATGTAAGCGTAGTTGTGGTAGTCTTTAAATTGTGGTTGTGGTAGTCATGTGAGTGTAACCGTGGTAGTCTTTAAAGTGTAGCTGTGATAGTCATGTAAATGTAGCTGTGATAGTCATGTTAGTGTAGTTGTGGTATTCATGTAAGCGTGGTTGTGGTAGTCTTTAACGTGTAGCTGTGGTAGTCTTTAACGTGTAGCTGTGATAGTCATGTAAGTGTAGCTGTTATAGTCATGGAAGTGTAGTTGTGGTAGTCATGTAAGTGTAGCTGTGGTAGTCATGTAAGTGTAGCTGTGATAGTCATGTAAGTGTAGCTGTGGTAGTCATGTAAGTGTAGCTGTGATAGTCATATAAGTGTAGCTGTGGTAGTCTTTAAAGTGTAGTTGTGGTAGTCATGTAAGTGTAGCTGTGATAGTCATGTAAGTTTAGCTGTGGTAGTCTTGTAAGTGTAGCTGTGGTAGTCATGTTGGTGTAGCTGTGGTAGTCATGTTGGTGTAGCTGTGGTAGTCATGTAAGTTTAGCTGTGGTAGTCATGTTAGTTTAGCTGTGGTAGTCATGTTAGTGTATCTGTGGTAGTCATGTAAGTGTAGCTGTGGTAGTCATGTAAGTGTAGCTCTGATAGTCAAATAAGTGTAGCTGTGATTATCAAATAAGTGTAGCTGTGGTAGTCATGTAAGTGTAGCTTTGGTAGTCATGGTGGTGTAGCTGTGGTAGTCATGTAAGTGTAGCTGTGGTAGTCATGTTGGTGTAGCTGTGGTAGTCATGTTGGTGTAGCTGTGGTAGTCATGTAAGTGTAGCTCTAATAGTCATGTAAGTGTAACTGAGGTAGTCATGTAAGTGTAGTTGTGATAGTCATGTAAGTGTAGCTGTGATAGTCATGTAAGTGTAGCTGTGGTAGTCATGTAAGTGTAGCTCTGATAGTCATGTAAGTGTAGCTGAGGTAGTCATGTAAGTGTAGTTGCGATAGTCATGTAAGTGTAGCTGTGATAGTCATGTAAGTGTAGCTGTGGTAGTCTTTAAAGTGTAGTTCTGATAGTCATGTAAGTGTAGCTGTGTTAGTCATGTAAGTGTAGCTGTGATAGTCATGTAAGTGTAGCTGTGATAGTCTTGTAAGTGTAGCTGTGATAGTCATGTTGGTGTAGCTGTGGTAGTCATGTAAGTGTAGCTGTGGTAGTCATGTTGGTGTAGCTGTGATAGTCTTGTAAGTGTAGCTGTGGTAGTCATGTAAGTGTAGCTGTGGTAGTCATGTTGGTGTAGCTGCGGTAGTCATGTAAGTGTAGCTGTGGTAGTCTTGTAAGTGTAGCTGTGATAGTCATGTTGGTGTAGCTGTGGTAGTCATGTAAGTTTAGCTGTGGTAGTCATGTTGGTGTAGCTGTGGTAGTCATGTTGGTGTAGCTGTGGTAGTCATGTAAGTGTAGCTGTGGTAGTCTTGTAAGTGTAGCTGTGGTAGTCATGTTGGTGTAGCTGTGGTAGTCATGTTGGTTTTTGCTGTGGTAGTCATGTTAGTGTAGCTGTGGTAGTCATGTTAGTGTAGCTGTGGTAGTCATGTAAGTGTAGCTGTGGTAGTCATGTTGGTGTAGCTGTGGTAGTCATGTAAGTGTAGCTGTGGTAGTCATGTTGGTGTAGCTGTGGTAGTCATGTAAGTGTAGCTGTGGTAGTCATGTAAGTGTAGCTGTGGTAGTCATGTTGGTGTAGCTGTGGTATTCATGTTAGTGTAGCTGTGGTAGTCATGTTGGTGTAGCTGTGGTAGTCATGTTGCTGTAGCTGTGGTAGTCATGTAAGTGTAGCTGTGGTAGTCATGTTAGTTTAGCTGTGGTAGTCATGTTAGTGTATCTGTGGTAGTCATGTAAGTGTGGCTGTGGTAGTCATGTAAGTGTAGCTCTGATAGTCAAATAAGTGTAGCTGTGATAGTCAAATAAGTGCAGCTGTGGTAGTCATGTAAGTGTAGCTGTGGTAGTCATGGTGGTGTAGCTGTGGTCGTCATGTAAGTGTAGCTGTGGTAGTCATGTTGGTGTAGCTGTGGTAGTCATGTTGGTGTAGCTGTGGTAGTCATGTAAGTGTAGTTGTGGTACTCATGTAAGTGTAGCTGTGGTAGTCATGTAAGTGTAGCTGTGGTAGTCATGTTGGTGTAGCTGTGGTAGTCTTGTTGGTGTAGCTGTGGTAGTCATGTTGGTGTAGCTTTGATAGTCAAATAAGTGTAGCTGTGGTAGTCTTTAAAGTGTAGCTGTGGTAGTCATGTTGGTGTAGCTGCGGTAGTCATGTAAGCGTAGTTGTGGTAGTCTTTAAATTGTGGTTGTGGTAGTCATGTGAGTGTAACCGTGGTAGTCTTTAAAGTGTAGCTGTGATAGTCATGTAAATGTAGCTGTGATAGTCATGTTAGTGTAGTTGTGGTATTCATGTAAGCGTGGTTGTGGTAGTCTTTAACGTGTAGCTGTGGTAGTCTTTAACGTGTAGCTGTGGTAGTCATGTTAGTGTAGCTGTGGTAGTCTTGTAAGTGTAGCTCTGGTAGTCATGAAAGTGTAGCTGTGGTAGTCATGTAAGTGTAGCTTTGATAGTCATGTTAGTGTATCTGTGGTAGTCATGTAAGTGTAGCTGTGGTAGTCATGTAAGTGTAGCTCTGGTAGTCATGAAAGTGTAGCTGTGGTAGTCATGTAAGTATAGCTGTGATAATCATGTTAATGTAGCTGAGGTAGTCATGTACGTGTAGCTGTGATAGTCATGTAAGTGTAGCTGAGGTAGTCATGTAAGTGTAGCTGTGATAGTCATGTAAGTGTAGCTGAGGTAGTCATGTAAGTGTAGCTGTGGTAGTCATGTAAGTGTAGCTGTGATAGTCATGTAAGTGTAGCTGTTATAGTCATGGAAGTGTAGTTGTGGTAGTCATGTAAGTGTAGCTGTGGTAGTCATGTAAGTGTAGCTGTGATAGTCATGTAAGTGTAGCTGTGGTAGTCATGTAAGTGTAGCTGTGATAGTCATGTAAGTGTAGCTGTGGTAGTCTTTAAAGTGTAGTTGTGGTAGTCATGTAAGTGTAGCTGTGATAGTCATGTAAGTTTAGCTGTGGTAGTCTTGTAAGTGTAGCTGTGGTAGTCATGTTGGTGTAGCTGTGGTAGTCATGTAAGTTTAGATGTGGTAGTCATGTTAGTTTAGCTGTGGTAGTCATGTTAGTGTATCTGTGGTAGTCATGTAAGTGTAGCTGTGGTAGTCATGTAAGTGTAGCTCTGATAGTCAAATAAGTGTAGCTGTGATAGTCAAATAAGTGTAGCTGTGGTAGTCATGTAAGTGTAGCTTTGGTAGTCATGGTGGTGTAGCTGTGGTAGTCATGTAAGTGTAGCTGTGGTAGTCATGTTGTTGTAGCTGTGGTAGTCATGTTGGTGTAGCTGTGGTAGTCATGTAAGTGTAGCTCCAATAGTCATGTAAGTGTAACTGAGGTAGTCATGTAAGTGTAGTTGTGATAGTCATGTAAGTGTAGCTGTGATAGTCATGTAAGTGTAGCTGTGGTAGTCATGTAAGTGTAGTTGCGATAGTCATGTAAGTGTAGCTGTGATAGTCATGTAAGTGTAGCTGTGGTAGTCATGTAAGTGTAGTTGCGATAGTCATGTAAGTGTAGCTGTGGTAGTCATGTAAGTGTAGTTGTGATAGTCATGTAAGTGTAGCTGTGGTAGTCATGTAAGTGTAGTTGCGATAGTCATGTAAGTGTAGCTGTGATAGTCATGTAAGTGTAGCTGTGGTAGTCTTTAAAGTGTAGTTCTGATAGTCATGTAAGTGTAGCTGTGTTAGTCATGTAAGTGTAGCTGTGATAGTCATGTAAGTGTAGCTGTGATAGTCTTGTAAGTGTAGCTGTGATAGTCATGTTGGTGTAGCTGTGGTAGTCATGTAAGTGTAGCTGTGGTAGTCATGTTGGTGTAGCTGTGGTACTCATGTAAGTGTAGCTGTGGTAGTCTTGTAAGTGTAGCTGTGATAGTCATGTTGGTGTAGCTGTGGTAGTCATGTAAGTTTAGCTGTGGTAGTCATGTTGGTGTAGCTGTGGTAGTCATGTTAGTGTAGCTGTGGTAGTCATGTAAGTGTAGCTGTGGTAGTCTTGTAAGTGTAGCTGTGGTAGTCATGTTGGTGTAGCTGTGGTAGTCATGTTGGTTTTTGCTGTGGTAGTCATGTTAGTGTAGCTGTGGTAGTCATGTTAGTGTAGCTGTGGTAGTCATGTTAGTGTAGCTGTGGTAGTCATGTAAGTGTAGCTGTGGTAGTCATGTTGGTGTAGCTGTGGTAGTCATGTAAGTGTAGCTGTGGTAGTCATGTTGGTGTAGCTGTGGTAGTCATGTAAGTGTAGCTGTGGTAGTCATGTAAGTGTAGCTGTTGTAGTCATGTTAGTGTAGCTGTGGTAGTCATGTTGGTGTAGCTGTGGTATTCATGTTAGTGTAGCTGTGGTATTCATGTTGGTGTAGCTGTGGTAGTCATGTTGGTGTAGCTGTGGTAGTCATGTAAGTGTAGCTGTGGTAGTCATGTTAGTTTAGCTGTGGTAGTCATGTTAGTGTAGCTGTGATAGTCATGTTGGTGTAGCTGTGGTAGTCATGTAAGTGTAGCTGTGGTAGTCATGTTGGTGTAGCTGTGGTACTCATGTAAGTGTAGCTGTGGTAGTCTTGTAAGTGTAGCTGTGATAGTCATGTTGGTGTAGCTGTGGTAGTCATGTAAGTTTAGCTGTGGTAGTCATGTTGGTGTAGCTGTGGTAGTCATGTTAGTGTAGCTGTGGTAGTCATGTAAGTGTAGCTGTGGTAGTCTTGTAAGTGTAGCTGTGGTAGTCATGTTGGTGTAGCTGTGGTAGTCATGTTGGTTTTTGCTGTGGTAGTCATGTTAGTGTAGCTGTGGTAGTCATGTTAGTGTAGCTGTGGTAGTCATGTTAGTGTAGCTGTGGTAGTCATGTAAGTGTAGCTGTGGTAGTCATGTTGGTGTAGCTGTGGTAGTCATGTAAGTGTAGCTGTGGTAGTCATGTTGGTGTAGCTGTGGTAGTCATGTAAGTGTAGCTGTGGTAGTCATGTAAGTGTAGCTGTTGTAGTCATGTTAGTGTAGCTGTGGTAGTCATGTTGGTGTAGCTGTGGTATTCATGTTAGTGTAGCTGTGGTATTCATGTTGGTGTAGCTGTGGTAGTCATGTTGGTGTAGCTGTGGTAGTCATGTTGGTGTAGCTGTGGTAGTCATGTAAGTGTAGCTGTGGTAGTCATGTTAGTTTAGCTGTGGTAGTCATGTTAGTGTATCTGTGGTAGTCATGTAACTGTGGCTGTGGTAGTCATGTAAGTGTAGCTCTGATAGTCAAATAAGTGTAGCTGTGATAGTCAAATAAGTGTAGCTGTGGTAGTCATGTAAGTGTAGCTGTGGTAGTCATGGTGGTGTAGCTGTGGTAGTCATGTAAGTGTAGCTGTGGTAGTCATGTTGGTGTAGCTGTGGTAGTCATGTTGGTGTAGCTGTGGTAGTCATGTAAGTGTAGCTGTGGTACTCATGTAAGTGTAGCTGTGGTAGTCATGTTGGTGTAGCTGTGGTAGTCTTGTTGGTGTAGCTGTGGTAGTCATGTTGGTGTAGCTTTGATAGTCAAATAAGTGTAGCTGTGGTAGTCTTTAAAGTGTAGCTGTGGTAGTCATGTTGGTGTAGCTGCGGTAGTCATGCAAGTGTAGCTGTGTTAGTCATGTATGTGTAGCTGTGGTTGTCATGTAAGTGTAGCTGTGGTAGTCATGTAAGTGTAGCTGTGATAGTGTTGTAAGTGTAGCTGTGGTAGTCATGTAAGTTTAGCTGTGATAGTCATGTTGGTGCAGCTGTGGTAGTCATGTAAGTGTAGCTGTGGTAGTCATGTTGGTGTAGCTGTGGTAGTCATGTAAGTTTAGCTGTGGTAGTCATTTAAGTGTAGTTGTGGTAGTCCTGTAAGCGTAGTTGTGGTAGTCTTTAAATTGTGGTTGTGGTAGTCATGTGAGTGTAACCGTGGTAGTCTTTAAAGTGTAGCTGTGATAGTCATGTAAATGTAGCTGTGATAGTCATGTTAGTGTAGTTGTGGTATTCATGTAAGCGTGGTTGTGGTAGTCTTTAACGTGTAGCTGTGGTAGTCTTTAACGTGTAGCTGTGGTAGTCATGTTAGTGTAGCTGTGGTAGTCTTGTAAGTGTAGCTCTGGTAGTCATGAAAGTGTAGCTGTGGTAGTCATGTAAGTGTAGCTTTGATAGTCATGTTAGTGTATCTGTGGTAGTCATGTAAGTGTAGCTGTGGTAGTCATGTAAGTGTAGCTCTGGTAGTCATGAAAGTGTAGCTGTGGTAGTCATGTAAGTATAGCTGTGATAATCATGTTAATGTAGCTGAGGTAGTCATGTAAGTGTAGCTGTGATAGTCATGTAAGTGTAGCTGAGGTAGTCATGTAAGTGTAGCTGTGGTAGTCATGTAAGTGTAGCTGTGATAGTCATGTAAGTGTAGCTGTGGTAGTCATGTAAGTGTAGCTGTGATAGTCATGTAAGTGTAGCTGTGGTAGTCTTTAAAGTGTAGTTGTGGTAGTCATGTAAGTGTAGCTGTGATAGTCATGTAAGTTTAGCTGTGGTAGTCTTGTAAGTGTAGCTGTGGTAGTCATGTTGGTGTAGCTGTGGTAGTCATGTTGGTGTAGCTGTGGTAGTAGTGTAAGTGTAGCTGTGGTAGTCATGTTAGTTTAGCTGTGGTAGTCATGTTAGTGTATCTGTGGTAGTCATGTAAGTGTAGCTGTGGTAGTCATGTAAGTGTAGCTCTGATAGTCAAATAAGTGTAGCTGTGATAGTCAAATAAGTGTAGCTGTGGTAGTCATGTAAGTGTAGCTTTGGTAGTCATGGTGGTGTAGCTGTGGTAGTCATGTAAGTGTAGCTGTGGTAGTCATGTTGGTGTAGCTGTGGTAGTCATGTAAGTGTAGCTCTAATAGTCATGTAAGTGTAACTGAGGTAGTCATGTAAGTGTAGTTGTGATAGTCATGTAAGTGTAGCTGTGATAGTCATGTAAGTGTAGCTGTGGTAGTCATGTAAGTGTAGCTCTGATAGTCATGTAAGTGTAGCTGAGGTAGTCATGTAAGTGTAGTTGCGATAGTCATGTAAGTGTAGCTGTGATAGTCATGTAAGTGTAGCTGTGGTAGTCTTTAAAGTGTAGTTCTGATAGTCATGTAAGTGTAGCTGTGTTAGTCATGTAAGTGTAGCTGTGATAGTCATGTAAGTGTAGCTGTGATAGTCTTGTAAGTGTAGCTGTGATAGTCATGTTGGTGTAGCTGTGGTAGTCATGTAAGTGTAGCTGTGGTAGTCATGTTGGTGTAGCTGTGGTAGTCATGTAAGTGTAGCTGTGGTAGTCATGTTGGTGTAGCTGTGGTAGTCATGTAAGTGTAGCTGTGGTAGTCATGTTGGTGTAGCTGTGGTAGTCATGTAAGTGTAGCTGTGGTAGTCATGTAAGTGTAGCTGTGGTAGTCATGTTGGTTTAGCTGTGGTATTCATGTTAGTGTAGCTGTGGTAGTCATGTTGGTGTAGCTGTGGTAGTCATGTTGCTGTAGCTGTGGTAGTCATGTAAGTGTAGCTGTGGTAGTCATGTTAGTTTAGCTGTGGTAGTCATGTTAGTGTATCTGTGGTAGTCATGTAAGTGTGGCTGTGGTAGTCATGTAAGTGTAGCTCTGATAGTCAAATAAGTGTAGCTGTGATAGTCAAATAAGAATAGCTGTGGTAGTCATGTAAGTGTAGCTGTGGTAGTCATGGTGGTGTAGCTGTGGTAGTCATGTAAGTGTAGCTGTGGTAGTCATGTTGGTGTAGCTGTGGTAGTCATGTTGGTGTAGCTGTGGTAGTCATGTAAGTGTAGTTGTGGTACTCATGTAAGTGTAGCTGTGGTAGTCATGTAAGTGTAGCTGTGGTAGTCATGTTGGTGTAGCTGTGGTAGTCTTGTTGGTGTAGCTGTGGTAGTCATGTTGGTGTAGCTTTGATAGTCAAATAAGTGTAGCTGTGGTAGTCTTTAAAGTGTAGCTGTGGTAGTCATGTTGGTGTAGCTGCGGTAGTCATGCAAGTGTAGCTGTGATAGTCATGTAAGTGTAGCTGTGGTAGTCATGTAAGCGTAGCTGTGTTAGTCATGTATGTGTAGCTGTGGTTGTCATGTAAGTGTAGCTGTGGTAGTGTTGTAAGTGTAGCTGTGGTAGTCATGTAAGTTTAGCTGTGATAGTCATGTTGGTGCAGCTGTGGTAGTCATGTAAGTGTAGCTGTGGTAGTCATGTTGGTGTAGCTGTGGTAGTCATGTAAGTTTAGCTGTGGTAGTCATTTAAGTGTAGTTGTGGTAGTCCTGTAAGCGTAGTTGTGGTAGTCTTTAAATTGTGGTTGTGGTAGTCATGTGAGTGTAACCGTGGTAGTCTTTAAAGTGTAGCTGTGATAGTCATGTAAATGTAGCTGTGATAGTCATGTTAGTGTAGTTGTGGTATTCATGTAAGCGTGGTTGTGGTAGTCTTTAACGTGTAGCTGTGGTAGTTTTGTAAGTGTAGCTCTGGTAGTCATGAAAGTGTAGCTGTGGTAGTCATGTAAGTGTAGCTGTGATAGTCATGTTAGTGTATCTGTGGTAGTCATGTAAGTGTAGCTGTGGTAGTCATGTAAGTGTAGCTCTGGTAGTCATGAAAGTGTAGCTGTGGTAGTCATGTAAGTATAGCTGTGATAATCATGTTAATGTAGCTTAGGTAGTCATGTACGTGTAGCTGTGATAGTCATGTAAGTGTAGCTGAGGTAGTCATGTAAGTGTAGCTGTGATAGTCATGTAAGTGTAGCTGAGGTAGTCATGTAAGTGCAGCTGTGGTAGTCATGTAAGTGTAGCTGTGATAGTCATGTAAGTGTAGCTGTTATAGTCATGGAAGTGTAGTTGTGGTAGTCATGTAAGTGTAGCTGTGGTAGTCATGTAAGTGTAGCTGTGATAGTCATGTAAGTGTAGCTGTGGTAGTCATGTAAGTGTAGCTGTGATAGTCATGTAAGTGTAGCTGTGGTAGTCTTTAAAGTGTAGTTGTGGTAGTCATGTAAGTGTAGCTGTGATAGTCATGTAAGTTTAGCTGTGGTAGTCTTGTAAGTGTAGCTGTGGTAGTCATGTTGGTGTAGCTGTGGTAGTCATGTTGGTGTAGCTGTGGTAGTCATGTAAGTGTAGCTGTGGTAGTCATGTTAGTTTAGCTGTGGTAGTCATGTTAGTGTATCTGTGGTAGTCATGTAAGTGTAGCTGTGGTTGTCATGTAAGTGTAGCTCTGATTGTCAAATAAGTGTAGCTGTGATAGTCAAATAAGTGTAGCTGTGGTAGTCATGTAAGTGTAGCTTTGGTAGTCATGGTGGTGTAGCTGTGGTAGCCATGTAAGTGTAGCTGTGGTAGTCATGTTGGTGTAGCTGTGGTAGTCATGTTGGTGTAGCTGTGGTAGTCATGTAAGTGTAGCTGTGGTACTCATGTAAGTGTAGCTGTGGTAGTCATGTAAGTGTAGCTGTGGTAGTCATGTTGGTGTAGCTGTGGTAGTCTTGTTGGTGTAGCTGTGGTAGTCATGTTGGTGTAGCTTTGATAGTCAAATAAGTGTAGCTGTGGTAGTCTTTAAAGTGTAGCTGTGGTAGTCATGTTGGTGTAGCTGCGGTAGTCATGCAAGTGTAGCTGTGATAGTCATGTAAGTGTAGCTGTGGTAGTCATGTAAGCGTAGCTGTGTTAGTCATGTATGTGTAGCTGTGATTGTCATGTAAGTGTAGCTGTGGTAGTCATGTAAGTGTAGCTGTGATAGTGTTGTAAATGTAGCTTTGGTAGTCATGTAAGTTTAGCTGTGATAGTCATGTTGGTGCAGCTGTGGTAGTCATGTAAGTGTAGCTGTGGTAGTCATGTTGGTGTAGCTGTGGTAGTCATATAAGTTTAGCTGTGGTAGTCATTTAAGTGTAGTTGTGGTAGTCCTGTAAGCGTAGTTGTGGTAGTCTTTAAATTGTGGTTGTGGTAGTCATGTGAGTGTAACCGTGGTAGTCTTTAAAGTGTAGCTGTGATAGTCATGTAAATGTAGCTGTGATAGTCATGTTAGTGTAGTTGTGGTATTCATGTAAGCGTGGTTGTGGTAGTCTTTAACGTGTAGCTGTGGTAGTCTTTAACGTGTAGCTGTGGTAGTCATGTTAGTGTAGCTGTGGTAGTCTTGTAAGTGTAGCTCTGGTAGTCATGAAAGTGTAGCTGTGGTAGTCATGTAAGTGTAGCTCTAATAGTCATGTAAGTGTAACTGAGGTAGTCATGTAAGTGTAGTTGTGATAGTCATGTAAGTGTAGCTGTGATAGTCATGTAAGTGTAGCTGTGGTAGTCATGTAAGTGTAGCTCTGATAGTCATGTAAGTGTAGCTGAGGTAGTCATGTAAGTGTAGTTGCGATAGTCATGTAAGTGTAGCTGTGATAGTCATGTAAGTGTAGCTGTGGTAGTCTTTAAAGTGTAGTTCTGATAGTCATGTAAGTGTAGCTGTGTTAGTCATGTAAGTGTAGCTGTGATAGTCATGTAAGTGTAGCTGTGATAGTCTTGTAAGTGTAGCTGTGATAGTCATGTTGGTGTAGCTGTGGTAGTCATGTAAGTGTAGCTGTGGTAGTCATGTTGGTGTAGCTGTGGTAGTCATGTAAGTGTAGCTGTGGTAGTCTTGTAAGTGTAGCTGTGATAGTCATGTTGGTGTAGCTGTGGTAGTCATGTAAGTTTAGCTGTGGTAGTCATGTTGGTGTAGCTGTGGTAGTCATGTTGGTGTAGCTGTGGTAGTCATGTAAGTGTAGCTGTGGTAGTCTTGTAAGTGTAGCTGTGGTAGTCATGTTGGTGTAGCTGTGGTAGTAATGTTGGTTTTTGCTGTGGTAGTCATGTTAGTGTAGCTGTGGTAGTCATGTTAGTGTAGCTGTGGTAGTCATGTAAGTGTAGCTGTGGTAGTCATGTTGGTGTAGCTGTGGTAGTCATGTAAGTGTAGCTGTGGTAGTCATGTTGGTGTAGCTGTGGTAGTCATGTAAGTGTAGCTGTGGTAGTCATGTAAGTGTAGCTGTGGTAGTCATGTTGGTGTAGCTGTGGTATTCATGTTAGTGTAGCTGTGGTAGTCATGTTGGTGTAGCTGTGGTAGTCATGTTGCTGTAGCTGTGGTAGTCATGTAAGTGTAGCTGTGGTAGTCATGTTAGTTTAGCTGTGGTAGTCATGTTAGTGTATCTGTGGTAGTCATGTTAGTGTGGCTGTGGTAGTCATGTAAGTGTAGCTCTGATAGTCAAATAAGTGTAGCTGTGATAGTCAAATAAGTGCAGCTGTGGTAGTCATGTAAGTGTAGCTGTGGTAGTCATGGTGGTGTAGCTGTGGTAGTCATGTAAGTGTAGCTGTGGTAGTCATGTTGGTGTAGCTGTGGTAGTCATGTTGGTGTAGCTGTGGTAGTCATGTAAGTGTAGTTGTGGTACTCATGTAAGTGTAGCTGTGGTAGTCATGTAAGTGTAGCTGTGGTAGTCATGTTGGTGTAGCTGTGGTAGTCTTGTTGGTGTAGCTGTGGTAGTCATGTTGGTGTAGCTTTGATAGTCAAATAAGTGTAGCTGTGGTAGTCTTTAAAGTGTAGCTGTGGTAGTCATGTTGGTGTAGCTGCGGTAGTCATGCAAGTGTAGCTGTGATAGTCATGTAAGTGTAGCTGTGGTAGTCATGTAAGCGTAGCTGTGTTAGTCATGTATGTGTAGCTGTGGTTGTCATGTAAGTGTAGCTGTGGTAGTGTTGTAAGTGTAGCTGTGGTAGTCATGTAAGTTTAGCTGTGATAGTCATGTTGGTGCAGCTGTGGTAGTCATGTAAGTGTAGCTGTGGTAGTCATGTTGGTGTAGCTGTGGTAGTCATGTAAGTTTAGCTGTGGTAGTCATTTAAGTGTAGTTGTGGTAGTCCTGTAAGCGTAGTTGTGGTAGTCTTTAAATTGTGGTTGTGGTAGTCATGTGAGTGTAACCGTGGTAGTCTTTAAAGTGTAGCTGTGATAGTCATGTAAATGTAGCTGTGATAGTCATGTTAGTGTAGTTGTGGTATTCATGTAAGCGTGGTTGTGGTAGTCTTTAACGTGTAGCTGTGGTAGTCTTGTAAGTGTAGCTCTGGTAGTCATGAAAGTGTAGCTGTGGTAGTCATGTAAGTGTAGCTGTGATAGTCATGTTAGTGTATCTGTGGTAGTCATGTAAGTGTAGCTGTGGTAGTCATGTAAGTGTAGCTCTGGTAGTCATGAAAGTGTAGCTGTGGTAGTCATGTAAGTATAGCTGTGATAATCATGTTAATGTAGCTTAGGTAGTCATGTACGTGTAGCTGTGATAGTCATGTAAGTGTAGCTGAGGTAGTCATGTAAGTGTAGCTGTGATAGTCATGTAAGTGTAGCTGAGGTAGTCATGTAAGTGTAGCTGTGGTAGTCATGTAAGTGTAGCTGTGATAGTCATGTAAGTGTAGCTGTTATAGTCATGGAAGTGTAGTTGTGGTAGTCATGTAAGTGTAGCTGTGGTAGTCATGTAAGTGTAGCTGTGATAGTCATGTAAGTGTAGCTGTGGTAGTCATGTAAGTGTAGCTGTGATAGTCATGTAAGTGTAGCTGTGGTAGTCTTTAAAGTGTAGTTGTGGTAGTCATGTAAGTGTAGCTGTGATAGTCATGTAAGTTTAGCTGTGGTAGTCTTGTAAGTGTAGCTGTGGTAGTCATGTTGGTGTAGCTGTGGTAGTCATGTTGGTGTAGCTGTGGTAGTCATGTAAGTGTAGCTGTGGTAGTCATGTTAGTTTAGCTGTGGTAGTCATGTTAGGGTATCTGTGGTAGTCATGTAAGTGTAGCTGTGGTTGTCATGTAAGTGTAGCTCTGATTGTCAAATAAGTGTAGCTGTGATAGTCAAATAAGTGTAGCTGTGGTAGTCATGTAAGTGTAGCTTTGGTAGTCATGGTGGTGTAGCTGTGGTAGCCATGTAAGTGTAGCTGTGGTAGTCATGTTGGTGTAGCTGTGGTAGTCATGTTGGTGTAGCTGTGGTAGTCATGTAAGTGTAGCTGTGGTACTCATGTAAGTGTAGCTGTGGTAGTCATGTAAGTGTAGCTGTGGTAGTCATGTTGGTGTAGCTGTGGTAGTCTTGTTGGTGTAGCTGTGGTAGTCATGTTGGTGTAGCTTTGATAGTCGAATAAGTGTAGCTGTGGTAGTCTTTAAAGTGTAGCTGTGGTAGTCATGTTGGTGTAGCTGCGGTAGTCATGCAAGTGTAGCTGTGATAGTCATGTAAGTGTAGCTGTGGTAGTCATGTAAGCGTAGCTGTGTTAGTCATGTATGTGTAGCTGTGATTGTCATGTAAGTGTAGCTGTGGTAGTCATGTAAGTGTAGCTGTGATAGTGTTGTAAATGTAGCTTTGGTAGTCATGTAAGTTTAGCTGTGATAGTCATGTTGGTGCAGCTGTGGTAGTCATGTAAGTGTAGCTGTGGTAGTCATGTTGGTGTAGCTGTGGTAGTCATATAAGTTTAGCTGTGGTAGTCATTTAAGTGTAGTTGTGGTAGTCCTGTAAGCGTAGTTGTGGTAGTCTTTAAATTGTGGTTGTGGTAGTCATGTGAGTGTAACCGTGGTAGTCTTTAAAGTGTAGCTGTGATAGTCATGTAAATGTAGCTGTGATAGTCATGTTAGTGTAGTTGTGGTATTCATGTAAGCGTGGTTGTGGTAGTCTTTAACGTGTAGCTGTGGTAGTCTTTAACGTGTAGCTGTGGTAGTCATGTTAGTGTAGCTGTGGTAGTCTTGTAAGTGTAGCTCTGGTAGTCATGAAAGTGTAGCTGTGGTAGTCATGTAAGTGTAACTGTGATAGTCATGTTAGTGTATCTGTGGTAGTCATGTAAGTGTAGCTGTGGTAGTCATGTAAGTGTAGCTCTGGTAGTCATGAAAGTGTAGCTGTGGTAGTCATGTAAGTATAGCTGTGATAATCATGTTAATGTAGCTGAGGTAGTCATGTAAGTGTAGCTGTGATAGTCATATAAGTGTAGCTGAGGTAGTCATGTAAGTGTAGCTGTAATAGTCATACAAGTGTAGCTGAGGTAGTCATGTAAGTGTAGCTGTGGTAGTCATGTAAGTGTAGCTGTGATAGTCATGTAAGTGTAGCTGTTATAGTCATGGAAGTGTAGTTGTGGTAGTCATGTAAGTGTAGCTGTGGTAGTCATGTAAGTGTAGCTGTGATAGTCATGTAAGTGTAGCTGTGGTAGTCATGTAAGTGTAGCTGTGATAGTCATGTAAGTGTAGCTGTGGTAGTCTTTAAAGTGTAGTTGTGGTAGTCATGTAAGTGTAGCTGTGATAGTCATGTAAGTTTAGCTGTGGTAGTCTTGTAAGTGTAGCTGTGGTAGTCATGTAAGTGTAGCTCTGATAGTCATGTAAGTGTAGCTGTGGTAGTCATGTAAGTGTAGCTGTGGTAGTCATGTTAGTTTAGCTGTGGTAGTCATGTTAGTGTATCTGTGGTAGTCATGTAAGTGTAGCTGTGGTTGTCATGTAAGTGTAGCTCTGATAGTCAAATAAGTGTAGCTGTGATAGTCAAATAAGTGTAGCTGTGGTAGTCATGTAAGTGTAGCTTTGGTAGTCATGGTGGTGTAGCTGTGGTAGTCATGTAAGTGTAGCTGTGGTAGTCATGTTGTTGTAGCTGTGGTAGTCATGTTGGTGTAGCTGTGGTAGTCATGTAAGTGTAGCTGTGGTACTCATGTAAGTGTAGCTGTGGTAGTCATGTAAGTGTAGCTGTGGTAGTCATGTTGGTGTAGCTGTGGTAGTCTTGTTGGTGTAGCTGTGGTAGTCATGTTGGTGTAGCTTTGATAGTCAAATAAGTGTAGCTGTGGTAGTCTTTAAAGTGTAGCTGTGGTAGTCATGTTGGTGTAGCTGCGGTAGTCATGCAAGTGTAGCTGTGATAGTCATGTAAGTGTAGCTGTGGTAGTCATGTAAGCGTAGCTGTGTTAGTCATGTATGTGTAGCTGTGATTGTCATGTAAGTGTAGCTGTGGTAGTCATGTAAGTGTAGCTGTGATAGTGTTGTAAATGTAGCTTTGGTAGTCATGTAAGTTTAGCTGTGATAGTCATGTTGGTGCAGCTGTGGTAGTCATGTAAGTGTAGCTGTGGTAGTCATGTTGGTGTAGCTGTGGTAGTCATATAAGTTTAGCTGTGGTAGTCATTTAAGTGTAGTTGTGGTAGTCCTGTAAGCGTAGTTGTGGTAGTCTTTAAATTGTGGCTGTGGTAGTCATGTAAGTGTAGCTCTGATAGTCAAATAAGTGTAGCTGTGATAGTCAAATAAGTGCAGCTGTGGTAGTCATGTAAGTGTAGCTGTGGTAGTCATGGTGGTGTAGCTGTGGTAGTCATGTAAGTGTAGCTGTGGTAGTCATGTTGGTGTAGCTGTGGTAGTCATGTTGGTGTAGCTGTGGTAGTCATGTAAGTGTAGTTGTGGTACTCATGTAAGTGTAGCTGTGGTAGTCATGTAAGTGTAGCTGTGGTAGTCATGTTGGTGTAGCTGTGGTAGTCTTGTTGGTGTAGCTGTGGTAGTCATGTTGGTGTAGCTTTGATAGTCAAATAAGTGTAGCTGTGGTAGTCATGTTGGTGTAGCTGCGGTAGTCATGTAAGCGTAGTTGTGGTAGTCTTTAAATTGTGGTTGTGGTAGTCATGTGAGTGTAACCGTGGTAGTCTTTAAAGTGTAGCTGTGATAGTCATGTAAATGTAGCTGTGATAGTCATGTTAGTGTAGTTGTGGTATTCATGTAAGCGTGGTTGTGGTAGTCTTTAACGTGTAGCTGTGGTAGTCTTTAACGTGTAGCTGTGGTAGTCATGTTAGTGTAGCTGTGGTAGTCTTGTAAGTGTAGCTCTGGTAGTCATGAAAGTGTAGCTGTGGTAGTCATGTAAGTGTAGCTTTGATAGTCATGTTAGTGTATCTGTGGTAGTCATGTAAGTGTAGCTGTGGTAGTCATGTAAGTGTAGCTCTGGTAGTCATGAAAGTGTAGCTGTGGTAGTCATGTAAGTATAGCTGTGATAATCATGTTAATGTAGCTGAGGTAGTCATGTACGTGTAGCTGTGATAGTCATGTAAGTGTAGCTGAGGTAGTCATGTAAGTGTAGCTGTGATAGTCATGTAAGTGTAGCTGAGGTAGTCATGTAAGTGTAGCTGTGGTAGTCATGTAAGTGTAGCTGTGATAGTCATGTAAGTGTAGCTGTTATAGTCATGGAAGTGTAGTTGTGGTAGTCATGTAAGTGTAGCTGTGGTAGTCATGTAAGTGTAGCTGTGATAGTCATGTAAGTGTAGCTGTGGTAGTCATGTAAGTGTAGCTGTGATAGTCATGTAAGTGTAGCTGTGGTAGTCTTTAAAGTGTAGTTGTGGTAGTCATGTAAGTGTAGCTGTGATAGTCATGTAAGTTTAGCTGTGGTAGTCTTGTAAGTGTAGCTGTGGTAGTCATGTTGGTGTAGCTGTGGTAGTCATGTAAGTTTAGCTGTGGTAGTCATGTTAGTTTAGCTGTGGTAGTCATGTTAGTGTATCTGTGGTAGTCATGTAAGTGTAGCTGTGGTAGTCATGTAAGTGTAGCTCTGATAGTCAAATAAGTGTAGCTGTGATAGTCAAATAAGTGTAGCTGTGGTAGTCATGTAAGTGTAGCTTTGGTAGTCATGGTGGTGTAGCTGTGGTAGTCATGTAAGTGTAGCTGTGGTAGTCATGTTGTTGTAGCTGTGGTAGTCATGTTGGTGTAGCTGTGGTAGTCATGTAAGTGTAGCTCCAATAGTCATGTAAGTGTAACTGAGGTAGTCATGTAAGTGTAGTTGTGATAGTCATGTAAGTGTAGCTGTGATAGTCATGTAAGTGTAGCTGTGGTAGTCATGTAAGTGTAGTTGCGATAGTCATTTAAGTGTAGCTGTGATAGTCATGTAAGTGTAGCTGTGGTAGTCATGTAAGTGTAGTTGCGATAGTCATGTAAGTGTAGCTGTGGTAGTCATGTAAGTGTAGTTGTGATAGTCATGTAAGTGTAGCTGTGGTAGTCATGTAAGTGTAGTTGCGATAGTCATGTAAGTGTAGCTGTGATAGTCATGTAAGTGTAGCTGTGGTAGTCTTTAAAGTGTAGTTCTGATAGTCATGTAAGTGTAGCTGTGTTAGTCATGTAAGTGTAGCTGTGATAGTCATGTAAGTGTAGCTGTGATAGTCTTGTAAGTGTAGCTGTGATAGTCATGTTGGTGTAGCTGTGGTAGTCATGTAAGTGTAGCTGTGGTAGTCATGTTGGTGTAGCTGTGGTAGTCATGTAAGTGTAGCTGTGGTAGTCTTGTAAGTGTAGCTGTGATAGTCATGTTGGTGTAGCTGTGGTAGTCATGTAAGTTTAGCTGTGGTAGTCATGTTGGTGTAGCTGTGGTAGTCATGTTAGTGTAGCTGTGGTAGTCATGTAAGTGTAGCTGTGGTAGTCTTGTAAGTGTAGCTGTGGTAGTCATGTTGGTGTAGCTGTGGTAGTCATGTTGGTTTTTGCTGTGGTAGTCATGTTAGTGTAGCTGTGGTAGTCATGTTAGTGTAGCTGTGGTAGTCATGTTAGTGTAGCTGTGGTAGTCATGTAAGTG
Source organism: Lampris megalopsis (assembly GCA_022114975.2). Lineage (NCBI taxonomy): Eukaryota > Metazoa > Chordata > Actinopteri > Lampriformes > Lampridae > Lampris > Lampris megalopsis. The sequence continues at coordinate 24,552 of JAJHIY020001991.1, read as the reverse complement.
TAGCTGTGGTAGTCATGTTGGTGTAGCTGTGGTAGTCATGTAAGTGTAGCTGTGGTAGTCATGTTGGTGTAGCTGTGGTAGTCATGTAAGTGTAGCTGTGGTAGTCATGTAAGTGTAGCTGTTGTAGTCATGTTAGTGTAGCTGTGGTAGTCATGTTGGTGTAGCTGTGGTATTCATGTTAGTGTAGCTGTGGTATTCATGTTGGTGTAGCTGTGGTAGTCATGTTGGTGTAGCTGTGGTAGTCATGTAAGTGTAGCTGTGGTAGTCATGTTAGTTTAGCTGTGGTAGTCATGTTAGTGTATCTGTGGTAGTCATGTAAGTGTGGCTGTGGTAGTCATGTAAGTGTAGCTCTGATAGTCAAATAAGTGTAGCTGTGATAGTCAAATAAGTGTAGCTGTGGTAGTCATGTAAGTGTAGCTGTGGTAGTCATGGTGGTGTAGCTGTGGTAGTCATGTAAGTGTAGCTGTGGTAGTCATGTTGGTGTAGCTGTGGTAGTCATGTTGGTGTAGCTGTGGTAGTCATGTAAGTGTAGCTGTGGTACTCATGTAAGTGTAGCTGTGGTAGTCATGTTGGTGTAGCTGTGGTAGTCTTGTTGGTGTAGCTGTGGTAGTCATGTTGGTGTAGCTTTGATAGTCAAATAAGTGTAGCTGTGGTAGTCTTTAAAGTGTAGCTGTGGTAGTCATGTTGGTGTAGCTGCGGTAGTCATGCAAGTGTAGCTGTGATAGTCATGTAAGTGTAGCTGTGGTAGTCATGTAAGCGTAGCTGTGTTAGTCATGTATGTGTAGCTGTGGTTGTCATGTAAGTGTAGCTGTGGTAGTCATGTAAGTGTAGCTGTGATAGTGTTGTAAGTGTAGCTGTGGTAGTCATGTAAGTTTAGCTGTGATAGTCATGTTGGTGCAGCTGTGGTAGTCATGTAAGTGTAGCTGTGGTAGTCATGTTGGTGTAGCTGTGGTAGTCATGTAAGTTTAGCTGTGGTAGTCATTTAAGTGTAGTTGTGGTAGTCCTGTAAGCGTAGTTGTGGTAGTCTTTAAATTGTGGTTGTGGTAGTCATGTGAGTGTAACCGTGGTAGTCTTTAAAGTGTAGCTGTGATAGTCATGTAAATGTAGCTGTGATAGTCATGTTAGTGTAGTTGTGGTATTCATGTAAGCGTGGTTGTGGTAGTCTTTAACGTGTAGCTGTGGTAGTCTTTAACGTGTAGCTGTGGTAGTCATGTTAGTGTAGCTGTGGTAGTCTTGTAAGTGTAGCTCTGGTAGTCATGAAAGTGTAGCTGTGGTAGTCATGTAAGTGTAGCTTTGATAGTCATGTTAGTGTATCTGTGGTAGTCATGTAAGTGTAGCTGTGGTAGTCATGTAAGTGTAGCTCTGGTAGTCATGAAAGTGTAGCTGTGGTAGTCATGTAAGTATAGCTGTGATAATCATGTTAATGTAGCTGAGGTAGTCATGTAAGTGTAGCTGTGATAGTCATGTAAGTGTAGCTGAGGTAGTCATGTAAGTGTAGCTGTGGTAGTCATGTAAGTGTAGCTGTGATAGTCATGTAAGTGTAGCTGTGGTAGTCATGTAAGTGTAGCTGTGATAGTCATGTAAGTGTAGCTGTGGTAGTCTTTAAAGTGTAGTTGTGGTAGTCATGTAAGTGTAGCTGTGATAGTCATGTAAGTTTAGCTGTGGTAGTCTTGTAAGTGTAGCTGTGGTAGTCATGTTGGTGTAGCTGTGGTAGTCATGTTGGTGTAGCTGTGGTAGTCATGTAAGTGTAGCTGTGGTAGTCATGTTAGTTTAGCTGTGGTAGTCATGTTAGTGTATCTGTTGTAGTCATGTAAGTGTAGCTGTGGTAGTCATGTAAGTGTAGCTCTGATAGTCAAATAAGTGTAGCTGTGATAGTCAAATAAGTGTAGCTGTGGTAGTCATGTAAGTGTAGCTTTGGTAGTCATGGTGGTGTAGCTGTGGTAGTCATGTAAGTGTAGCTGTGGTAGTCATGTTGGTGTAGCTGTGGTAGTCATGTTGGTGTAGCTGTGGTAGTCATGTAAGTGTAGCTCTAATAGTCATGTAAGTGTAACTGAGGTAGTCATGTAAGTGTAGTTGTGATAGTCATGTAAGTGTAGCTGTGATAGTCATGTAAGTGTAGCTGTGGTAGTCATGTAAGTGTAGCTCTGATAGTCATGTAAGTGTAGCTGAGGTAGTCATGTAAGTGTAGTTGCGATAGTCATGTAAGTGTAGCTGTGATAGTCATGTAAGTGTAGCTGTGGTAGTCTTTAAAGTGTAGTTCTGATAGTCATGTAAGTGTAGCTGTGTTAGTCATGTAAGTGTAGCTGTGATAGTCATGTAAGTGTAGCTGTGATAGTCTTGTAAGTGTAGCTGTGATAGTCATGTTGGTGTAGCTGTGGTAGTCATGTAAGTGTAGCTGTGGTAGTCATGTTGGTGTAGCTGTGGTAGTCATGTAAGTGTAGCTGTGGTAGTCTTGTAAGTGTAGCTGTGATAGTCATGTTGGTGTAGCTGTGGTAGTCATGTAAGTTTAGCTGTGGTAGTCATGTTGGTGTAGCTGTGGTAGTCATGTTGGTGTAGCTGTGGTAGTCATGTAAGTGTAGCTGTGGTAGTCTTGTAAGTGTAGCTGTGGTAGTCATGTTGGTGTAGCTGTGGTAGTCATGTTGGTTTTTGCTGTGGTAGTCATGTTAGTGTAGCTGTGGTAGTCATGTTAGTGTAGCTGTGGTAGTCATGTAAGTGTAGCTGTGGTAGTCATGTTGGTGTAGCTGTGGTAGTCATGTAAGTGTAGCTGTGGTAGTCATGTTGGTGTAGCTGTGGTAGTCATGTAAGTGTAGCTGTGGTAGTCATGTAAGTGTAGCTGTGGTAGTCATGTTGGTGTAGCTGTGGTATTCATGTTAGTGTAGCTGTGGTAGTCATGTTGGTGTAGCTGTGGTAGTCATGTTGCTGTAGCTGTGGTAGTCATGTAAGTGTAGCTGTGGTAGTCATGTTAGTTTAGCTGTGGTAGTCATGTTAGTGTATCTGTGGTAGTCATGTAAGTGTGGCTGTGGTAGTCATGTAAGTGTAGCTCTGATAGTCAAATAAGTGTAGCTGTGATAGTCAAATAAATGCAGCTGTGGTAGTCATGTAAGTGTAGCTGTGGTAGTCATGGTGGTGTAGCTGTGGTAGTCATGTAAGTGTAGCTGTGGTAGTCATGTTGGTGTAGCTGTGGTAGTCATGTTGGTGTAGCTGTGGTAGTCATGTAAGTGTAGTTGTGGTACTCATGTAAGTGTAGCTGTGGTAGTCATGTAAGTGTAGCTGTGGTAGTCATGTTGGTGTAGCTGTGGTAGTCTTGTTGGTGTAGCTGTGGTAGTCATGTTGGTGTAGCTTTGATAGTCAAATAAGTGTAGCTGTGGTAGTCTTTAAAGTGTAGCTGTGGTAGTCATGTTGGTGTAGCTGCGGTAGTCATGCAAGTGTAGCTGTGATAGTCATGTAAGTGTAGCTGTGGTAGTCATGTAAGCGTAGCTGTGTTAGTCATGTATGTGTAGCTGTGGTTGTCATGTAAGTGTAGCTGTGGTAGTGTTGTAAGTGTAGCTGTGGTAGTCATGTAAGTTTAGCTGTGATAGTCATGTTGGTGCAGCTGTGGTAGTCATGTAAGTGTAGCTGTGGTAGTCATGTTGGTGTAGCTGTGGTAGTCATGTAAGTTTAGCTGTGGTAGTCATTTAAGTGTAGTTGTGGTAGTCCTGTAAGCGTAGTTGTGGTAGTCTTTAACGTGTAGCTGTGGTAGTCTTTAACGTGTAGCTGTGGTAGTCATGTTAGTGTAGCTGTGGTAGTCTTGTAAGTGTAGCTCTGGTAGTCATGAAAGTGTAGCTGTGGTAGTCATGTAAGTGTAACTGTGATAGTCATGTTAGTGTATCTGTGGTAGTCATGTAAGTGTAGCTGTGGTAGTCATGTAAGTGTAGCTCTGGTAGTCATGAAAGTGTAGCTGTGGTAGTCATGTAAGTATAGCTGTGATAATCATGTTAATGTAGCTGAGGTAGTCATGTAAGTGTAGCTGTGATAGTCATATAAGTGTAGCTGAGGTAGTCATGTAAGTGTAGCTGTAATAGTCATGCAAGTGTAGCTGAGGTAGTCATGTAAGTGTAGCTGTGGTAGTCATGTTGGTGTAGCTTTGATAGTCAAATAAGTGTAGCTGTGGTAGTCTTTAAAGTGTAGCTGTGGTAGTCATGTTGGTGTAGCTGCGGTAGTCATGCAAGTGTAGCTGTGATAGTCATGTAAGTGTAGCTGTGGTAGTCATGTAAGCGTAGCTGTGTTAGTCATGTATGTGTAGCTGTGATTGTCATGTAAGTGTAGCTGTGGTAGTCATGTAAGTGTAGCTGTGATAGTGTTGTAAATGTAGCTTTGGTAGTCATGTAAGTTTAGCTGTGATAGTCATGTTGGTGCAGCTGTGGTAGTCATGTAAGTGTAGCTGTGGTAGTCATGTTGGTGTAGCTGTGGTAGTCATATAAGTTTAGCTGTGGTAGTCATTTAAGTGTAGTTGTGGTAGTCCTGTAAGCGTAGTTGTGGTAGTCTTTAAATTGTGGTTGTGGTAGTCATGTGAGTGTAACCGTGGTAGTCTTTAAAGTGTAGCTGTGATAGTCATGTAAATGTAGCTGTGATAGTCATGTTAGTGTAGTTGTGGTATTCATGTAAGCGTGGTTGTGGTAGTCTTTAACGTGTAGCTGTGGTAGTCTTTAACGTGTAGCTGTGGTAGTCATGTTAGTGTAGCTGTGGTAGTCTTGTAAGTGTAGCTGTGGTAGTCATGAAAGTGTAGCTGTGGTAGTCATGTAAGTGTAACTGTGATAGTCATGTTAGTGTATCTGTGGTAGTCATGTAAGTGTAGCTGTGGTAGTCATGTAAGTGTAGCTCTGGTAGTCATGAAAGTGTAGCTGTGGTAGTCATGTAAGTATAGCTGTGATAATCATGTTAATGTAGCTGAGGTAGTCATGTAAGTGTAGCTGTGATAGTCATATAAGTGTAGCTGAGGTAGTCATGTAAGTGTAGCTGTAATAGTCATGCAAGTGTAGCTGAGGTAGTCATGTAAGTGTAGCTGTGGTAGTCATGTAAGTGTAGCTGTGATAGTCATGTAAGTGTAGCTGTTATAGTCATGGAAGTGTAGTTGTGGTAGTCATGTAAGTGTAGCTGTGGTAGTCATGTAAGTGTAGCTGTGATAGTCATGTAAGTGTAGCTGTGGTAGTCATGTAAGTGTAGCTGTGATAGTCATGTAAGTGTAGCTGTGGTAGTCTTTAAAGTGTAGTTGTGGTAGTCATGTAAGTGTAGCTGTGATAGTCATGTAAGTTTAGCTGTGGTAGTCTTGTAAGTGTAGCTGTGGTAGTCATGTAAGTGTAGCTCTGATAGTCATGTAAGTGTAGCTGTGGTAGTCATGTAAGTGTAGCTGTGGTAGTCATGTTAGTTTAGCTGTGGTAGTCATGTTAGTGTATCTGTGGTAGTCATGTAAGTGTAGCTGTGGTTGTCATGTAAGTGTAGCTCTGATAGTCAAATAAGTGTAGCTGTGATAGTCAAATAAGTGTAGCTGTGGTAGTCATGTAAGTGTAGCTTTGGTAGTCATGGTGGTGTAGCTGTGGTAGTCATGTAAGTGTAGCTGTGGTAGTCATGTTGGTGTAGCTGTGGTAGTCATGTTGGTGTAGCTGTGGTAGTCATGTAAGTGTAGCTTTGATAGTCAAATAAGTGTAGCTGTGGTAGTCTTTAAAGTGTAGCTGTGGTAGTCATGTTGGTGTAGCTGCGGTAGTCATGCAAGTGTAGCTGTGATAGTCATGTAAGTGTAGCTGTGGTAGTCATGTAAGCGTAGCTGTGTTAGTCATGTATGTGTAGCTGTGATTGTCATGTAAGTGTAGCTGTGGTAGTCATGTAAGTGTAGCTGTGATAGTGTTGTAAATGTAGCTGTGGTAGTCATATAAGTTTAGCTGTGATAGTCATGTTGGTGCAGCTGTGGTAGTCATGTAAGTGTAGCTGTGGTAGTCATGTTGGTGTAGCTGTGGTAGTCATATAAGTTTAGCTGTGGTAGTCATTTAAGTGTAGTTGTGGTAGTCCTGTAAGCGTAGTTGTGGTAGTCTTTAAATTGTGGTTGTGGTAGTCATGTGAGTGTAACCGTGGTAGTCTTTAAAGTGTAGCTGTGATAGTCATGTAAATGTAGCTGTGATAGTCATGTTAGTGTAGATGTGGTATTCATGTAAGCGTGGTTGTGGTAGTCTTTAACGTGTAGCTGTGGTAGTCTTTAACGTGTAGCTGTGGTAGTCATGTTAGTGTAGCTGTGGTAGTCTTGTAAGTGTAGCTCTGGTAGTCATGAAAGTGTAGCTGTGGTAGTCATGTAAGTGTAGCTGTGATAGTCATGTTAGTGTATCTGTGGTAGTCATGTAAGTGTAGCTGTGGTAGTCATGTAAGTGTAGCTCTGGTAGTCATGAAAGTGTAGCTGTGGTAGTCATGTAAGTATAGCTGTGATAATCATGTTAATGTAGCTGAGGTAGTCATGTAAGTGTAGCTGTGATAGTCATATAAGTGTAGCTGAGGTAGTCATGTAAGTGTAGCTGTAATAGTCATGTAAGTGTAGCTGAGGTAGTCATGTAAGTGTAGCTGTGGTAGTCATGTAAGTGTAGCTGTGATAGTCATGTAAGTGTAGCTGTTATAGTCATGGAAGTGTAGTTGTGGTAGTCATGTAAGTGTAGCTGTGGTAGTCATGTAAGTGTAGCTGTGATAGTCATGTAAGTGTAGCTGTGGTAGTCATGTAAGTGTAGCTGTGATAGTCATGTAAGTGTAGCTGTGGTAGTCTTTAAAGTGTAGTTGTGGTAGTCATGTAAGTGTAGCTGTGATAGTCATGTAAGTTTAGCTGTGGTAGTCTTGTAAGTGTAGCTGTGGTAGTCATGTAAGTGTAGCTCTGATAGTCATGTAAGTGTAGCTGAGGTAGTCATGTAAGTGTAGTTGTGATAGTCATGTAAGTGTAGCTGTGATAGTCATGTAAGTGTAGCTGTGGTAGTCATGTAAGTTTAGCTCTGATAGTCATGTAAGTGTAGCTGAGGTAGTCATGTAAGTGTAGTTGTGATAGTCATGTAAGTGTAGCTGTGATAGTCATGTAAGTGTAGCTGTGGTAGTCTTTAAAGTGTAGTTCTGATAGTCATGTAAGTGTAGCTGTGTTAGTCATGTAAGTGTAGCTGTGATAGTCATGTAAGTGTAGCTGTGATAGTCTTGTAAGTGTAGCTGTGGTAGTCATGTTGGTGTAGCTGTGGTAGTCATGTTAGTGTAGCTGTGGTAGTCATGTTGGTGTAGCTGTGGTAGTCATGTTGGTGTAGCTGTGGTAGTCATGTAAGTGTAGCTGTGGTAGTCATGTAATTGTAGCTGTTGTAGTCATGTTAGTGTAGCTGTGGTAGTCATGTTGGTGTAGCTGTGGTAGTCATGTAAGTGTAGCTGTGGTAGTCATGTAAGTGTAGCTGTGGTAGTCATGTTGGTGTAGCTGTGGTAGTCATGTTGGTGTAGCTGTGATAGTCTTGTAAGTGTAGCTGTGATAGTCATGTTGGTGTAGCTGTGGTAGTCATGTAAGTGTAGCTGTGGTAGTCATGTAAGTGTAGCTGTGGTAGTCTTGTAAGTGTAGCTGTGATAGTCATGTTGGTGTAGCTGTGGTAGTCATGTTGGTGTAGCTGTGGTAGTCATGTAAGTGTAGCTGTGGTAGTCATGTTGGTGTAGCTGTGGTAGTCATGTAAGTGTAGCTGTGGTAGTCATGTTGGTGTAGCTGTGGTAGTCATGTTGTTGTAGCTGTGGTAGTCATGTTGGTGTAGCTGTGGTAGTCATGTAAGTGTAGCTGTGGTAGTCATGTTGGTGTAGCTGTGGTAGTCATGTAAGTGTAGCTGTGGTAGTCATGTAAGTGTAGCTGTGGTAGTCATGTTGGTGTAGCTGTGGTAGTCATGTAAGTGTAGCTGTGGTAGTCATGTAAGTGTAGCTGTGGTAGTCATGTAAGTGTAGCTGTGGTAGTCTTGTATGTGTAGCTGTGATAGTCATGTTGTTGTAGCTGTGGTAGTCATGTTGGTGTAGCTGTGGTAGTCATGTAAGTGTAGCTGTGATAGTCATGTAAGCGTAGCTGTGTTAGTCATGTAAGTGTAGCTGGTATAGTCATGGAAGTGTAGTTGTGGTAGTCATGTAAGTGTAGCTGTGGTAGTCATGTAAGTGTAGCTGTGATAGTCATGTAAGTTTAGCTGTGGTAGTCTTTAAAGTGTAATTGTGGTAGTCATGTAAATTTAGCTGTGATAGTCATGTAAGTTTAGCTGTGGTAGTCTTGTGAGTGTAGCTGTGGTAGTCATGTAAGTGTAGTTCTAATAGTCATGTAAGTGTAGCTGAGGTAGTCATGTAAGTGTAGTTGTGATAGTCATGTAAGTGTAGCTGTGATAGTCATGTAAGTGTAGCTGTGGTAGTCATGTAAGTGTAGCTCTGATAGTCATGTAAGTGTAGCTGAGGTAGTCATGTAAGTGTAGTTGTGATAGTCATGTAAGTGTAGCTGTGATAGTCATGTAAGTGTAGCTGTGGTAGTCTTTAAAGTGTAGTTCTGATAGTCATGTAAGTGTAGCTGTGTTAGTCATGTAAGTGTAGCTGTGATAGTCATGTAAGTGTAGCTGTGATAGTTTTGTAAGTGTAGCTGTGATAGTCATGTTGGTGTAGCTGTGGTAGTCATGTAAGTGTAGCTGTGGTAGTCATGTTGGTGTAGCTGTGGTAGTCATGTAAGTGTAGCTGTGGTAGTCTTGTAAGTGTAGCTGTGATAGTCATGTTGGTGTAGCTCTGGTAGTCATGTAAGTTTAGCTGTGGTAGTCATGTTGGTGTAGCTGTGGTAGTCATGTTGGTGTAGCTGTGGTAGTCATGTAAGTGTAGCTGTGGTAGTCTTGTAAGTGTAGCTGTGGTAGTCATGTTGGTGTAGCTGTGGTAGTCATGTTGGTGTAGCTGTGGTAGTCATGTTAGTGTAGCTGTGGTAGTCATGTTAGTGTAGCTGTGGTAGTCATGTTAGTGTAGCTGTGGTAGTCATGTAAGTGTAGCTGTGGTAGTCATGTTGGTGTAGCTGTGGTAGTCATGTAAGTGTAGCTGTGGTAGTCATGTTTGTGTAGCTGTGGTAGTCATGTAAGTGTAGCTGTGGTAGTCATGTAAGTGTAGCTGTTGTAGTCATGTTAGTGTAGCTGTGGTAGTCATGTTGGTGTAGCTGTGGTAGTCATGTTAGTGTAGCTGTGGTAGTCATGTTGGTGTAGCTGTGGTAGTCATGTTGGTGTAGCTGTTGTAGTCATGTAAGTGTAGCTGTGGTAGTCATGTTGGTGTAGCTGTGGTAGTCATGTAAGTGTAGCTGTGGTAGTCATGTTGGTGTAGCTGTGGTAGTCATGTAAGTGTAGCTGTGGTAGTCATGTAAGTGTAGCTGTTGTAGTCATGTTAGTGTAGCTGTGGTAGTCATGTTGGTGTAGCTGTGGTAGTCATGTAAGTGTAGCTGTGGTAGTCATGTAAGTGTAGCTGTGGTAGTCTTGTAAGTGTAGCTGTGGTAGTCATGTTGGTGTAGCTGTGGTAGTCATGTAAGTGTAGCTGTGGTAGTCATGTTGTTGTAGCTGTGGTAGTCATGTTGGTGTAGCTGTGGTAGTCATGTTGGTGTAGCTGTTGTAGTCATGTTAGTGTAGCTGTGGTAGTCATGTTGGTGTAGCTGTGGTAGTCATGTAAGTGTAGCTGTGGTAGTCATGTAAGTGTAGCTGTGGTAGTCTTGTAAGTGTAGCTGTGGTAGTCATGTTGGTGTAGCTGTGGTAGTCATGTAAGTGTAGCTGTGGTAGTCATGTTGTTGTAGCTGTGGTAGTCATGTTGGTGTAGCTGTGGTAGTCATGTTGGTGTAGCTGTGGTAGTCATGTAAGTGTAGCTGTGGTAGTCATGTTGGTGTAGCTGTGGTAGTCATGTAAGTGTAGCTGTGGTAGTCATGTAAGTGTAGCTGTGGTAGTCTTGTAAGTGTAGCTGTGATAGTCATGTTGTTGTAGCTGTGGTAGTCATGTTGGTGTAGCTGTGGTAGTCATGTAAGTGTAGCTATGGTAGTCATGTTGGTGTAGCTGTGGTAGTCATGTTGGTGTAGCTGTGGTAGTCATGTTGGTGTAGCTGTGATAGTCTTGTATTTGTAGCTGTGATAGTCATGTTGGTGTAGCTGAGGTAGTCATGTAAGTGTAGCTGTGGTAGTCATGTTGGTGTAGCTGTGGTAGTCATGTAAGTGTAGCTGTGGTAGTCATGTTGGTGTAGCTGTGATAGTCATGTTGGTGTAGCTGTGGTAGTCATGTAAGTGTAGCTGTGGTAGTCATGTAAGTGTAGCTGTGGTAGTCATGTAAGTGTAGCTGTGATAGTCATGTTGGTGTAGCTGTGGTAGTCATGTAAGTGTAGCTGTGGTAGTCATGTAAGTGTAGCTGTGGTAGTCATGTAAGTGTAGCTGTGATAGTCATGTTGGTGTAGCTGTGGTAGTCATGTAAGTGTAGCTGTGGTAGTCATGTTGGTGTAGCTGTGGTAGTCATGTAAGTGTAGCTGTGGTAGTCATGTAAGTGTAGCTGTGGTAGTCTTGTAAGTGTAGCTGTGATAGTCATGTTGGTGTAGCTGTGGTAGTCATGTTGGTGTAGCTGTGGTAGTCATGTTGGTGTAGCTGTGGTAGTCATGTTGTTGTAGCTGTGATAGTCATGTTGGTGTAGCTGTGATAGTCTTGTAAGTGTAGCTGTGGTAGTCTTTAAAGTGTAGCTGTGGTAGTCATGTAAGCGTAGCTGTGTTAGTCATGTAAGTGTAGCTGTGGTAGTCATGTAGGTGTAGCTGTGGTAGTCCTGTTGGTGTAGCTGTGGTAGTCCTGTTGGTGTAGCTTTGGTAGTCATGTAGGTGTAGCTGTGGTAGTCCTGTTGGTGTAGCTGTGGTAGTCATGTTGGTGTAGCTGTGGTAGTCATGTTTGTGTAGCTGTGATAGTCATGTAGGTGTAGCTGTGGTAGTCCTGTAGGTGTAGCTGTGATAGTCATGTTGGTGTAGCTGTGGTAGTCATGTAGGTGTAGCTGTGGTAGTCATGTTGGTGTAGCTGTGATAGTCATGTAGGTGTAGCTGTGGTAGTCATGTTGGTGTAGCTGTGGTAGTCATGTAGGTGTAGCTGTGGTAGTCATGTTGGTGTAGCTGTGGTAGTCATGTTGGTGTAGCTGTGGTAGTCCTGTAGGTGTAGCTGTGGTAGTCATGTTGGTGTAGCTGTGGTAGTCATGTTGGTGTAGCTGTGGTAGTCCTGTAGGTGTAGCTGTGGTAGTCATGTTGGTGTAGCTGTGGTAGTCATGTTGGTGTAGCTGTGGTAGTCATGTTGGTGTAGCTGTGGTAGTCATGTAGGTGTAGCTGTGGTAGTCCTGTTGGTGTAGCTGCATCTCTATCTTGGGCATTTTGGACTTTATTTGAGTTTATGAGTGAAAATGTGTTAGCGAGGTAAAGGCCAGCTCCCAGATAAAAACAACTTTGTGGATGATCTCACGCACACACACACGCTCACACGCACAAAGCCTCTGTGTGTGTGTGTGTGTGTGAGTGTGTGTGTGCGTGCGTGCGTGTGTGTGTGCGTGTGTGTGTGTGCGTAGCTGTTCAGAGGACTTTAAAAGTCACCGCCGGTGTGTCCCGCGCGCTTGTTCGGCCCCGGCTCCCACATCCATGGCAACCACTTGTTGAAGCCTCACTGCTCGTTGCTAAGAGATGGGATGTATTCGACCAGAAAATCCCCACCACCACCACCTCCCCCTTTCCACCTTACCCCCACCCCCCACCCTCCCGCGGTGCCCCTCATCGACCTCCTCACCCCCTCCCCCTCCCCTCCCCGCATGTGCATGTGCATGCACCAACCTGCGCTGCAGAGCTCCGGTCTCGCCATTATTGTGATTCTTTCTTCTTCTTCTCTGGTAGTTCAAACCGCGGTGGTTTCAGGGTGTGTAATTAGTTTCTTGATGTGTTCTTAATGTACTTGCTCGGGTTCTTTCCACGCCCGTGCTTCATGCATTTTCATTAGTCAGACTCAGCTCCTCTGGTATCCCTAGTCGGACCCAGCTCCTCTGGTTTCCCTAGTCGGACCCAGCTCCTCTGGTTTCCCTAGTCGGACCCAGCTCCTCTGGTTTCCCTAGTCGGACCCAGCTCCTCTGGTTTCCCTAGTCGGACTCAGCTCCTCTGGTTTCCCTAGTCAGACTCAGCTCCTCTGGTTTCCCTAGTCAGACCCAGCTCCTCTGGTTTCCCTAGTCAGACTCAGCTCCTCTGGTTTCCCTAGTCAGACTCAGCTCCTCTGGTTTCCCTAGTCAGACTCAGCTCCTCTGGTTTCCCTAGTCGGACTCAGCTCCTCTGGTTTCCCTAGTCGGACCCAGCTCCTCTGGTTTCCCTAGTCGGACTCAGCTCCTCTGGTTTCCCTAGTCGGACTCAGCTCCTCTGGTTTCCCTAGTCAGACCCAGCTCCTCTGGTTTCCCTAGTCGGACTCAGCTCCTCTGGTTTCCCTAGTCAGACCCAGCTCCTCTGGTTTCCCTAGTCAGACCCAGCTCCTCTGGTTTCCCTAGTCAGACTCAGCTCCTCTGGTTTCCCTAGTCAGACTCAGCTCCTCTGGTTTCCCTAGTCGGACTCAGCTCCTCTGGTTTCCCTAGTCAGACTCAGCTCCTCTGGTTTCCCTAGTCAGACCCAGCTCCTCTGGTAAGGGAGTGTTGTGTAGTGGCCCGGTACCGGTACCGGTACCGGCGGCCTGCTTGATTCTTTACTGTTCCAGGCTGAGCTGCTGGGGAAAGCAGCCGCGTGTCGGACAGAGATTACTGATGAATGTCGAAACAGAGAAAAGAGTTGGACACACAACCTATATCGCGGGGGTTTACGCACGCCCCCCCCCTTCATTCATTCTTTCACTCCGCCTCATCCTTGACGCACTCATCTCTCTCTCTCTCTCTCTCTCTCGCTCTCTCTCTCTCTCTCTCTCTCTCTCTCTCTCTCTCTCTCTCTCTCTCTCGCTCTCTCTCTCTCTCTCTCTCTCTCTCTCTCTCTCTCTCTCTCTCTCTCTCTCGCTCTCTCTCTCTCTCTCTCTCTCTCTCTCATGTCTCCATCCCCTCCCCTCTCTCGCCGATTAGCCGGTGCGGGCTACTTCCATTTCCATGAGAATGGCCGCGGTGGGTGAAAGGGTTAAGCCTGAGCCAGGCAGAGAGGGGAGAGAGGGGAGAGAGGGGAGGACGAAGCCCTCCAATGCAGCGCTAATTTTCTGCTCGGTGGGGGAGCGGCAGAGCAGGAACAATGCGGCCCGGGGGAGCTGCCGAGGACTCGGTGGCTTTACTATGTGCACCTGCGAGCTCAAAAGCCGCGGACAATGTGCCTCCGAAACGGCCAATTACGGACGGGCCCTGCCGCTTTCTCTCGGGGAGAGAGAGAGAGGGAGAGAGAGAGAGAGAGGAAAGGAGAAGTGTGGGGGGGGGTGTAAAAGTGGATAAAGTGAAGAAAGTAAATGATCGACCTTTAAATCTTTCTACGCGCCGCAGCCCCTTTGCCCCTCCATAACCATCCCCCTCCCATCCCCTCCCCTCCCCTCCCCCCGCGCTGTCCAGCCAAACGTTTGTTGAGTCCCTCCGCGTCCACTTTTTAGTTTGACACCCCCCCCCCACGGGTAGCGGTTCAGCCTGCGGCGCATGCTCAGACACGGCAGAGTTCAGGGGGACTGAATGGATGCCAGCTTGTTATTTTCACTACTGATGTGAACGATGAGGTCATAGTTTGAGTGACAGCTGAGTTAATATCTCGTCACGTTGTTGAATTTACTCACCACTGTCGTGTGTGGCTGTTACAACATATAACATCCAGCAGGCTGACGAGTACATTTACCTCAACACGGCGATCCTTCAATTCACATAACAGCAAAGTTGGATTGTCTTGTCAAGTGGTTGCGTTACGTAGCCTTGCTTCTACGAAACTTGATTAATTCTGTTTTCAACGAATTAAACACTATTGGACACATCTGCATGGAGCCACTTGGTGTCACTTCAAGTAAATTCAACTTTTTTTTTTCATTAGTTGTTGGGCTAACATTTCCTGGGTTTTACCGGCCCAGTGTCTTCATGTGAGGATACCAATCTGGTAATAAATACCCTACATATCACTTTAATATCACCCTTCATCTCACTTCAATATTACCCTTGATATGACTTTAATATCACCCTTCATCTCACTTCAATATTACCCTTGATATCACTTCAATATCACCCTTCATCTCACTTTAATATCACCCTCCATATCACTTTAATATCACCCTTCATCTCAATATAACATCACCCTTGATATGACTTTAATATCACCCTTCATCTCACTTTAATATCACCCTTCATCTCACTTTAATATCACCCTTCATATCACTTTAATATCACCCTTCATATCACTTTAATATCACGCTACATATCACTTTAATATCACCTTCATATCACTTTAATATCACCCTTCATCTCACTTTAATATCACCCTTCATATCACTTTAATATCACCCTCCATATCACTTTAATATCACCCTTCATCTCACTTTAATATCACCCTTCGTATCACTTTAATATCACCCTTCATATCACTTTAATATCACCCTCCGTATCACTTTAATATGACCCTACATATCACTTTAATATCACCCTCCATATCACTTCAATATCACCCTTCGTATCACTTTAATATCACCCTTCGTATCACTTTAATATCACGCTACATATCACTTTAATATCACCCTTCATATCACTTTAATATCACCCTTCATCTCACTTTAATATCACCCTTCATATCACTTTAATGTCACCCTTCATCTCACTTTATTATCACCCTTCATCTCACTTTAATATCACCCTACATATCACTTTAATATCACCCTTCATCTCACTTTAATATCACCCTTCATATCACTTTAATATCACCCTTCATATCACTTTAATATCACCCTTCGTATCACTTTAATATCACGCTACATATCACTTTCATATCACCCTTCATCTCACTTTAATATCACCCTTCGTATCACTTTAATATCACCCTTCGTATCACTTTAATATCACCCTTCGTATCACTTTAATATCACCCTTCGTATCACTTTAATATCACCCTTCGTATCACTTTAATATCACCCTTCGTATCACTTTAATATCACGCTACATATCACTTTCATATCACCCTTCATCTCACTTTAATATCACCCTTCGTATCACTTTAATATCACCCTCCGTATCACTTTAATATCACCCTACATATCACTTTAATATCACCCTTCATGTCACTTTAATATCACCCTTCGTATCACTTTAATATCACCCTTCGTATCACTTTAATATCACCCTTCGTATCACTTTAATATCACCCTTCGTATCACTTTAATATCACCCTTCGTATCACTTTAATATCACCCTTCGTATCACTTTAATATCACCCTTCGTATCACTTTAATATCACCCTTCGTCTCACTTTAATATCACCCTTCATATCACTTTAATATCACCCTTCATCTCACTTTAATATCACCCTTCGTATCACTTTAATATCACCCTTCATCTCACTTTAATATCACCCTTCATCTCACTTTATTATCACCCTTCGTATCACTTTAATATCACCCTTCATATCACTTTAATATCACCCTTCATCTCACTTTAATATCACCCTTCATATCACTTTAATGTCACCCTTCATATCACTTTAATATCACCCTTCATCTCACTTTATTATCACCCTTCATCTCACTTTAATATCACCCTTCATCTCACTTTAATATCACCCTACATATCACTTTAATATCACCCTTCATCTCACTTTAATATCACCCTTCATATCACTTTAATATCACCCTTCATCTCACTTTAATATCACCCTTCATCTCACTTTATTATCACCCTTCATCTCACTTTAATATCACCCTTCATCTCACTTTAATATCACCCTACATATCACTTTAATATCACCCTTCATCTCACTTTAATATCACCCTTCATCTCACTTTAATATCACCCTTCATCTCACTTTAATATCACCCTTCATATCACTTTAATATCACCCTACATATCAGATTAATATAACTTATTTCATGATCAACTTGTTGCTGTGTGACCTAAAGACGGAAGCAGCTCAGATTAACTAGGGGTGGGACGATACTGGATCGAATTCCGAATCGTTCGATACGGTCTTCACGGTTCGAGACGCTCCCCATTTCGCGGGCTCGGGTTTTATTAACACTACAACGACTGGGATTTCACTGCTACTACTAGAACGACCATGGGCGGTCAAAATGACGGCTGGTTTTTAAATTCTATATTGTGTCAAGATAAATATGCAGTTGAGATATTAATGCATTACATATGTTAGTATGTCTGTAATGAAACTAACTGACACCAAACTTAACATTTTAACAACTTTATTACTGTACTGAATTCGGGAAGCCGCCGGGAACCGCCGCAACCGGGACGCGAACGTTAAACAGTCGATTAAAGGTTCCGACCCGTTAGCCAACGGGCTAGCGAGTCCACACAGCCGCGATGGTTACACTACTGTTTTTCAAACAACTCAAAATGGCCGCCGTCCAACGCCTGTAAATACCGCCACGCCTCGGTGGTAGTCATGGTGCGTCTGTACCCACACATGTTGGACACAACACCTTTAGAACAGAACAGGAAACACGTGTTGCTGCTCCAACACACGTAGCAAGGCCTATAAAACGTGAAGTGTAAAAACAGAACTGAGCGCTGGGAAGGAAATGACGCCACGCCACCAACACACGTCATAAATACTGATATTACGCGTGGTCATTTTGACCGCTCATGGTCGTTTCGGGTAGATCTTATAACTTTTTGTGCAGTTGATCTAAAACTCATTTTAATGCAAATACTATATGCAGTTTTAGGAGCACTGAGGGGGCGGCAGGTCTGTGTCTTTTTTTCCCACAAAGTTATTAAACTTTGAGAATCCAAAACGGTCAAAATGACCGCCTTGGTCGTTCCTGTGTTTTTTAACGTTTATAGTAAAGCAGCTGTTTTACACAACAGGGAAAGACGGCACAAAATGTTGGAGCCTCTGCACTGGCGTTTCGTTAGAATACGTGCCGTGATAACGCCAACGTGCTGGGCCTCGTGCGGAAAGTAGAGGAACAGTAGAGCTGCGGTGTGTTTTGTCTCGTGCTCGCCAAGCCGTCCACTGTACCGTACTGAATCCAAATCGTGAGCCCGAACCGCGACACGTATCGAACCATGAGGTTTTGACTCGTCCCACTGCTAATATCAAGTGTATAATAATAATAACAGGATATTAATAATCATAACTGTATGAGACGGCAGGCCCATGCATGGCCACTGAGCCTGAAAAGCAGCCAGAGACTGTAAGACTCGGCCATTTGACTGGTCCATGGTCCATGATCTGTCCGTCATGTCCACTGATCCTCATGCATGCCGGAACTGACGTGCTGCTGGGAAAACGAGTTCTGCGCTTCTAGTCTTCAGTCTGTTGGAGTCAGTAGCGGCCCTGGCGACGGCGCATTGAGCACACCTCTTCCACGCATTAAGCAGACTTGTGCCAGCAATGAAAATCTATTTTATTTTGGGGTTTTTTTTACTTATTGTTCATCATTGCCATGTTTTTTTAATCAAGAATGAAGACCCTTAATATATGTACACATTATATACATGGATGCTGCAGAACTTTCTTACATCATTTACAGGTGGGTGCATCAACATGAGAAAACAGAATAGAATATAAACCTTCCCGCTCCACTTGGACTGTAAACAATCACACACCACGTGTCCACTTTCCCCAGCCCACCGACGCAAGCCACTTCCTGTCCCTCACCAAGTCCCCGTTCAAGTCCCCGGTGAGCTTGCTGGAGGAACTGGTTGAGAGGCACCCTGACGTAGAAAGCCGTGACAAAGGCATCTTGCTAAATCCTCAGTGAAGGAAAACAGTTGAAACAGTAAATCAAAGTTTAGAAACAAGCTTGAAGTTTTTTTTTAATATGAAAGTCATCGATACATTCCCTTCAATGGTGAGATGGGTTCAAAATGAAGACAACTAGGACCTAAAAACAATGTTTAGAAATTTTTTTAAAAAAAAAACATACATTTAGTTTCCCCCAAGTTTGTTGTTTAATTTTCAAATGTATTTTTAAAATGTGTCACTTAAAAGTTATTTTCTCTTTCCAGGTAAAACCCTTACAAGGAAAGTGAACATTTCACATCAAGTTTCGTCCAGTAAATAAGAGCAACTTGGGATACGCTGCAAAATTACTCAAATAAAAACACTGCTACCCCAGTAAAACACAGCAGATATTAATCAATTTTAAACTTACAACAGATTTAAAGTTAGGCCCGCAGCAGTGCTGGCACAGCACCACCTCTAGTCGCCCGCTGCTGAGTGGACGCAGCGCCGGGCGCAACAGGCCAGACTCGTGGTTTAGTGTCTTCTACCGAGAAACAACTAGGCCCGGTCTCTAAAAAGCATTACCCATTTTAAAAGTAGAGCTAGATCGCCATTGTTCACATTGGATGCAGTCACGATTGTCCAACAGGCAAACAGCGGTGCCACCCAACAGCACTGAGATCATTAAACCAGAAGAAGAAGAAGAAGAAGCCCCTACTCGACTAAGCCCAAAGATTACTTAAAACAAGTCATTGTTATTCAGGTGGTGCACGTCCTCGTTTCACCCCCCCTCCCCCTCCCCCCTCCCCTTCAGAGCAGCCAGTGACGTTGCACCACCAGAACGCTTGCTAGTCACATGATTGTACGGTCACCAGTGCAGGAGGTCTGAACTGGTTCCCGTCAGAAGGCGGAACCATGTGTTGACTGCACAGGTGCGCTGGGTTCTGGCGCCCTGTGCCCTCGCGTGACACCGGCCTCGGGACAGCTTGAGACGAGCTCAGGCTTCTCCTCCCAAGCGGTCCATCAGGAGCAGGAGGACGAGCCGAGGGCTCCGCGCCTATGAGAGACTTCCCACTGATGGGGTGACGTTGGGGAGACGCCTTCATAGGTCTGGGCCGTGTGAGCGCGTGACGAGTTAGAGAGGCTCAACGGTGGCGTTAAAGGGAAAGGCACCGCCATGTCAAGTGGCAACGCAAGGCATTAGCGCGGCTTTGCAGACGCAAGATATCGTCCGTCAACTTCTAACAACAAACATGGGCTGAATTCACAATATGTACACCGCAGCAAGCTGCTTATCTTTACCGTGGTCCTTCGTGGAAAGAAGTCCATTGAAAATATATTGGCAGGAGGGCCAACTCTGTGTTTGTGTGTGGGGTCAAGCTGGGACAGATTTCTGTTGTCCTAAACATGAAGAGGTAGAAAAATAGCCTTTACAAGAAGCTGCAGCTTGTGTGAAGCCGGAGCGCATCGAGCAACGCAGGCACTACATGTGTGCACGTATCCTCACATCGGAGTCCCCACACAGCCCCTAATCTAATGTCTCACATCTGACTCCAGCCTTCTCACCCAAGCCAGCAACATGTGCATGAATGGACCTGTCCCCCACGTAAGACCTGCCAACACTGTTCTCCCACAAGAGTTCAGTCAGTCAATCCCAGCATGCCCTGCAGCGCTCCTCCTCTTCAAATGTGTGTCAGGGGGACTGTTCCACTGAGGTAGTGCTGCTGGACACTGGTGTAGCCTCTCTGCGCCGCTGTGGGGTCGCTGGTGTCTCCTGGGATGTACATGCTGATCATGTCCCTGAGGTCACCCTGGAGAGGCCCCCGGTGGTGGTTGGGGGTCCCGTTTGGAGGCGAGTGGGACACGGGCTCCGGCTTGACCATGGACATGGTGACGGGACTGGGCTGCTGCGGGCTGCTGCTGTAAGACATGGGGCTGTGGGGCAGGAGACAGAGGAGGAGGGTAAAGTCCACACAGTCCACTAAGAACACAGCATGAAATGAACGACACACACCGCTACAGTCTACTGATGGAGATCCGGTTTGCTAAGGAGACGTTTTGAGACCTTCCCGTCTCAGCCAGAACGGGTCGTCTTGGACAAGACGACCCGTTCTGGCTGAGACGGGAAGGCTGGATGCTCAGTCACTCGGCGAGGTGACAACTTGTTGAACAAATAGGCGTACTGCACAGAGGCGGAGCAACATAGGAATTTTGATCTTCATCTAACAAAGTGAATTATACATATGGCATCCAAATGTGGTGTCATTACTTCAAGTGGGGATGGTAGAAAAACGATTTGTAAGAATGACTACAAGTCCATTACTGCTGCCATGTCACAAGTTTAAAATCAAGACTTGGATATAACAAGAAAAATGTGAATTTCAGTTTTAAAATGATTTTCAGGCAACGATAGCGAGCATTTCTCTTCACTCCTGTACCTCCATTATGAAACAACAGGACGTGCCTTCCTGAACTGCAATGTGTCGTTTTGACCGCAATATGTCTTCTTCATAATCATGAAAAGCTGCTCTAGTCTCTGAATTAGCAACTGGAGGAGGGGCTGCTGCGTATTCAATGATCAACACAAGTCCGGTTTCCATCGCCTCCTGAAAACGGTTTTCCCCAGTCGCACCGGTCCAATTCTGAACATGTCCCAGAAGATCAAGTCAGCAACTTTAAAGTTCTACAGAGAACCACAGGATCTACGCTGGCTGTCCCAGTGGCATCAGACCAAACACCAGTAATGCGTCGTTGTTGTTGTTGGCGTTTTTATTTGGAAGACCCACCCTTAACTACTGTCAGGCTATGGTTATTATGCTAATTCAAGATTTAAG
The DNA here is from genome assembly GCA_022114975.2 of Lampris megalopsis. Lineage (NCBI taxonomy): Eukaryota > Metazoa > Chordata > Actinopteri > Lampriformes > Lampridae > Lampris > Lampris megalopsis. The sequence goes on along the minus strand of JAJHIY020001991.1, from coordinate 3,847 downwards.
ATGCTAATTAAGATTACAGCTCTGCACACAAAACCTCTGCATCCTAAATGGGTTGGAGGTCAACGTCATAAGCACCGCTACATACAAAGGGTAATACGTCCTACTTCTGCAGGACCATCCCTTTACTTGAGACCTGCAAAAGGCTGGAGAGTCCTTGGTGCAGTCAGAAGGGAGTGAGTCAGAAGGGACATTGTGATTATCTTCATAAATCTGGTCTTGTGAAGCACGCCGTCTTCGGGACAGGCCCCGACAGGTTAGACAACCGACAGCAGGACATGTTTTCACAATCTAATTTGATGAGGTTTTGCTGGGCAGTCTGAGGCGCTACATGCCTTGGGCACGGCTCTGTGCAGGATGTTCAAGAGCGTTCAGGAGGTTCTGTCAGGTTTGTTTGGGCAGTTCTTGGGCTGAGACGTCATCCCAGCCTCAGAGAGAAAGCCAGTTGTTTACATTGAGATGAAGCGGAGCTTGTGGGTGGAGGACCACACATGAAGCTCACCTGGCCATACCCGTGGAACACATGGCGGTTGTATTCTGGATCACGCAAGACCGTCTGCACATGAGAACAAAGTGCTGCACGGCTGATTTACACCCCTTCCTGCCCGCTTTTCCCAGGTCGCCGCGTGTTATTACACGGCCGTATTAACGCCAGGAGTTGGGTTATATCTAATTAAGTGTCATCTTCACAGATGGTGAAACTTTACAAATGTCCCGTAAAACAGGTCAATTGGTATTTGCTGGAAAGTTAGGTTTTGTTAGAATTCAGAGGGTGAAGCAAACGAATCTGGTTTCCCCAAAACACGTATTGTGAGATCTAGAAGTGACGATTTACTTAATCATCTTGATTTTAGGTGTTGTGGAATTTATTATGTGCCGCCTTAGAATCAAGTTCTTATGTCTTCGTTTTTTAGAGAGCAGGTATTCCAGACAAAATGTCATATTTGCCCGAAAACAGGACAGACAATCTATGGATGCGCCGCAGAAGCAAGTTAGGGGCCAGAAACTCGGTGGTACCGGTACTCTGGCCTACAGGATGTTTTAGGCTCGCCGTCCTTTTCGCCACAAGGTTGAGGGAGAGAACCATGGGCTTATTCAGTCATGAAATGTTTTACCATCGCATTTCCAACTAGCAGCCATATTCTCCCGAACCACTGAAAGGTTGCGTTGCAGAGAAACCCCATGATCCGCTTTAATCCTCCAGCTTGCCCGTCGGGCCGCATGTCTACGACTTGAAAGAAATCCTTCAGGTTTTGACAGTTTCTCCTCGGCAGCGTTGCCCGTCACAACACCCACAAATGTACATTTCTACCACCAACACACGCACGCACGCACGCACCTGTTCAAACCAGGAAGCTCACCTGTAGGAGTTCGCTCCGTTCATGTAGGTCTGCGCGGCCGTCATCGCAGGGGGGTATTGGAGGGCTGACAGGTCGTAGCGGTGGATCTGCTGCGTGTAGCCGAGGGCCTCGCCCTGCATGGCGGCGTACCCCCCAGCGGGGCCCCAGCTGTAGCTGTCCATCCTGGGACTGGCGCTCTGCCCCTGCGCCGCCGCCAGCAGGTTCCCGGCGGACAGCGGGTACTTGTTCACCTGCGCGTCCTTCTTCAGCAGGGGCTTGGTCTTGCGGCGCGGCTTGTACTTGTAGTCCGGGTACTCCTTCATGTGCACGGCCCGGAGCCGCTTGGCCTCGTCGATAAAGGGCCGCTTCTCGGCGTCGGTGAGCAGCTTCCACTCGGCGCCCAGCCGCTTGCTGATCTCCGAGTTGTGCATTTTGGGGTTCTCCTGGGCCATCTTGCGCCTCTGGCCGCGCGACCACACCATGAAGGCGTTCATGGGTCTCTTGACTTTGTCCATGGGGTCGCCCCCGGGCGGACACGCGGTCTTGGAGGTCGGATGCGAGTTGCCGTTGCCTACCATGTTCGCCGTCATGCTGCCGGTGACCGGGGACATGCCCTGGGAGGTCTGGTGCGACGGGGGCTGGCCGGTGGGCTTCAGCTCGTGTTCCATCATGCTGTACATCTTCACCGCGTGTTTCTGCGCCTGAAACAAATGATAAAGAGCTAAATTCCCTCTCTCTCTCCCCCTCGCTCTCGCTCTCGTTCTCGCTCTCTCTCGCTCTCAAACTCACTCAAACTTTTGTCTCCTTCTACCTGGCGACTCGTGACCAGGTAATCCGCCGGGCGCGCTGCACGTCGTGCGTCAGGTAAAACAGGGAGTACCGGCTGTTCCGAATGAGCTAATCAGTCGAGGACACACCCGCGTAACAGAAGCCCGGCAGCGGTGGCGTGCGAGCCCGCTTCAAACTTCACATTCATTCCTCTGAGGGAGACGCTGGGAAACGGGACACCTTCCTCTCTCTCGCTTTCTCTCCAACCTGACGAACAGCCCGACCCGGAGCGTGACTCTCTCCACCAACCGAGCAGAACTTGGTGCTGGTACAAAAAAAACTTCTCCCCTCTTGTGCGATCGTACGCCAGCGTGCAGACCAATAGCAGTGGAGATGGCTCTCTCATGCGCGTCCATTTGCATGTGAAAGGCGCGGGTGCGGACGGTGGGAGAGAGAAAGAGAGAGAGAGAGAGAGAGAGCACTTGTTGATGCTGGGTAGGGAGACTGGAGAGCCCTCTCCCCCAGCAGGCGAGAAAACAAAGTCATGGGCTCACCGAGAAACCTCTCATTCACATGGTCAAACTTTAACATCGACGGCGAACTGCAACGCTGCGTAATGCGTGCGCAATAGCCGCGCGTAAAACCGTGCGTTTATTACGAGCAGCGCTCCAATAGGAAGTCGGAGCAAACAAATCCCATTTTAATCAAATCGCTAAAAGGTGTGAGCTCGACTAAGGCTAAATCACCCTACACGGCTGTGTTTACTTCAACTTCCACGATGCAATATGAGCTGTGAGTGGTCGGGGTGAATACAGTATTCTGGTTCCGATTCGGCAGGACACGGCTGAATACCGCCACGTTGTTTCTGAAACAGACTCGATACAAACGCGAGGGGTCTTAATTCAAACCAACAGAGGATCTGGGGGTCGTGTCCACGTTCTAAGCCAAGTCACCCCTCAGACACCTGTCGGGTGGACGTGTCCTATACACGGCTATTGGTTCGGATGCAACAGCGCGCACACTGACTTTAGGGCTCCGTGAGAATAAGGAGGAGGTCTGCTGGTTTGGTCAAACAGGACCCCCTTTTTTATCATAGGCCGCTTCTTCTCGGGGTCTTTGTTAAGAGCAGTGTTTCCCCAACCTGGGCCAGGCTGCTGCTCCAGCCCCCAGACCTCCTTCAGGTCCATGTACAGGACCAGCGTTTGACTGAAGAGGTGTCGGCTGTGTGTTGTCGGTGCCTTGGCTTGAGTTTGACGCGGAACTGTCAGTTTAACTTGATGGTTTCTGGAGTCCTCAAGAGTGCTTTGGCTCTCGTCAGTGGAGATGATGTGGGAGGCTGGAGCAGCAAAGTCTCAGGGGGGAGGGGGACGAGCTGACAATGAGACACTTTTAACCCATCAGCTGTTCAAGGATTACTGGTCAAAGATGATGCGTGAGAAAAAGAGCAAGGCTGTGCGTGAGAAGGCCTCCCACACCAAGCGGCACCAGCTTGTCTCCTCATCTGTAGAGCTGGGGGAGAAGTCCCAGTAAAAGTAAAAATACTTAAGGCTGTACATGCATATCCCGCTCCAGTGCCTGACTCGGGTTCCACTACGTAACCCTGCGGAGGAAGAGCCCTGGTCCCAGTATGGGGAGCCAATGACCGATGTGTCTTTTGCTGGTGTCTGTGAGGACCTGTGGCCGCCATGTGACGTTGATTCGGTAGGTCACGTTTGTTTGACAGGGAGCACATTTTTCATTTT
>JAJHIY020001990.1:382500-427006 GCA_022114975.2 Lampris megalopsis | reverse complement strand
CACGACACCGACGATGTTTGGGGCTTACCAGGGAAGGTGGATTAATGCGTTTACATGGAGCCGAATAATGGAAGTTCTCTAATACCCACAAGGATAGGATAAAAAGAAAAAACCAGTCTACTGTCTGCAGTCCAAGGCTGTTCTTTGTATTGTGCAGTCAACATGTGAGTCGACGTGTCTAGTGACCTTTCACATGTGCAGCTATTCAAAAAAAGAAAATGAAACAAAAAGGCAAAGAAACAGCGAAGATCTAATGCATGTACCGGTAAATCACAAGGCCGAGCAAAAAATAGGCGGTTTAATCGCGTTATGCTGCTCTGCCTCCATTCCCCTGATAAACATAAGCAGATTAAGCCATTTTCATAACTGTTTCTAATGTCAGAATAACAACTTTATTGAATGATTAACTAATCATCTGAATGCGTGTAACCGTCCGTGCTGGGTTTAAGAGGGACTTTGTCATGTAAGTTACAGCCCTGGTCTGACGGCACCGCGGAGGAGGAGGAGGAGGCCACCAGCAGTCTGATCACAAGTCCCTTAGTATCTGATTAGTGTTCTGCACACAGCCCGCTCACAGCCCGCTCACAGCCCGCTCACAGCCCGCTCACAGCCCGCTCACAGCCCGCTCAGCGCTGCGTCTGATGGAGGCGTGTGTGTGTGTGTGTGCGTGTGTGTGTGTGTGCGTGTGTGTGTGTGTGTGTGTGTGTGTGCGTGCCATAAGCCACGCCAGAGGCATAGGCAGATGGAGGGGCCAAACAAGGGTTATGGACAGATGTGTCGAAGATTGTGTGTATGAGTGAGAGAGTGAGCGAGAGAGAGAGAATGAGAGAGAGTGAGAGAGGAAGAGAGAGAGAGAGAGGGAGAGAGAAAGAGAGAGAGAGAGAGAGAGAGAGAGAGAGTGCGATAGGGAGCGATAAAGAGAGAGTGAGAGAGAGAGAGAGAGAGAGAGAGAGTGCGATAGGGAGCGATAAAGAGAGAGTGAGAGAGAGAGAGAGAGAGAGAGTGCGATAGGGAGCGATAAAGAGAGAGTGAGAGAGAGAGAGAGAGTGAGATCTAAAAAGAAACAGATGCTCCAAGGAGCCCCGGGTAGATAGGGGGAGAGCTCCTCCATTAGACGGCCAGTTTGGTAAAGAGGGATTAGGGAGGTGAAGAGGTGAGAATTGACAGAGCATGCTGAAGCATTTGATTCAAGGAGAGGAGCTTTCTTCTTCAACTTCTCTTTTTTTCTTTTGTCTTTTTTGCGCTTGCTGGCTTTTTCTTTGGCCTCCAACCATTTGTACCTGTTAGGACCAGTAGAGGCAGACCCAAACACAGACAGAGACCGTGTAATAAAGTCATGTGGTATATGGAGGAATACAGGGGTGGCGGGTCAGGCAGAGAGGTACAGAGGCGATGGCGGACGGCGGAGCTGGACGGAGCAGGGTGGATGGATGAGGGACAGAGTAGTGATCCCAGAGACACGAGGACACACAGGTAACGCGGACAACACGGGGAATAACTCTGAACATGTGGCTGCGGAGCGGCCGAGAGCGCCAGACTACCGCTGGGGTGGAAACTGACCCGGGGGCGAGTGGATGGAGGGCGGGAGCAGATACGCTGCTGAGCCGATGGGCTGACGGAAGGTGTGCGGGGCCGGGCGGGTGAGGTGAACGAGCCGCCAATCAGGAGGGAGCTGGAGAGTTCCAAGGAAGGAAGCCACGCCCACACCACATACACACACACAGACGGACAGGGGAATACAGGAGACACGGGGGGAAACCGACTGCAGACACGGCCGGGCCCGAGACAGTAGCCTTTACTGCCCCTGCCTTCCCGTGTCTCGCTCCCTTTTTCCTTGTTTACCCCTTCGTTCTTTTGTCTCTTTCGCTCTGTTTTTGAATTTCTGCCTGTTTGGGCTGATCTCTCTCTCTCTCTCTCTCTCTCTCTCTCTCTCTCTCTCTCTCTCTCTGTCTCTCTCTCTCTCTCTGTCTCTCTCTCTCTCTCTCTCTCTTCTCTCTCTCTCTCTCTCTCTCTCTCTCTTTCTCTCCGATTCACACACACACACACACACACACACACACACACACACCACACACACACAGTAAGCCTGCTGCACCGGGTTGGTCAGGATGCTGGTAGCCGGTAGGGAACTTGTCAGCTCTCATTGGCTTTTGGTACACACGCCTCTCTCGCTCTCTCCTCCCCCCCTGCCTCTTCCCTGTGTGCTACTGCACTCCTGTCACTGACCACTTACTCTGTCACCCCGCAGTGTGTGTGTGTGTGTGTGTGTGTGTGTGTGTGTGTGTGTGTGTGTGTGTGTGTGTGTGTGTGTGTGTGTGTGTGTGTGTGTGTGTCAGACTGTCTGCATCCTTGTGAGTGTGCTTGCCTGTTTGCACGCCTGACAGTTTTCAGGCCAGTGAATATGTTAGTCGCCTCCCAATTCCGTCTCCCCCTCTTCTCTCCCTGCTAAGAGCTCCCTCCTCTCCTCTTCCTCCCTCTCTCTTCCTCTGATCAAGGCTCCGTCCTTTTCATCGTCCAGCGCCTTTTCTCTCCCTCCCTCTTTGGCCAGCACGTCCTCCTCTCTCCTCTATTTTCTCCCTCGCGGCCAGAGCCAAATTTCTCAGGGAGTGCCTTCCAGCCAAACAGCAGAAGAGGTGGGTGGCGCTGAAACGAGCTGGACTCAGCGTCGCATTCTGCAAATCCCGGTCTGGAGATGATTAGATAAACTCATCCCAATTTCTCAACAAAAAAAAAGAGTTGTGTAAACAAATCCAAACGTGAATTCAGCCATGTGCACGACAGCACTAAACGTTTTTATGTCTGTATTATCTGTTACGTTCCTTAAAAACGGTCTGCATTTTTCTAAAGTTGTGGGTAAAGAGACAACAGGATCAAAATTGCATTGCCTCATTTATTTGATTTAAACTGTATTTAATCAAATCTGTTTATATCTCTTTATGTCTGCATACATCTGCTTATTAATCTGTGTATTTTAGTGTATTTTTTTTCCCTTCACAAATCACGCAGCATCGCTACTCACGTGCAGGTGAGGCTGTACCAGAACCACTTCGGGGAGACTCTGATGAACAGTCGGTCTACCAGATCCTTATCCTGACCTTAACATCACCTACACATAACCGTGTCTGATCCGGTACTCAAAGTGAACCATCTCGAACCTAACACAGATGAATCCAGCCTGAGATAGCGGCTGCAGGAATAGCGGTATCTGATTGGCTGTGGTGGTTTGGGATCCCGCCTCCTCGCATGTGACGTGAGCGGTTGACAGGCTGAGAATACCTCGAGGCTGAGCTAAAGCTGCCGAGGATCCCAGAATTCCGAGCAAACACAGATTCATTTCATGCAATTGTAATATTGACAAGCACTTAAAAATAGTTTTGAGTGGCTTAACAAAAATGGCTGTGGAAGTTTGAATTGTGAGTGCAGACTTTTTTTCTTTTTTTGCAAGAAAAAAATCCGATACACAAACACATATGAGAAATACAGCTGCAGAGACTAATAATACACACAGGCTCGCAAGATTACACTACAGGTATGCACATCTTTTGCACTCAAGCAAACGTCACTATGTAAGCACAGAGAATTGATCAGACACGGTCGTTATCATCACCCTTTATTAATATAGTTTCTCTTGTTACAGGACTCTTACACAAACACCTTTAAGTAGATAGAAAGATGGCAGAGTAGGTCAAATAACTCCACTAATGACAGCTGATCCAACCAACCAACCAATCAATCAATCTGTCTGTAGATCTGTCTACCAATCAATCAACCAGCTGTATATCTATATACCAATCAACCAACCAATCGATCAATAATCAATTATTTTTTAGAACAGTGATTTTTGTTGGAAGCTAGACATATCATCTCAGCCTACGTCGGATTGGCAGATTTTCCTCTCCAGCTGTTTTATTAAAAATAAAGACATAAAGAAACAGCGCTAACTGACAAGAGGCTGTACTGTGAGGTTATATGCCGTCTTTTACAGGCTATAACACAAAAATCCACAGCCCTGTAGCGTGAGAGACACAAAAAAAAAATTCTTCGAAATAGGTCAACACACACACACCATACGCCCTGTCAGGCTGCAATTTTGTAACTCAAAAGCAGGAATATCTCTCCTCTTTTCCAGCTCTCCACCATTATTCTTGTTCCTCCCGGACTCCATCCGTTACCCCGGGGTCCCTCTACGTCAATCCCACCCTGACGCCCACGCCTCATTGGAGCGATCATTACCCTGGGAGGATGAGGTTTGTCTTTCATCTTTTCACCCTGAACAGGTTTATTCGGTGGAGTTTTTTCTTTCTTTTCTCTCCCCGTTCAAGTCACGGTCGGACGATAGAACAGCGGCTCTCAATCAGGTCCGCCGGGACGCCAGTACCGCCGGTGTTCTCTTCAGCCATAGTTCATTACGTCCATCTGTTGTGGAAGATCTCAGCCCCCTGTAAGTGGGTTCTTCGACCCGACACAACCGTTGAATGCGATGAACTGGCAGGCAGAATAGAAAACCACTAGCAGGGGGGGGGGAGGTCCTGCAGGACCGGAGGTGGGGCCCACTGGGACAAAGGGTGGCGGCCATTTCTGTATGTACGAGAATGTGAAGTCAGGCCATAAACATGATGGAGACAACCCCGTGGTGTTTAGCTCAGGGTCCACATGCGCCCGTCGTGTCCCACGTGCAGGTTGCCAGTGAGCCATTCGAGTCTATAAAATGGATGATCATGTGACTAAATCTATACGCGTTTCAGCTTTTTTATTTGACAAACCTATCCAAAAAAAAGTGGGCCCCCATATATCACGATACGCTTGATGTGTCGTGGAAAGAGACCGAGGTCAGTGGAAGAGGGGGTTTCAGCTGCCCCGCAGAAAGGTGCGTCACTCATCCGCCATGCTGTGCCGCATCATCATGGCATGTGCAATACTGCACAGTATTTGCAAGCGATGAAGAATCCCCATTATTATTGAGGATGAGCTTAACGCTAACGGTGATGATTTATGTGTGGCCTCGTGCTGCTGGAGCAGAGGGGAGGGTTTTTCCACCAGTACTTGGCCAACCTTCATTTCAGGTTAGTAGTAACATGCCAACATGATTTATAGAAATACAAAACACATCATTACTTCTTTAAGCATTTTATTTTGAGGATGCGATACTCCTCCTGTTGTCCCGCTGGAAGGCTGACAAATCAATGTACCCAACGGTTATCTGGGTATTTTATTACAATCCATATCATTTTCTGTGGAGGGCATGATTTGTGCGTTGGTTTATATAGACTCTTAACAGTTGTACCTGAGGAAATTCATTACCACAGCCTGTACATCAAAATACAAGCCTACCTCCAAACAGCATGATACAGGTTCATCACAGCAGAATACAAATTCCCCTTCAAACACACTTGAACATACAGAGAGGGGACAAATGAAAGGGGGGGGGGCAACATAAAATGTCTTAATGAGGTGTTGGGCCACAATGAGCCTCCAGAAGTCAAGTCAATTTTATTTGTATAGCCCAATATCTCAAATTACAGTTTTGTGATATGCTCCTTGTCATAGATTTTACAAGTCCCTGAACTCCACTGGAGGGATGGACACCATTCTTCCAAAAGATATTCCGTCATTTGGTGTTTTGATGGTGGTGGTCGTGGAGAGCACTGTCTAAGACGTCAGTCTAAAATCTCCCGTAGGTGTTCAATTGGGTTGAGATCTGATGACAGTGAAGGCCATAGCTTATGATTTACATCATGTTCATCCTCATCAAACCATTCAGTGACCCCCTCATGCCCTGTGGATGGGGGCATTGTCACCCTGGAAGAGACCACTCCCATCAGGATAGAGATGTCTCATCATGGGATAAAGGTGATCACTCAGAATAACTTTGTATTGATTTGCAGTGACCCTTCCCTCTAAGGGGACAAGTGGACCCAAACCATGCCAGGAAAATCCCCACCACCACCAGCACAGAATAACAGAGCCCCCGGACCCCCTCACTGTAGGAGTCAAGCATACAGGATTTTATTTTATTTTGTCAGTTGTCTGTAAATATACTTACAAACGGTATTCCATAACCATAAGATGGTCACATTTAAACCAAAAAAATGCAATATCCCTCACTTGCAGTGCAGGTTTCTTCATCCAGGTTTAGTTTTCTGTTGGACACATGGATCACCTACGGAAAAAAGGAAGGAATTCTTGGGAATCTATACTGTCAGGCAATGCTTACCTTGATCTCAATTTCTCAGTTGTGGCTCAGTGAAAATTGAGTACAAAGTAATTTATCATTATAGACACAACTCTCTCAGTGAGGGCAAGTGTGTCATCATGGCCGAGCCATCTGGAAGAGCTGTAGGTTATAGCCGAGCTGTCTACCTCTGTGCCATACAGTCCTGTTTGAGTCTCCACGCACTTGCATTATAAGGCTGCAGGGGGAGTCAGGAGGGGCTTGTTTGACCAATGGTGAAAAGCTATGAAGAATACACGTCTCTCCCTACACACTGGCTGTTTCTAAATACCAAGAACACAAGTCTGAACTTGGGTCTTAAAGGATTAGTGCACCATTAATTGCATTGTGCTGTAGATGGCAAGCCGAGGCTGCATGCCCACTATGAAGAAAAGGATGGATGACTCAGAAGGAGACCTACCTGTGTACTTTCTGAGTGGAACGTTTTGAACAGAGACAGACTTCAAACATCCCAAACTATTCCTTTAAAGAAGAACATCCTAACCTAGTTGACTTGGGAAATATAAGCATAAAAACAGCACAGAAAATGTCAGGTGTGTGTTTGAGCTGCAGTGCGTTTCCTGGGACATTGTGTGCCCAGCGCAGCCAGGGACTACATGCTAATTAGTGTTTTACTTCTGCTCATTATATTGTTCATTTGCTGCAGCTATCCTTACCCATAAATGTGTGAACTGAATATCTCGCTGTATGGTGCTGATGTAAAATTTAATTTTAAGTTTATTCCTTTGGGGCGCCCGGGTGGCATAGCGGTCTATTCCGTTGCCTACCAACACGGGGATCGCCGGTTCGAATCCCCGTGTTACCTCCGGCTTGGTCGGGCATCCCTACAGACACAATTGGCTGTGTCGGTGGGTGGGAAGCCGGATGTGGGTATGTGTCCTGGTCGCTGCACTAGCGCCTCCTCTGGTCGGTCGGGACACCTGTTCAGGGGGGAGGGGGAATAGCGTGATCCTCCCACGCACTACGTCCCCCTGGTGAAACTCCTCCCTGTCAGGTGAAAAGAAGCGGCTGGCGACTCCACCTGTATCGGAGGACTCGTGATAGTCTGCAGCCCTCCCCGGATCGGCAGAGGGGGTGGAGCAGCGACCGGGTCGGCTCGAAGGAGTGGGATGATTGGCCAAGTACAACTGGGGAGAAAGTGGGGGGGGGATAAAAAAAAAGAAGTTTATTCCTTTCGGCAAGTCCCCGCCATAAGAATTCCTCACATCCTGGCACTTCGACTGTTTGCGACTTGTGCCGTCTCACGTTGTGAGAGCAACCCCAGTCTGTCGGCCTGCCATTGGTCCCCTAGCCAGAGGTAACATGGAGGAGATGAGTGGTCATGTTGGGAGAGGAGGAAAGGTGGAAGCGAGTAAAAGGGGAGACCACTGGTTCAGCTGACATGGTACTCCATTATTAGAAATAGACGTCAGCTGTGACTAAGTGGCCCAATAATGACTTTGACTGATCCCAAGCCCACAATGATTTGTTTGTTTTCAACGGTTCAGTAAATGGATTTGGTGTCTTGAAATGCATGGGTCCGGGCTATTATTATCCAGAACACAAGGCTGAATTTAGCTGGGGAAAAATATACAAAATCAAAAAACAAAACGGATGGAGTAATCCTCTCCGTTAGAGTGGAGTCAGCACTTAACTCCCAAATAGCATCACCATCAATGCTCTTATCCTCTTACGCAGGAAATAACTTTCCTGTTTTGGGGGTTTTTTTTTTCAGGATTTGGGTTTTTGTGTCCATTTATTCAAGGATGTCGGTAATAACAATGCAGCTGGAAGGTGGTGAGTCTATCCCAGTAGATGGTCTTCATCTTTGTCAAGTCAATTTTGCCTCAGTGGGCTTTACAGCAACACAACATCCTGTCCTTAAACTCTCGCGTCGGATAAGGGACAACTCCCTAAAAATATCACTTTAACAGGGAGAAAAAATAGGGAGAAACCTCAGGGAGAGCAACAGAGGAGGGATCTCTCCCCCAAATAGAGAAGCCAACATCTAGAAGACAGTTTACATTTAAACTTGGACATCACTACCATTTATTCCCATCTATACAGAGGTATGTTGGCTTTTAAAGGGCAATACCGCTGAATTTCAGCTGTGAAAGGAGAAGTGTGTTCTTTGTTAAATGCTCAGTGTCAATATCAAGTTATTCCTGGTATAGGGTTCAAGTTATTAGCTGTTTTAAAACTTTGTCAAGCACAATAACTGCGATGGAGTTTTGTGCACGACATACCAAAAAACTTACAGAGCTATAATGCCACATCATTCTTCCTTTAGCTTGCGTTTGCATGAGTAAACAAGTGCGCGTGTGTGTCAGAATAAGAGAAAAGAGAGAATATGAGTCAGGCATCAGTCATCATTTCAAGGTTATAATCTGAACAACATGCACACTCGTGTGCGTGTGTGTGTGTGTGTCTGTGTGTGTGTGTGTGTGTGTGTGTACCACTATCTCATCAATAATACAGCGTCCATGTCCGGCACTGGGAAAACACGGTTCTGCCCTGTTAGCAGCATCTGCAGCGGCGTTGTGTTGAGCGGTGCAAGTCAGTTTGACATTTGTATCAGCAGTGTCAGGATGCCGAACCCCCCCACCCCCACCCCCACCCCCCTACCCCCACCCCCCTGGACACCACTTCTGCTCTGCCCTCTTGTAAAAGTGCTTTTAGGCTGATAAGGTGTGTGTGTGTGTGGGGGGGGGGATTACAAACGAGGTATGGGCATTGTATAGTTGCTGATGGGTTCATTGGACTCATTATTTGTATGCACTTAAAGCATGTGTGTGTCCTTGCAGGTTTCTGCATATGTGTGTGTGTGTGTGTGTGTGCGTTTATCTCCTGGACCACAGGTAGTGTGTAAGCATTTGCACATTTGTGCGTGCACTCATAAGCAGGGACGTCCAGCTTTGAGACCCAGCGCATACATATCAGCGCTGGTCATGGCCACGCTGCTGGGAGAAGTGCTTGTGAGAAGGCTCGAGTCTGATTTGCTCTCCTCTTGAGAGGGGAGGGGGGGTGTTTTGGATAATGTTCCTCTCCCGGCGCTGCCGGTAATTACCTGCACAGAGGTGGACTGCTGCTGACTCCAGCTTCTTTTTTTTGGTTTTTTTTTGGGGGGGGGGGTTGCTCATTGCCGAAAGAAGAATATGTTGTGACAAACTGAACAGGGTAATTTAAAAACAACAGTTGGAGCGAAGCTTTTTTAAAAAAAAAAAAGGACTCTTGTGCTCCGTCTTCGTTATACGAGTCTAGAGCACTTGGGCGATGAGACCAAATTGGCAGTTTACTGGCTGGCACGATGGCGCAGTGGTTAGCGCGGTCGCCTCATGCTAAGAAGGTCCTGGGTTCGAGCCCCGGGGTAGTCCCAACTTTGGGGGTCGTCCCGGGTCGTCCTCTGTGTGGGGTTTGCATGTTCTCCCCGTGTCTGTGTGGGTTTCCTACGGGGGCTCCGGTTTCCTCCCACAGTCCAAAGGCATGTAGGTCAGGTGACTCGGCCGTACTAAATTGTCCCTAGGTAGGTGTGTGTGTGTGGTGGTGGTGGTGGTGGTGGTGGGGGGGGGCCTCGATGGACTGGCAGCCTGTCCAGGGTGTCTCTCCGCCCACCGCCCAATGACTGCTGGGATAGGCTCCAGCGTCCCGCGACCCCGTGACCCTGACCAGGATAAGCTGTTTGGATAATGGATGGGTGGATGGATGGATGGATGGATGACAGTTTACTGTTCATTAGCTGTGCCACCGTTTGAGTTTGTGTCCACAGTAAACGTGTCTTAACTGTATTTGGCGATAAAACAGATCGTCATCGGCGTTCATTTACAGAATAATTTAACCGTCCGTTTTAAGTTAACATGAATTTTGACGTAAATTTAGGTTGACGTGAATTTTCCTGCAGCTGGAAGGCCGGGCGAGGGTTTGGTTCTCACGGCGCCGTACCCAAGCAGCCTCGAGCTGAATACACACAGCTGGAGAGTTTACCCCTCAGGGTTCGAACAAAGTACATCAAGACACAAGCCAATCAGAATCAGTGAACATAGCAGAAGGACTCTTGATAAGGAGCATCCAACTGGTTTAGGGGATGTAAAGGTGGGCTCATTCAGGGGAACTCGTGGAAACCAGGGACTGTTTGTTTCTGTGCTGATGCCTGACTTGTTATGGCTGTCAGCATCTGGAGGTTAAAGGTCAACAAACTTTACACGTATCACGACATCGATGATTGTATCTGGCTTGTTTTCGTCTCTGCATAATCAGATGACTTATTTAGCTCAATTAATCAGTGAAGACAGACAGAGCGAGAGAGAGAGAGAGAGAGAGAGAGTCTCTCGCCCAGCTCCTCCTTTCTCCTCTTACATCCCCAATGGCTTCTTCTTGTCTGCTTTGCCAGACGCCCCTATTAATTACCATGGTGCCTGTGTGTGTGTGTTTGTGTATGTGTGTGTGTGTGTGTGTGTGTGTGTGTGTGTGTGTGTGTGTGTGTGTGATGTCATCTCTGCCTCATATTTACTTGTGAGCGTTATCATCAGAACCGTGGCTCTCTGATGTTCCCTCCATCCATCCCACCTAAACTCTCCTTTCTTCAGCCCTCCCAATCCTCCCGCACCTCCTCCTCTCTCCTTATTCTCCACCACTCCTCTACTCCAGTTCCTCCACCTCCAGCCCCCCCCCCCACACACACACACACACACCGGTCCCTCAGTCATTATTTGCTGTTTGTGATGGGCGGCTTGCCATGCAGCGCGAGACGACTTGTTCAGGCCCTCGGGAAATAACAGGCGGACGCTCCCAGTCGCTACTTTGAACGCTGTGACAACGACGCCTCTTGGCGAAACACGTTGTTGGGGAAAATAACAAATAAAACCCCAAACTAAGAAGAAAACAAATGAGAAAAAGAAAATTGCAGCAGTCGCGAGCAGTCCTCGAGGATGGAGGGACGCCATTTAAAATAGTCTTGGCTCGGTAATAATAGACTGACATGAGCACGCGGTCCCTGCCAGACCTCTGCCCCCACCACATCAACACCACCACCGACAAACCATGACGATTCAGAGAAGCCGGACTCGCACACCAGATTAAATGCCCCTGAACCTAACTGCCCCGGCGCCCCGGCACGGTTCCCCGTTTCCGCTGAGTCGCTTCTGATGAAGACTGTTCAGTCGAAACCCCGGGTAACTATGGTTTGGGGCATATCTCATTTAGAAATTGAGGGCAGTTTCTCCAAATCCGTTTTGATTTGTTTGACTCGGCAACTCGAAAAAGGTTTGTTTTGTGTTTTTGTGCAAGTCTTTGAGACGGAGAAACAATTAAAAAAACACGTCGTGCCGCTGCTGTCAAGGCAGAACATGCGTGAAGGATGTTCTCTCTTCTCTTTCTTCTTGTTAGTGTGTCTTCTTTGTGAGATCCAGCACGCAGATGGGCTCTGAGTGTGTCTGTGTGTGGGGGGGGGCTGTTGTCATAGCAACTAACTCACGGCTGAAATTATGGTCCGTTCGGCTCGCGGCTGATTTCTGATGTGGTCCGGGGAGTGGATTATCTTCCAGCGAGTGCGATAGGCTTGTTTTCGTACCTTTTGGGTGTCGACGTCAAAATAATGTTTTCCCCTCTCCCACTTCAGTTTCACTTGCTCTCTCTCACTCTCTCTCTCTCTCGCTCTCTCTCTCTCTCTCTCTCTCTCTCTCTCTCGCTCTCTCTCTCGCTCTCTCTCTCTCTCGCTCTCTCTCTCTCTCTCTCTCTCTCTCTCGACATCGTTTTCTTTTTTATTCAGTTTTGATAACGAAGTTGGAGGAGCCTTATCCGTTTCCATCCGCTGTTTTTCCTCTGTATTCCACTCATCCAATATTTGCTCCCACTCCAATTCAATTCGATTCAGTTCACTTTATTGGCAGGACAAATTGTTCACGTGTGTCGCCAAAGCTTTTGATACATTAAAATGTATGCAAATTGAAAAACAGAAACAACAGCAAGTAGTAGTAATTAACAATAAAGCTCTGCACGGTAAATGTTCTGGCCCTGCCGGTTCTGAGTTTAACGGACACAGTCACGTCTCACCCGGCAAAATATCTTGCACGGAGCCAGCTAGTTTCATCTGGACTTACCAGGTTTGAGGACAAGCCAGAGAATTATTTGTCCTGGAAAGCGTTATTCATTAACACCACTGAGGGCCGAGATCTTAAAGCAGGAGAAGAAATGGACTTGTTAATTAAGTGGCGAGGAGCAGAGTCTGCTGAACACGCACGCCGCATTAAGTAAACGTGAGGAATCCATCTTGCGGAATTATGTCTCATCTGGGAGAGGTTAGAGGTTAGGTGCCTATCTGTTCCTGTGTGTGTGTGTGTGTGTGTGTGTGATGTCATCTCTGCCTCATATTTGCTTGTGAGCGTTATCATCAGAACCGTGGCTCTCTGTTGTTCCCTCCATCCATCCCACCTAAACTCTCCTTTCTTCGGCCCTCCCGCTTCTCCCGCACCTCCTCCTCTCTCTTTATTCTCCACCACTCCTCTACTCCAGCTCTTCCACCTCCAGTCCCCCCCCCCCACACACACCGGTCCCTCTGTCATTATTTGCTGTTTGTGATGGGCGGCTTGCCATGCAGCGCGAGACGACTTGTTCAGGCCCTCGGAAAATAACAGGCGGACGCTCCCAGTCGCTACTTTGAACGCTGTGACAACTGCGAAACACATTGTTAGGGAAAATAACAAATAAAACCCCAAACTAAGATAAAAAAAAAAGGAGGAAAAAGAAAATTGCAGCAGTCGAGAGCAGTCCTCGAGGATGGAGGGACGCCATTTAAAATAGTCTTGGCTCGGTAATAATAGACTGACATGAGCACGCGGTCCCTGCCAGACCTCTGCCCCCACCACATCAACACCACCACCGACAAACCATGACGATTCAGAGAAGCCGGACTTGCACACCAGATTAAATGCCCCTGAACCTAACTGCCCCGGTGCCCTCTATGGCCAGAGGGCATAGAGGGCACTGTTTTCATAAAGCCTGAAAATTCCCCATAATAACACCTAAAGAACACCACGAGCTTAGAGAGCCGTCTGAATTGCTATCTGAGATTGATTTTGCAAAATGGGAAGGATACCGACCAGGTCTCTCTTATCTTGACACAGCAAGGGAGGGATAGTGGAGAGACTGCCATATGGGCTCAAGGACAAGTAGTTGATGGGAGGCTCATGGTATAAACAAGAACATAGAGTAGCTTTCCCACCGTTTCAATTCTTTTCAAAGTTTGTGTGCAAGCAAGCAAAGGCACGCAATGACCCAAGCGTTCATCTACTCTACCCGTCTAATGCTGCAACGACGCCGTCAAGTGCATGTCGGTTGCTGGTGGAGGTGGAAGGTGAACCGGTGCCTGCCTTGGTGGACACAGGATCCACTGTCACCCTGGTGCGCCCCAAGCTGTTAATGTATCTACAGACCCCCGCCACCCAGCCACTCATCACTGTCACTCGGGACCGGGCCCCGATGCTGGACCAATGCATGATGAACATTCGGGCGTTTGATTGGGTCTTCGAGCAGCTGGCCTGGGTGGCCAACATCCCAGAGCCATGCCTGTTGGGGCTGGACTTCCTGCCGAGATTAGGGTGTGTGTTGGACCTGGTACACAACACGGTGACCTTCAAGGACAGGTCTGTCTACCCACTGCAACTGATGTCACAGTCTCCCTCAAGCCTCGCTATAGGAGGGGAGTCGCCCACCCACACAGCGCCACTGGGCCTCACCGGAGGATGAAACACTAAGCCTGTGTCACCCCCCCAGCCAAAGCTGCAGTGGCCTCATGGCACGTCACTGAGCCCTGTCAGACAACAACACACCGAACCCCGCATCAGCGGTGCTAGTCCGCGTCGGGCCCCGGAGGTGACCTGCCCTGAATCTGGAGGAGCTGAACACGCGGCGTCAGGTGATGGGTGGGGAACCTCAAGAACCCTCAAGGAAGATCCCCGGCCCATGACATCTTGCTACACAGCCTCCCAGCTCCTCCCAGGGCTGTCGTATGCAGCAGCAGTTCGCGCGATCCACCCACCCTCTTCCCTCTCAATAGAGGACACGGTCAGGTCAGTGTGGGTCCAAAACCAGGACAGGCTGACAACAGAGCAACAACAGCGGCTGTGGGAGGTGCTGTCCAGACCCTTCGTCGCCTTCTCCACTTCCCCTGTTGATATGGGACGCATTCACTTGTTCCAGCATGACATCAACACTGGGACAGCCCACCTCATCCACCAATGCCCTTGCCACCTGCCAAATATGTGACAGGCAGCCGCTAGAGGTGTTTGGAGGAGATGCAGATGGCGGAAGGAGTACCTCAGCACTCTCCAATCACGTCAGAAGTGGCAGCACAGGAGAACTGATATCAAAGAAGGAGATGTGGTTCTTCTTAAGGAGAAGCGAGCCAGAAGGAACGACTGGCCAATGGGGGTCATCGTAAAGACTATTCCAAGCCAAGGTGGACTCATAAGAAAGGCTGAGATAAAAGTTGTTCAGCAAGGAACAACAAAGATCTATTACAGACCCATCTCAGGACTTGTGTTCCTTCTGCCCCCAGATTGAAGTTCATACTAGCAGTTAGTGAAGGTATCTTAGAGATACCAGGCGGGGAGTGTACTGGCCCTGCCAGTTCTGAGTTTAATTGTCTATCCAGAGACTTTTATTTTGATACCATGTAGCGCTCGAGTAACAGCAGGAAGCCTGGGAATAAGAAATCAGTTCGTTAGTTATGATCCTCCTTCTCGGTAGCTTTTGAAGGCATTCTCTGTAAGTAAAAGTAAAATAAAAACATGAATGAATGTTGATCTAAGTTAAAGTAAATTTACCTGTGAAATGAATGAAGTTATATTAGACAGTGCGTTTCTGTTGATTCGGTACATAACAGTTTACCTCGTAGTTCATACTTACCATATATGCTACCTGCTAGCCTAGCTACATGCCTAGCTAATGACTCTGTTGCCTAGCTACATGCTACATTTGTTCTGTAACGTATTTGTGAGATTCATATTCCCTTGCACTTACCGGTACATGTATTTGTATTTCAGTTTCACACCATTTGCATGATAAAGCTCTCAACTTCACCCCCGGTGTATGAGATACGTTATGTGGAGGTGTTTCTCTTGCTGGATAATGGAATAAGGCATTCTGTGAAGCCAGTACAGTAAATGAACATTAACACTAACATGTATTTGTGCGTGTGTGTCTGTTTATGTCACTTTCTGCCTGTATATCAAGGAACACGTATAAGTAGGAGAAGACAACATTTTCAACTGGCTATTTGCAAACTTTCTCCAAGTCGTTCCTCCCTGAGTTACTATTGGTATCTCCAATAAACTTTGTAAGTGAATTTATATCTTCAGAGTCAGTTCAGTAAATAGTGCATTCTTAGTGCCAGTTCCAAACCCGGATAAATTGGGGAGGGTTGTGTCAGGAAGGGCATCCGGCATAAAATCGTTGCTAAAAAAAATATGCAGACATCAAGGGTTGGCTTTGAGCCCTTTCTTGTTTGCAATGGTGATGGACGGGTTGACGGACGAGATCAGGAGTCTCCGTATACGATGGTGTTTACGGATGACATTGTGATCTGTAGCAAGAGTAGGTTGCAGGTTGAGGACAGCCTGGAGAGGTGGAGGTATGAACTAGAGAGAAGAGGAATGAAAGTCAGTAGGAGCAAGACGGAATACCTATGCATGAACGAGAGGGAGGACGGTGGAATGATGAGGATGCAAGGAGTAGAGGTGATGAAGGTGGAGGAGTTTAAATACTTGGGGTCAACGGTTCAAAGTAACGAGGAGTGCAGAAGAGAGGTGAAGAAGAGCGTGCAGGCAGGGTGGAGTGGGTGGAGAAGAGTGTCAGGAGTGATTTGTGACAGAAGGGTACCAGCAAGAGTTAAAGGGAAGGTTTACAAGATGGTAGTGAGACCAGCTATGTTGTACGGTTTGGAGACAGTGGCACTGACGAAAAGACAGGAGGCGGAGCTGGAGGTGGCAGAGTTGAAGATGCTAAGATTTTCACTGGGAATGATGAAGAAGGACAGGATTAGGAACTTTTATATTAGAGGGACCGCTCAAGTTGGATGGTTTGGAGACAAAGCAAGAGAGGCAAGATTGAGATGGCTTGGACATGTGTGGAGGAGAGATGCTGGGTATATTGGGGGAAGGATGCTGAATATGGAGCTGCCAGGGAAGAGGAAAAGAGGGAGGCCAAAGAGGAGGTTTATGGATGTGGTGAGGGAGGACATGCAGGTGGCGGGTGTGACAGAGGAAGATGCAGAAGACGGGAAGAGATGGAAACGGATGATCCGCTGTGGCGCCCCCTAACGGGAGCAGCCGAAAGTAGTAGTAGTAGTAAGTTTGGCCTTCGACTAAGCTTAATACTGGTAGGGGAAAGGACTAAAGAAAAGGAAGAAACACACATTGCTCTCGATTCACTCAGGACAACATGAACCTCTTTAACAATTTCCCCAACAACATCCTCTCACCACTTTCCCTTTCTTGTACCTGTGTCTTTTTAGTGGTCCAGCATTATCTGTTCCACATTACATAACAGCTGGTCTGCTGTCAGGCGAAGCAGACATTTGCAGAGCGCCGACTGGTGGATGGCTGCGTCATTCATTATTTTGCAAATTGTCAAGAACGTCTATGCTCTGGGTACGTTTCCTTACATGACTTGTTTTCCCCCTGTTTTGTGATGACAACCGGTGCACGTGATATTCCCCCGACACGATATCACAAAATGCCACTTTCTGCAAAAACATTAGGCAAATGCATGAGGCAAAACGCTAAATCATACCCCTGTAACTCACTGTACAGTAGACTTTTTATTTCTTGTAACTGAAAACATTTATAAAAGAGTAAGATGGATAAGTTTACACAATAGCAAGACAAAGAAAGAACAAGTCTCTACTGTACAGTATTCACACTATACAGTGTGTCAGTATTTTTGTTACAATTGTGTTTTCCTCTATCCGTCCCTCCATTATCCAAAGCGCTTAGCTCAATCAGGGTCGCGGGATGGTGGAGCCTATCCCAGCAGTCACTGGGCGGCAGGCAGGGAGACACCCTGGACAGGCCGCCAGTCCATCACAAGACCGAAACCCACACACAAACACACACCTAGGGACAATTTAGTACGGCCAATTCACCTGACCTACATGTCTTTGGACTGTGGGAGGAAACCGGAGACCCCGGAGGAAACCCACGCAGACACGGGGAGAACATGCAAACTCCACACAGACGACGACCCCCAAGGTTGGACTACCCCGGGGCTCGAACCCAGGACCTTCTTGCTGTGAGGCGACTGTGCTAACCACTGCACCACCGTGCCGCCTGGACAACTATATTCAAATCAAGAGAATCGTGTAGACAGTTTCAGCACGT
This sequence comes from Lampris megalopsis, assembly GCA_022114975.2. Lineage (NCBI taxonomy): Eukaryota > Metazoa > Chordata > Actinopteri > Lampriformes > Lampridae > Lampris > Lampris megalopsis. The sequence continues at coordinate 409,423 of JAJHIY020001990.1, read as the reverse complement.
GAAAGGCATCTCACAAAGCTCATACTCTTGACGACACGCTAGGCAACGTGCCTGCTTCAATACCGCTACATGTGTAATGCCAGATGCCACTGACGGTCCCTTTTCCCACACCCGCCTGCATGGACATGAACCCACCCGTTGAGGATGGAGTCATGTCGACCGTTGATGCCAGTAAAAAAAACCAGATCAGAAGGTTTCCACATTTTCACAACCTTTGCAGGCATGTGACCTCTGGGTAGCAATCATTTCCTGCCCCTGAGGAATCCTGGGATTCTTCCAGGGATATTTGTCCACAAAATTCCATAATCTGTCCTGTCTTCAATTTAAAATATGCAAATGAGGTTGGCTTGCCTCGGCCTCGTGTTTGGGTCTCAGATGGTACCACACATCCTGTCTTCTCTCCACTGACACTGATGTCCTCCTGCTCAGTTATTATTATTATTATGGTTATTTATTATTATTTATCACCTGCAGCATTGCTTGTGATGTCTTCCTCCCTGTCCTCACTTCCTTCCTCGCTGTGTTTTCCTGCACATGAGAAAACATTTGTATATGTCCATGTATGCACTGTGTGTGTGTGTGTGTGTGTGTGTGTGTTTCCATTCAACTTTTGCCGCAGGCAGAACATACACCTCTTCAGAGGCACAGCAGTAAAATAAGCTAATAGTTTAACGTGCAGGAAGAAGCACTTTTTCATTTCACTCCGCCGACATGGCTGCGAGACAATAGAAATGCATGAACGCACACGGCCATTCTTTTGTGCATCCACACATATTGACCCTATCTCTCACCGTCTCTCTTGCTCTCACAGACACGCACACACAAACGTGCTAAAGTGCCGACACATGCACAAACACACCTACCCATCTACACACACACACATACCCGTAAACAGTCCTGCAATACATTACTGGTGCAACACACAGTTGGTACAACGCGGCCCCGAGAGAGCTGAGACAATCAAGTTCCATTTGCTCCATTTGGCAAAAGGCCATCGGGCTGTTGTCAGGGAAGCCCCGGTCTCCGCTAGGTGAGCTTCATCTGGGACTTATCCTCCACCAGTTATCTCATCTCAGACGCAAAACAACATTATGCCGTCGTTCCGGACCAAGGGCTGGAAAAGAGTGCTGAGATTGTTGAAACCCCGGGCCGCCGGGAACGTTTTGTTATGAGTTTGTGTTCTCCCCCGACTGCCTCACACATTAAATGTTATAACGGATGATAAACTTTATGTGTGACACTTTTCAAAATGACGCCGCAACGTGCTTTCTGTAGCATAACGGCATGCCGGAAGTGCAAAACAACATGGGGGGGGGGGAAACACAAATGCCTGCGTAGAGAGGGAGAGGGGCAAAAATTGCTGGAAACATATGAGGAAGAATTATTAACACCTAGAGTGTGGGTAACGCGGGGATCGCCGGTTCGAATCCCCTTGTTACCTCCGGCTTGGTCGGGTGTCCCTACAGACACAATTCGCTGTGTCTGTGGGTGGGAAGCTGGATGTGGGTATGTGTCCTGGTCGCTGCACTGGCGCCTCCTGTTGTCGGTCAGGGCGCCTGATTGGTGGGGGGGGGACCCTCCCACGCGCTACGTCCCCCTGGCGAAACTCCTCACTGTCGGGTGAAAAGAAGCAGCTGGCTACTCCACAGCCCTCCAGGGATCGGCAGGAGGGGGTGGAGCAGCGACCGGGACTGCTTGGAAGAGTGGGGTAATTGGCCGGATACAATTGGGGGGGAAAAGGGGGGGGACAAGAATTATTAACACACAACTAGTGTACTGTAAGTATCTACAGAAATGCTCAGGGACAGATCAGTAGATTTGCCCACAAGCCGGACCAGGGCCGTTTTTTGCTAGACTGACCCCTATCAACGAGACTCACGGCGGCCCCCTTTCAGTGGACTCGACTCCCGTTAACACAGGCGGGAAAGTGAAATATGGAGCGGGATACGGTGACATGCTTCTACATCACCTTGTTGCTAAACGCTTTGGCGTCAACACACGTATTCTCCCATAGATCAGAGATGGACACCGGTTGTGTCGCTGGTCAGTTTTGAGGAATGAGGTCACCGAGGGGAGTCTGAAAGGTCACTAGTCCAGTAGGCGAAAGTGGTTCAGGCTTTACGCTGTGCTTGAAATTGTTCCATGTCTTTGAGCAATTCTTTCTTTTCATGAATGGCTTAATTAGTCCATATGTGAAAATGATGTTCACTTTTTCATAAAAGCATGAAACTTGGTACACTTGCGCCGTTTGGGGCCCTGAACATTTTCAGAAATGGAGCCGTCGCAAAAACGCCTCTTGGCGGCCATGGCAGCCATTTTACTTTCCACCATATCCAGATTATGTATTTTGCATCATATATCCTGAACCAAACATGATAACACAGAAAAGGTGGTGTCTACCCCTATGTTTAGATGGTCAAGGATTACGACGACACCATACACGACATCATAAACTGTTCAGGCGAATATTTAATTGTGAATTCACTGACGTTGTGAGAAGCAAATCACTGTAGCTGAGAACCTAGGCTAGACTTTATAATAGCATATGTGTTGCATGCATGTTGTGTAGAGGTTTAAAAGCTTAATCCTTTTGTTCATGAACCCTGACAATACTGTGACTATATAGAGTGGAACAATATTCAATATGACCTTTGCAACTAAGCTTAAAAAGAATGTCAACACAGATTTACTGCAAAAAATGTATTTCAGAACCACGTTTGGTTGTTTTGTTGTTGTTCATAGCCTTCATAGCCTCCTCCATATTGACACAGCTATGCATTTTAAGGAGGCTTTTTTTTTCTTTTGCATTTGCAATGCCCTGTCTTGCAGCCAGAGGCAGTTTCTCTCAGAGGCCAAAGGAAGCCTGGCTTCCCCTTAAATATATTCCACTGAAGAAAACAAAATGTATTATTCCCACAATGTGTAGTTGATGTCATCTGCGCTGTCTAGTGGTCAGTGAAATGAGAAGGTAATGGCTGCAGCCTGCGGGAAGGCGGCGTGGGATGGTCCAGCCCCGCCCTTAAGGTCCCGCCCCACCCATAATACATTCTTTGCAGTCACGTAATTCCGATAACATGGAATGAAGATGGAGGACAGGAAGTGAAAAGCAGAATGGACAAGATGGAGGACAGCACATACTGTGCTAGCTTAGATGATATTATGAGAGAATGATATACACAGAAACAGAAAATAAGATATGTTGGACGTGGTCCTTATGTTATGAATAGAAGCAATTTTTCAACAAAATTGAAAGACTTGCAAGTCATGGCTCCACTGGGGCTTGAACCCAGGTCCTTCTGCGTGTAAAGCAGACGTGATAACCGCTACACTATGGAGCCACGGACATATCGCAGAACCATGTGACCCTCTGATGGCCTGGCGGCCTGTCCAGGGTGTCTCCCCGCCTGCCGCCCAATCACTTCTGGGATAGGCTCCAGCATCCCCGCGACCCTGAGAGCAGGATAAGCGGTTTGGATAATGGATGAATGGATGGATGAAAGACTTGCCTGCTACCCATGCAGTAGATATAAGCAACTACCTTGTCCTCCACATCTTCTACACAAGAAACCAAATGAAAGCATGCAAAAGTATGGAGGCATTCAACTTTCTTGTTAGCGGCTGGGTCCACGACTCAAGTGCCAAAGTGCTCCACAATGACTGTTGCTTGGTTTTCGCCAGGGTGAGTGGCTTTTCTTTGATTGTCCTGTGGATTAACCTAGCAACATTCAACACCGCGGTGCCTCTAGACGTTAACGTAACGTTGGTTTGCTTATACTAGGTTAATCACTCTCAAGGCCCAGTGAAACGCCACTATCAACGTGGATCATCACTAAACAAGACGGGGAAGTCATTGCAGCTCATTGCAGTTGCATGGAAGAGTAAGTTATTGATGTTTAATTGTCTTTTGTGTAACTTTTAACCCCCAATTTAAGTGTTAGTGGTGTTGCTTGTAGCAAAAATGAACTGTGCAAAATACAACTTCACATTTGTGGTTAATAAAGAAATATCTATTCTATTCACAGGTAGGATGACCATGTCCACAAGAAGCTGACAGGACGCTTCAGCAGCAGACTGCAGGCTTGTCAGTCGAAACATATCAGGTAAAAAACACCTGTCTTTATGTATGAATCAGTTAATTACATAAAAAGTCAGACAGCATTAACCTCTTCGGTCTATTTTTTACATGTTCTTTTCACTGTGAATTTTAGGGCCCACACTGCAAGGGCTGTCTGCGCCTGTGTGCTGGAGACAAGGGATTCTGCCTTATCAGTGATGAGGAAAATGTTACGCTGGACAGGAGCCATGCTTACTACTTCCAAGTCCAGGCACAGCTTCACGCTGCGGATGCTGAGTATTGCGACTTTGTGGCGCGGTGCTATAATTACATTTTTGTTGAAATAATTTTGCCTGATAATGGAATTTTGAGACGATGTGATTCCCAAAGTTGAGAGTTTTTTGAGAAACAGTATAACCTCCAGAAGTGTTGGGACAGCAAGTTACAAAGTAACATGGTGACATTTAATATGATGAAAGGACACTAGCTCACATCAGCTCAGGCACTAGATTCAGTCATATTTTGCAAGTGAAAACACATGACTGACACGAATGTTAGTGAGTGAATCTTTTATTTTTTTGTGACAATCATGTTTATTGAGAAGATTAAATTGTACAATGTAGGTATGAGTGGTTTCTTATTCACAATAACTAAAACAGTGTACAACTCTAAATTGGATTCAGTTTCATGAAAGTCCAAACTTTTCAGATCCATGGCTAAATTCGATCAAAGGTACTGCGGAGTATGTGATGATGATCAGAGGGAGATTTAGTCTCAACCTCAGCAAAAATACCTGTTCAAATTTAGAAAGCAGAGACAAATAGCCACAGGTAATATAAGGCTCACACAGTTGAAAAACCTGCATTAAAACTAAGAAGCTGAGGAGCCCAGTGTAAAACATTTGTCTTGACTTCATTCTTCTGAAAAGACTCTTGGCTGAACTGTGTGTCTAGTGCTTTAGTCCTAAGATCACCCATCTCTGTTGTGGTTTATTTCAGAGCATCCTCCATCCTCTCAATGTAATCCATGGTTAGGTCTATCTGGCATCCTGCATCTGCATACAATATGTGGAAGTTGGAGATGAGGACTCGGACTTGTTAATTGATAAAGACTGGTTTTTTTGTTTTGTTAGTTTTTTTGTTTGGCTATTGTGTCACAAAGTAAATAAACTCCATTTGAAGTGGTGACAGCTGTGTCATTTTTGTTTAATGTAGACCTTTTGTATTTGTATGTCAGCTTTTTTACAGTACCAGAGTGGAGCACTGGAGCCCATCTTGGAACTCGACTCAACCTTGATGACTCGGACTCAGGTAATGGGGACTCGACTCAGACTTTTCTTTGGGGACTCAGACTCCAATACTGGGGACTCGAGACTCGGCTCAAGACTCGAGGTTTAGTGACTCAACTACAACACTGCGATCATGTAACATCCCAGTGATGTCTCAGCTGACTCATGGAGATCTAGCAAGGCCTCTGCACCTTCTGGGTTATAAACAAGATTTGTGACGTATATATTCACAGTATCAACGACAAGTTCAGGATGGAACAGCTGTACATTGGTTAACTTTATATATTTTAAAGTGTACTACTACAAAAACAGTGCTTGTTTACCGCCAATCATCCTCATAGATGTAGGTATTGCCTAGAAAGACAAGAACCATGTGGTCTTAGGTGGATTAAAATAAATGGTTTGCAAAAGTAAACAATTTATTCAGCATACAGTTTTTCTCGTTTATGTTGTGTGAATCTGAAGTAATAAAATACATAACAATAAAAAAGATTCAGTGCCCATAACACTCATAAACAGAGTGGAGCACTTTTCTTTCACCTGAAAGATATTTTTTTGTAGAAGTGCACCGCTGGGATATTTGAGACTAGTGTGATTTATTTTGCTGCCGCAGACAGTGATCAGAAAACGGTGTGGCTATATCCTGCTTCCTGCAGGACTGCTCAGTGTTAACTGTCCTGGACACCTTGAGGACTTTCTCACACTTTTCTCTCCTGAGAGGGTATAGAGTATCTGAGGGAGACACAAAATAGTCTGGGCTTTATAGCACATTTGTTAAAGAGGGAAGCAGCATTCTGCTTCAGGTTTGGGGGCATGTTATCTGCAGCATGCAGAGGATACTCACAGTGTGGGTCTTTTCACTTTTCCCTCATTGATGATTCAGAAGCTTATTAACTTAAGATTTCTGCAAATGGAGCGCCACATGGAGAGAAACTAGTAAATATTAGGTAGAAGTGGGGGATATGGAAAAAAAATCCTCAAAGGTTTAGGTACTTTTAACATTGCGATATCAGTATATATTGTGGGTTTTTTTATTTTGTATTTTTTGGTACGTTTTTGGGATGGGGGCAATAGTAAAACTGTTTATGAATAGAATAGCCAGATGGGCATGTCTGTTTGTGGCTAATCCAGCAAATTAAATACTGTACAGATTAAGGTACTGCATCACAATGATACAAAAATCATATTAAAATCAAATACTGCTTTAAAGTAGTCCTGTTTGTTGGTTTGCAGTATTGCCCACAATTGCCTAATACAACCAGGGATACCGTATTAAAAAGATATATAACACAGTATAAATGGCATGGGAAATTTTCCGACAGTTGAGAAATGTATATATCATCTCACAATACAGTACAGAAATACATTTTATTTTTAGTATTTATCCATTATTTATGATCTATGTTCCCAAAAGCTAAAATACAACTCGCCCAATGTTGCCATTTCTTACCAGTAGGATGCCAAATGACCAGCAAGAGGGACACAGAGGCAAATATTGATGTATGTATGTATACTCCAAAATATAGATTCATTAGTTTTATACATGACAACATTCATGTATGTTAAAAAGAGCATTATGAAATCCTACAGTTCACTTGTCGTAAATGCACAAGCTTGCGAAATCCCCACTTGTCCTGAACAAAACACGGTTGGTGTACTGGGTGTGGGCGGGGCTGGACCGTCCAACCCCACCTCCAGGCCGCATCCGGTACGACTTGAGTGAAACGCTACCGTCGCTCAAAGGAGGCCAGCTTTGCCTGGCTTCCCTTCACTCTTACAACAAAAAAATTATGCAAAAGCACATTTTTCCAACCTAAGTGTGGTAGAATAACCAGCAGGAGACCACTGATGTGTGAAATGATGTTGGGGACACGGCACCGTATCAGAGTGAAGTTACTGAATATTTCTGTAGCACCTCTTTTCAGTTCTGCACCAGTCCCTGTGCACTCACCTCACAGCCGGCTGTACACAGAGACCAGTGTTATTTGTCCAGCTCGGAGGACGGCTCGTTTTGGTAAGAATTGGGATGTAGCCCGTTATCTACCTTACAACAGTAGGGAAGAGATGTGGTTTGTCTTTTAACCACGTTTCGCTCATGAGTTATTGATCTGAGATGTTCGAATCCAACGTCATCCAACTCCAAGGACAAGTGATTTATTTAATAAAATGAGTGCATGAACTAGATAAAAAAAAACACCAAAAAACACGTGACCACACAAGCGCTCAATTGAGTAAAACGTGCGCACGAGTTTGTAAAACGAGCACACAAACTAGTTAAACATTTAAAAAAAAAAGATGGGATGTGACCACTCAGGGGTTCCTATTTTTTTTGTGATGGCTCCATTTCTGAAAATGTTCAAGGCCCCAAATGGTACAAGTGTACCAAGTTTCATGCTTTTATGGAAAAATCTTAACAAAATCCCTTAAATTTGGCACATATCACCTGGACTGAATGAGTGAATTCCTTCCCAGGTCCATAAGTTTCTTCATGTGTTAAAAACAATTGGAAAGAGAGAGTGAGAGATAGCGAGAGAGAGAGTGAGAGAGAGAGAGGGGGAGAGGGAGGGAGAGAGAGAGAGAGAGAGAGTGAGTTTGCGGGCAGACAGATAATTAACTCCTCTAAAACCCTCTGATTTCCTCCAGGTATCCGGTGTGCCTGCGGGCGAAGAGTATCCGCACTAAATCCGAGATCCCGGAGAGAGAAGAGAGCGCTTCCTGCTCACCACCTCTCTTCTCGCCGGCATTAATGGCCTCCAATCGTAATTAACCTCAACTGACCTGGATGAACTCTCTGCCCAACTTGGGACAAGGTGTGCAAACATGACCACATGTATTATTAAGTCTAAGATTGATTATTGACTTTTTTTTTTTGTCTTTTCCGACGCACAATATAATATGTACAAAGGCATCAGCAGACACACACAGCACACAAAGAAACTGACAAACATGCACGCACATGCATGCACGCACACACGCACATTTGATGTCAATGCTGTCTGCATTCTGGAAAGCGCCCCACTGTTTCTCAGATAGAGGACATACAAACTCGCACAGGTCTGTTGTAAGAGACCACTCCTTGCCCATCAGGTGTTCCATGGTGGGGTCATGAGCACGCCGTTGTTGTTGGTAAATGCTACCACTGAGCAGCGCTCGTTTGTATGGGAATTTAAATACAGGTACAAGACACACAGCTAAGACAACAGCAATACAAAAACACACATTCGATATAGAGAAAGTCTGTCTTGACGAATTAGAGAAAGAAATTAAGATATTAGAAGATGAAGTGATTATTGGAAATGATGGCAATAGCAGGACCTGGGAGAGTAGGGGGAAGGCTTTAGGTAGGTTTTTAAATGAGAAAGCAAAGGGTGCTTTAATCAGAACTCGAGATGGGATTACTGACACACTCTGTAGAAGCCCATTAAAACACACAGGCACTACAACATGCGTACCTAGATGCATCATGAGGTGGCGGTATGCAGTAAGAAGTACCGGTACGCAGACGGGTAAAAATCAGAAGTCCCAGTACTGCGTACTGGTTAGAACCGGCCCAATTCAAGCCTGGATCCATCAGAGATGAGGAAGTTGGCCATATACTTCTACAGTGGCCTGTTCAGTGTGGAGAACTGTGACTCTGACAGTGGAAGAGATACTGGAGGGACTGCCTCAGCTGGGTGGAACTCGGGTAGCCTCGATGGAGTCCCCCCATCTCCTTTGATGAGATGTCTGCAGCGGTCCAGCAGCTCAGCTGTGACAAAGCCTCTGGAGTTGATGGACTTCCTTCGGAGTTTTACAAGATGCTCTGGACTCTAATTGGACAAGATTTACACGAAGTATTTAAAGACTGGTTGGATTCTGTGATGGACTGGTGGTCTGTCCAGGGTGTCTCCCCGCCTGCCGCCCAATGACTGCTGAGATAGGCTCCAGCATCCCCGCGACCCTGAGAGCAGGATAAGCGATTTGGATAATGGATGGAAGGACGGATGGATTCTGGGAAAGTGTTGGACTTCTCATGAAAGTGGAAAGACATGCACTCAGGATTAAGGCCCCAGCAATGCTTATTTGCAACATTTCACTCACATTGAATGCTTAGACAAGTCTATTAAACTTAATTATGCATCCAAGTACATTAACGACGGCAGTTACAACGGGTGTGTTTTTGAATCAAACAAGCTGCTCTCCCCTTCCACCTGCTGCTTTATCCAAGCCGCCATCACACACACGCATGCACACACGCACGCATGCAGAATATGGTGAAAAAGTATTTACTTGCTGAATGCTGAATACTGACCAACCACACTGTCCTAAATGTAATCAGTAACGTATTCAGTTACAATACTCAAAAAGAGAAATTACTCAGATTACATTTAGAATACATCTTCAACAGTTGTGCCGTATTGTAAATACAGTTTATTGTCACATCGTCACTTTATTTCTTGGTGTTACTGGCAGGCAGCTTTCTCTAATTAATGTGATTTTGGGGTTGTCAGTTTCTCAATTACCCTGTGATAAGCATGGCCGGGCATGAACAGGAATGGATTGGCAACGTGTTTAGGAGCAGACCCAGCAGGTTGTATTAAACATCTCTTTATATTCTGTACCATCTTCCCCTGATGAATTTACACAGGTGACATAGTGAATACTTAAACATTTTGTATGGGTTGAATCAAGCAGAAAAATGATCAAACTCAGGCTCATCAAAATCAACTGAAAAAAGAAAACTGTGAATATAAGATTACGGGGATCGCAAAAGTAGTCTTGTTAGATAAAAATTAAACTAAACAGATAATAGCCATTTGTTGCAGGCAATGCAAACTTTAACTCAGTAGTCATCTAATACATTCAGATCCTCTCCTTAAAGTCCAGCATCTCCCAGGCGTGCGGGGAGATGTTTTAAGTAGGGGGGCTGCCAACTAAAACGAAAAGTATTGTGGCGAGCCGGTGTGGAAGAACGAGTGGAGAGGCAGAGATCGCTTTTTAATCACAACTCCTGTTCCCCTTCCCCGCACGACCCCGGGAGTGCTCTTTTATTCACACCGGCCAGAACGGACCAGAACTGACAACAACGTAACCTTCCCCCCCCCAACCCCCCACCCCCATGTTCCAAGGGGCGATATCAGTCCCAGTCATTGTCCTACCTCAGCAAACATGCCTCTTTGGGGCCCATGTGGGGCCACTGTGGGCAGGAACAGAGGGCCCGCTGTGGGCAGCCCACTGTGGGCCTCGTTACCAGCATGAAATGCGGGGCACATGTGGGCCCCACACTAAAGGCCCCTGGTGGGGCCCCAGTGGGCAGCCCACACTAAGCAGAGTGGGCCCTCAGTGGGACCCATTGTGGGCCTGCAGCATGCCCATAGTATGCCCACACTTTGGGCTGGGAGCAGTGGTCCCACATGGGCCCATAGTGCCCCATGTGTACCTGGTATGCTAGTGACATTTACTGACAAACAGCTCAAAGAAATGAAGAAAATATAAATTATACGAAGAAAGAATTTATTGAAAATTGGAATTGAAAAACAAAACTATATACCAAATTAAATGCTTTTATAAAACAGAACAACAAACAGAACCACATTTGAACACAATAAGAACATTAAATCTAAAAAAAAAAAACATTAAATCTATTTTTTGCTCCTTCTGCTCCTTCCTCCGTCTCTATCCCTGGCATTTCTGAGCCACATTTTGATGGCAGCTTCCACCTCGGATGCTGTGGCCTGGCTGCTTTTTGTCACAGCATCTGAAGAAAACAACAATTGAAATGTCAGTGCACAGTATGAGTTAGCCACAGGTGGAGCATTTAATCTAGCCTGGGATTCCATTCACCTGTTGGGGTAGAGGCAAATCTCGAACAGAGATGTCTCGAAACCTGGGCAAGTAAAGCCAAAATTATCTGTATGTGACCGTGTTTTTTTATTTAGGTAAACTGACACTTTGATTGTTCTGTGGACTCAGGCAGGGCAAAATTCAAATTAAACTACCCAAATCCAACTTCTTGGAGTATTTAAAGTAATGAGGATTGGCCCCACCTCGTGACCAAGCCCAAACTGAACCAGGGCTATAGGCTACATTTACTTGTGTACTGCTAGAGTGATGGAGTGTGTCAAGTTTATTACTGCACACATACACAACATGTCAGATGTATTGCAGACTATATGAGACTACAATAAGCTGCTGTGTGTGTATGTTCGCTAAATTTCCGATGGTTCAAAATTATTAAAATTGTAAAGTTATGAGTAATAGTTAATCTGTAATTAAGTTGGTTAAAAAAACAGCATGAGCTGCTCTATGGGAACATTTAAGGGACAAAAAATTAACAAAAAAACTTGTGCTCTTTCTCTTAACTATAATATGAAACAGCTGCGACAAACCAAAAAGTTGAGACGGTACTTGTCTTGTTGGATGGGCAGTTTTAGTTAAGTATGGGATGGACCAGTTATACCTTGGACAACTTGTTTACATTTTACTGTCATTTTTGCTGAGGTCTGACTGTATGCAGCATTGGGCATGGGCGGTAAATAAGTTTGAGTACTGCTTACCCTAAAGCAGTTGTAATCTTAAAACGTTTTAACTGTACTGTCAACAGGGGGTTGACCTCAAAGGTCAAAACTGCTGTTGGCCCATGTGGGCTTACTGTGGGCAAGACCACAGTTGGGCTTGCCCACAGTAAGCCCACATAGGTGCCTCAAAGGGCAAAACTGCTGTGGGCCCCACATGGGCTGACCCACAGGGGGCCCATGTGGGCTTATTGTGGGCAAGACCACAGTGGGTTGCCCACAGAAAACCACCATGGGGTCCTCAAAGTCAAAACCGCTGTGGGCCTCGCATGGACTGACCCACATGGGGCCCATATGGGCCTACTGTGGGCAAGAGCACAGTTGGGCTTGCCCACAATAAGCCCACATAGGGGCCTCAAAGGGCAAAACTACTGTGGCCCTGCATGGGCTAACCACATGGGGCCCATGTGGGATTAGTGCGGGTTTGCCCCTGCCCACATTGCCCCACAGTAAACCCACACCTACCCACAGTGGGCCCGCACGGGCATGTTTGCTGGGACAGTCAGTTAGTCAGTAAACGGTCTCCTTCTTAGTCTGAGTCGAACCCCAAAACAGCAACACAAGAATAACCACAACATGAACACCACATCATTAAAACACAATTTTAAATCTAACATTAACAGTCCCATCAGCCATTGCGCTCCCCCAGCGCAGAACTGCCGACAATAAGAGCAGCCGCCTCCCCCAGTTGCTACAGTATGATGTCATTGTTTTGTTTGTAATGTGCGTGTGTAGCAGATTTGGAATGGAGTGTTTACGCACTATATTATTAAAAATGTACATTCCACGCAGCCCTTAGCACACAGTTTAAAATAAAGGTATGTTTTTATTTTTGCATTTGTATGTTAGGAAAAGTGAGGCATACTGTTGGGTCTAAGATGTTACACAGCCACCTGCCACTACTGGGGGGCTGCACATGGCATCACCTTGACTTTGCTATTATTCCTCTGATTCAAGACTGTATATTTTGCTATTTTAATGGAGCTACAAAACTTGCTTCAATTGTTCATGACGTGCAGTTTCGGTGGGGAATAAAGTTGAAGAGGAAACCCTCGTTGCAGATTTTTTTTTCTGGCTGCAAGGTACAGTTTGCATTCCTCCCATTCTCTGATTTATATTTTAAATGTCCATTACAACATCTCCGCAACCCCGAGGACGCCCAAGTCTGCCATTATCTCAGTATGTGTTGATTGATTCGCCAATTACCTCTCTCCAGGGACGGCTGGTATAAATGGGCTAACAGGGTTAAGCCCTCCCTATCTTTTACAATAAAGATGAGAAAATTATTGCTAAAAAACCTCAGAACAGATTAACTTAAATTTTGGTGGACACTAAGAGCAGCAATAGCACTAAATAGTCACAAGAAAAACACAAAATACATCTAAATGGGCTAATTATTTACAGACCAAGCGCAATTGACCTTTCGCAAAGTCCCGCCTCCCCTTAGTTACTGTTGCTATGCTCATCACTCTTTTTAGAACCATCTAGGAAGTAGCCGGAAAACCCCAAAACATGAAGGAAGAAATCAGCGCATTCCAGAGAAAATAAGTGATGTATTTTGGAGTAATTCATCCTTAATATCATCCCGTGAAAGGCAGGAGGGGCTACAGTATGCGGTGGCGGGATACGTTCAGAATATCAAAAGTAAAACTGACTTGCGTGGACTCCAGGCTGCCGGGTGCCACTGTAATTGAGGGCAAGCTTACCAGTGGCAATCAAAGAATGAGAAACCCCATCAACTAATTCTGAAACACATTGTGGATCAATTGTGCTCTTGCACTGTGGGGTAAGTTACATATTTCAGCTATTATTGATATATTTTTAATAATCCATTGTCAACATCACTGTATTATAGAGTTGATTTTGGCCAAAGTTCCCCATGGCGTTCTTTTATCCAGGCTTTTTCAGAGGTTCTGTATGGGCTCCTGGGGGTCACAGGGCGGCCAGGGACATGCCCCGGGGCCGGGGGAACTGCCCCATGATTTAAAAAAAAAAATTTACCTTGGGACCAGAACCGGTATTTTCAACAAAATAAGGCAAGCAAGATGCCTCCTTTTCCGAACGGCCAGCCCGGTCCCCACCTGGAGCTCACAGAGGGGGGAGAAATGTTTAAAATAGGCCGGATATGGGGAGGTCAGACTGGCCAGAGACCATCCCAGCCGACCCTCCCCGCGAGTCCTTATGAAATGAAAGGTGGAACCTGGCTAACCTGTGACTAGCATAACAAAGTTAAGTTAGTGGGCTAGCTATCATTAAATTAGGTATCTCTGGTCACAGACTAAGCTGGTTACGTTCATCAGGTACATTAATATTGTTGTTTTGTTAGTCAGTAATACGTTGATATGTTGACACTGATAATAATCATTGTGTGGGGAGAAGTAACTAATAATACTGCATCGAATTCGGGGGGCAGTCCGGGAACCGTCGCCACAGCGCGAACCCGTGTTTCCCATTCCGCAAGCGACAACATTAACCAGTCAACTAAAGGGTCCGACCCGTTAGTCAAGGACCAACGTGTCTACTTATCCATGCACGTTACAATACGTTAGCTATATTAGCTATCAATAATAGCTAGTAGCAAGCTGAGCTTGGAGCAGACAGGTATTGTTTTGTTGATTTTGGATGGCTTAAGCTTGGCCATGGGGTCTGCTATACTGCAAAATCCATTGCCGACATTGCGCTTTTTGCGTTCTGGGTTTGGGGAAGGGAAAGAAAATAACACCCCCTCCAAACTTTTCAGAAATCTAGTATCCGATTTGCAGATCCCATAGGCACACCGTTTCAGCATTCTGCTGTCTGTTTGAAAGCTTGACGGACCTCCATCACATAGAAACCGTTGCTAAGGTAGGATTGGATAAGCACCGTTCTGGGGCGGTACTTTGCGAAAGGTCAATTGCGTCAGCTTGTATTCCTCTTCGTCTTACTGAGTGACCGGCGTCTCGGCACGCCCCCTCGATTTCCCAAGTAGTACCGGCTGCAGCCTGCGGGAAGGCGGAGTTGGCCGTCCAGTAAGCGGTAAAAGTCCAATCAGCCCACAGACCACTGAATTTTGACCAATGACAGCACAGAGTTCATACGGTGACGCGCTACCTATGTGCGAGTGGGAAGGGAGAAAGGTGAGTGACTGTGGCAATGGCGGACGCGGGCGTTAGCATGAACGCGGTGGATTATTTACTTTCTCATCCATTTTCTTCAGTGTCTTTGGAGGAAAAATTGGACGTGAGGAGTCCGGGGCCTCATTGTCCAAACGATGTTCAAATAACACCAAAGGACACACGACCAAATCGTAAATTCTGTGTTACTTGGTTTCAACGAAAGGACTGGCCAACGGCAAGTGTAGCTAAGAATTCACTCTTCTGTTCCCCACGCCGGCTTTCTGGGGGAGACGCGGCTCGGACCCAGCAAGGAGTTGTGGATTTGAAACATTATCCGACAAAATTAGGAAACGTGAATGCGGCACAAGTCACATTGGAAATGGCGTCTACGCTGGGTAAAGCTAATGTAAACTACTAATAAGACGCATTAGCCCCCAGCTAACGGATCCGACCCTTTAGCCGAGCGGTTAGCGATGTCGCCTTGTGGCGCAGTGCACCTCGTATCGAATCCCGCACCGGGCAAGAAAATAACCGGGTACACTAAACGTCGCCTGTCAACTTGCTGAGGGCCACCGCGTTTCTATACAGCGACACAGTGAGCTGGTAAAGCAAAACAGGCATCCATTATCATTATATGTGGGGCACATGGGCTACCTCACTCCAGCGGGGCGTGTTTCTGGACCCAGTTTTTTTTTTTGCATATGTTTTTTGGATAGCCAGTTGAGCCGATCACCCGTCATACACACGTGTTGCCAAGTACACGTCTAAGACAAGCCAAAATGAGTTGCTTGATTGTGTGTTTGCAGTTTATAGACAAAAATTGGCTGAGGAAATATCTTAGGCACCATTTGTGGCCGTGCAAGCTGGTGAGACAACCGACGCGGGACGTGTAAGCCAGTGCGTGATTGTGCTCAGGGAACCATCAGAGAACAGTCTTCAGAGCACTTCTTCTGAAACATCGAAACTGAGACGAGTAGCCATCACAACCCCCATGACGTCTGCAGAGTCAGAGAGGTGTTTCGGTGCACGTAAGAGGATCGAATCCTTCCTGCGGGGACAGGGTAGGCTGAACGCCCTGGCTATGCTGTCTGTTGGGCGGGACGTCATCCAAAGATCACCGGACTTCAGTGGCGTGGTGATGAACCTGTTTGCATCCCAGAAAGGTGGTCGATGTGAGTTTCTCTTCAAATAAGGTAGGCCCAAGCTTATAGACCTCTTAAAAGGCCACCACACACGTTTAGCCTTCCTGTCTACACATGGCTTGTCTCTCTTCTATAATGACCGCTCTTTTTGCTGTGCTTACCTACTACTACTACTACTACTTTCGGGTGCTGTGCTTACCAAATGGTTTTATTCGGGACATGTTTGACACAACGTGTTGCAAAAGAGTTGTGATAAAAGCAGTTGCAGTATTTATTGGCAGTTGTTTCAGTTTTGTTGTGCATCCTTAGGTGAGCCTTTTCTGACATTGTAGGCTACATGATTCTGCGTTCTGTTCTATCTTGTAGGCATATCATCCCATCATTCTTGCATATGTTGTTGTTGTTAAAAATGGCATGTGCTAATGTGTACAGAGGAGAAAAGTCAAATGGTGTGCGTGTTTGAGTTTTTTTGGCATCAGGCCGTTCTTATACTTCTCTATAGTGTTGTTGTAGTTGGGAGGGTTGCTTTTGAAATGTATTCCGCTACAGATTACAGAATACATGTCATGAAATGTAATTTGTGACGTATTCCGTTGGATTACTCAATGTGAGTAACGTATGCTAAATACTTTGGGTTGCTTTAATATTTTCTTACATTTTGTGTAACAGTATATGTAGCATTCACACAATACCACTTACTTGAGTAGACTATTCTGTTTCTTCTATTGTATCAACTGGCTGAATGCATTTGAGTCACCTTAAATATATATTAACAAAATCTAGAAGAGTATGTAAACACAAAAGATCTATGGTTTTTTTATCTGGTTAAAAAAAAAAGAAGAACTTTTCCATGTCCTTTTCTTTATTTCCATAGCTGTTAGAATGAAAAACCTTAGACAAAGATGGAAATATAGCAAACTGTTTTACTGAATTTACTGTTTAACTAACATTTAGGTATCACTTTCACTGCATTTTGTGTCGCAATCCTCTTAAAATAAGAATAGCACCAAAAGAAAAAAAAAGTAATCCATTAATTTCAAGACTGTAACTGTATTCTGAATACCATAAATTTAATTTGTAACCGTATATTTTGTATTCTAAATACATAACGCCATTGCATGTATTCCGTTACCCCCCAACACTGGTTGTAGAGCACTTGCTATATAACAATCAATCAAGTTGCATTTTATACAGCGCTTTTCTAGCTGCAACAGCCACTCAAAGCGCGTTACATTTCTGGTCAAATCTGAATTTCGGACACCTTATTACAACTACACTATATAACAAGGTATATAGGGTAGTTGCTCTAACTTGACTTGGTATCTCAGATGTTATGTTGTGGTTGCTGCAGTGTGAACTATCAATGGGTATACTATATTTGTTAGCCCACCCACCCAATATCACCACCAGCCGTCACTGCCGCTCTCTACCAAAGTTTGATGTGCTGCAGGAAATGTGCACAAGCTAATTTGAAAATAGTGCATCCATCCATTAACCTGCTCTCAGGGTCGCGGGGATGCTGGAGCCTATCCCAGCAGTCATTAGGCGGCAGGCGGGGAGACACCCTGGACAGGCTGCCAGGCCATCACACAGGGCCGACACATACACACACACATTCATTCATTCATTCATTCATTCATTCCTAGGGGCAATTTAGTACAGCCGATTCACTTGGCCTACATGTCTCTGGACTGTGGGAGGAAACTGGAGCACCCAGAGGAAACCCACGCAGACACGTGGAGAACATGCAAACTCCACACAGAGGACGACCTGGGACGACCCCC
Organism: Lampris megalopsis; assembly: GCA_022114975.2. NCBI lineage: Eukaryota > Metazoa > Chordata > Actinopteri > Lampriformes > Lampridae > Lampris > Lampris megalopsis. Next base: position 391,506 of record JAJHIY020001990.1, on the reverse strand, counting down.
AAGGTTGGACTACCCCGGGGCTCTAACCCAGGACCTTCTTGCTGTGAGGCGACTGCACTAACCACTGTGCCACCGTGCCGCCAATTTGAAAATAGTTGACGATATATTTAAAAGATGATTAGTTTCATTGGAGAGGGAGGTATTCTACAAGTATTCCCCTCAAAATGTATAAAGGAACAGTAATCTTAATACCCATGCTTCAAAGCATAATGTGGGATGAATACAGATACTTAATTTCTGTATTCTGAGTATTTCCTTACAACACAACCCTGATATTGGCTACACAGACACACACACACACACACACACAGCACCCTGAGGCCAAACTGAATAACAATAATTAGTGCTGCCCAGTGGAGTAAAAAAAAAAATCATTGCTAGTTTTAAAACCACACACTCACACACAAGCGAACGCCCCATGCATATGTAGTGGGTTTAAAAGCTCTAAGGACGACATTAATCATCTTTTTCCTCCCACTCTCTGCTGCTTTCCCCTTCCACCCGTCTTTCAGAGAATAAGGGAAAAGGATGGATGTTTTTTTCTTTCTTCCCGATGTCGTCTTCGGAAGCAGCAGGAAATCGTATACAGGCTCACACACAGAGATGCACACCCAAAGGGCTGTTGCATGGAATTAGACTCATAAACACAAAAACACACACACACATCCATGCATACACATTCAATAAATTGTTGATAATGTTTCTGTCTCCAAAGCTTGTTGCAAATGATGAACAGATTTTTTTTTTTGTTGCTATTTTAAGCATGCTATATATTACTTATATGTACAGATTTTGTTGACATGATATCACATCTAAAGACTTTTTTTTATACTTCACATACGTTTGTTTAGGCAACAGGCATGGGTGCAAGTCCATGAACGATGAGATGGCGTCCAGCGCTGTACCTGTGCCCCTGTCCATAGGGTTAGTGGTTGTGTCAGGAAGGGTGTCCGATGTCAAATTTTGCCAAATCATTATGCAGATTGACAAGACCATACCGGGTCGGTTGAGGCCCGAGTTAACAACGACTGCTATTGGTGCTGTGCCCTCACATGGTACCGATGGAAAGTACAAAATCCTCTGTAGTGACACCTGAAAACCAGGGAGCAAGCCGAAAGAAGAAGATGCATATGTATGCTCAATATATACATTGGGAATTATAAACTCTGATGTCCATCCATTATCCAAGCTGTTTATCCCAATTTGGGTTGTGGGACGCTGGAGCCTATTCCAGCAGTCATTGGGCGGCAGGTGGGGAGACACCCTGGATAGGCCGCCAGGCCATCACACAGGGCCGACACACACACACACACACACACACACACACACACAGTTGTGTTTCACTATCCTTGTGCAGACCGCTCATTAACTACTTTCATTTCGTAGCCCTTAACCCTAACGTTATCCACGCACCCACGTCACCCACGTGGTCTGCTGAGGTCTGTGAGAGTGAACCATGTTTTCTGCATGGCCTCAGACTAACAAAACAAAATAAAAACAAACTCAGGACGGCGCATTTCCTGTGTGTTTGAATGTCCAAATATGGCAAGTGGGTGATGACTCAAGTCATATGCTTGATTTTCATTCAGGGTCCCGCCGCTCATAGTCAAACTAAACTTCCGAAAAGCAGCATTACAACACGTAACTGCATATGTGTGGACGTGCTGATACTGTCAAATAAAAACTGATGTTATGCAAACTTTGCCATTTAAATTTGTTTGCTATGGTGACGTTATGGTGCTGAAGGACAGGCCTGCTTTTGTTTTCACCCCTGCTACCTCGGACCACTCAAGCATTTAATGTTCATTAGTTCATGTTAATTGAACAAGGAACTCATTGAACAACAATTTGCCAGTTATCAAATCTGCAGAATAGGACACCGTTTCCTCCTCATACCCTCAAACGTTGTTCTGATTGGACACTGGGAATAAAGTTTTCTGAAATTAAGCTGCTAAAGCCCTAAAGGTACAGTGCATCCGGAAAGTATTCACACCCCTTCACTTTCCCCGCATTTTGTTATTCTACAGCCTTATTCCAAAAGGGATTAAATTCCTTTTTTCCCTCATCAATCTACACACAATACCCCATAATGACAAAGTGAAAAAGGTTTTATAGAAATTTTTGCAAATTTATTAAAAATAAAAAACTGAAATATTGCATGTACATAAGTATTCACGCCCTTTACTCAGTACTTGGTCGAGGCACCCTTCGCAGCGATTACAGCCTCAAGTCTTCTTGGGTATGAAGCTACAAGCTTGGCACACCTATATTTGGGGTATTTCTCCCATTCTTCTCTGCAGATCCTCTCGAACTCTGTAAGGTTAGATGGGGAGCATCGCTGCACAGCTATTTTCAGGTCTTTCCAGAGATGTTCAATGGGGTTCAAGTCTGGGCTCTGGCTGGGTCACTCAAGGACATTCACAGACTTGTCCCGAAGCCACTCCTTTGTTGTCTTGGCTGTGTGCTTAGGGTCGTTGTCGTGTTGAAAGGTAAACCTTCTCCCCAGTCTGAGGTCCTGAGCACTCTGGAGCAGGTTTTCATCAAGGATCTCTCTTTACTTTGCTCCATTCATCTTTCCCTCGATCCTGACTAGTCTCCCAGTTCCTGCCGCCGAAGAACATCCCCACAGCATGATGCTGTCACCACCATGCTTCACTGTAGGGATGGTATTAGCAAGGTGATGAGAGGTGCCTGGTTTCCTCCAGACGTGACGTTTGGCATTCAGGCCAAAGAGTTCAATCTTGGTTTCATCAGACCAGAGAATCTTGTTTCTCATGGTCTGAGAGTCCTTTAGGTGCTTTCTGGCAAACTCCAAGCGGGCTGTTATGTGCCTTTTACTGAGCAGAGGCTTCCGTCTGGCCACTCTACCATAAAGGCCTGAATGGTGGAGTGCTGCAGAGATGGTTGTCCTTCTGGAAGGTTCTCCCATCTCCACAGAGGAACGCTGGAGCGCTGTCAAAGTGACCATCGGGTTCTTGGTCACCTCCCTGACCAAGGCCCTTCTCCCCAGATTGCTCAGTTTGGCTGGGGGGCCAGCTCTAGGAAGAGTCCTGGTGGATCCAAACTTCTTCCATTTACAAATGATGGAGACCACTGTGCTCTTCGGGACCTTCAAAGCTGTAGAAAATTTTTTTTACCCTTCCCCAGATCTGTGCCTCGATACAATCCTGTCTCGAAGGTCCACAGACAATTCCTTTGACTTCATGGCTTGTTTTCTGCTCTGACATGCACTGTCAACAGTGGGGCCTTATATAGACAGGTGTGTGCCTTTCCAAATCATGTCCAATCCATTGAATTTACTACAAGTGGACTCCAATCAAGATGTAGAAACATCTCAAGGATGATCAGTGGAAACAGGATGAACCTGAGCTCAATTTTGAGTGTCATAGCAAAGGGTGTGAATACTTATGTACATGCAATATTTCAGTTTTTTATTTTTAATAAATTTGCAAACATTTCTACAAAACCTTTTTCACTTTGTCATTATGGGGTATTGTGTGTCGATTGATGAGAAAAAAAAGGAATTTAATCCATTTTGGAATAAGGCTGTAACATAACAAAATGTGTGGAAAGTGAAGGGGTGTGAATACTTTCCGGATGCACTGTATATGTAAAATATATTGACTGTATTGTATCTAAGTGTCCCGATGTTTGTGCAACCAAGACAAAATATTGGTATGCAAAAATTTATTTGGCAAAAAAGTCTGACCCCCCCACACACACACACACATATATGGTGTCATAAATATGCACATAAACAGAAAACCACCCTTCCTGCCAATCACACTCGCGCCGACCCTCAAAACACACACACACACACACACACACACACACACACACACACACACAGACGAGACTCACAAAAAAGTAGCAATCCAGCTCACATGAATATGTCGGCGCACACATAAACACAAACAGGTCAGAGAACATTGGGAGAATCTCTAAGCAGGAAGTGACATTCTGAAAGGCAGTCTGCTCTAAATGGACCTCAGCCTGTTCCACTCTGTGGTAATGTGTGTGTGTGTGTGTGTGTGTGTGTGTGTGTGTGTGTGTGTGTGTGTGTGTGTGTGCGCGCGCGTGAGAGAGAGAGAAAGGAAGCAAGAACAGGGCAATGTGTTAGGCTGTTTGCTGTGACATGTTTGAACTGGCCTTTGATGGAAGGATGCACACGAAGAAGGAGAGTGAGAGAGCAAGAGAGAGAGGTGTCACATGTAAAGAAGGAGCGGTGCACATGAAGAAGAAGAAGGGAGAGCGAGAGCAGGAGAGAGAGGGGTCATACATGTAAAGAAAGGGAGTGAGAAAAAATGTACTCCGATGGTGTGGTGGGAGAGCGGCTTGCCCTCAGCCGTTGGGACAAAAATGTTGAGAGAGAGAATTTGAATTGTTAAACCAGTCTTTATTTAACATACTCTTTTAAACAAGTTTGACAACAACAGATTTAACAAAAATATCTAACAAAAAAAAATACTTGACATTTTTTCAGCAATATGAACAAAGAAAAAAAACTTCCATCATTGAACCCAGTTCGATTCAAAGAGAGTCTTTATCAAAAATGACAACGAAATAAATTCATTCAAAGATGGAAGAAAAAAAACTCAGATATTCAGAACAAAAGAATTCTTTAAACACTGTATTTCCTGCACGCCCAAAGTCTTCACAAAATCCTTTTTTTTTTTTTGTCAGCCCAGGAGGGAGAGAGAGACAGTTTGCAGGCAGACAGATAATTAACTCTTCTAAAGCCCAGGAGAGACGAGAGACACACACAGAGAGAGAGAGAGAGAGAGAGAGAGAGAGAGAGAGAGAGAGAGAGAGAGAGAGAGAAAGAGAGAGAGAGAGAGAGAGCAAGTGAAACTGAAGTGGGAGAGGGGAAAAAAATTATTTTGATGTTGATACATTACTCAAAGGTACGAGAATAATCCTATCACTCGCTGGAAGATAATCTACTTCCTGGCCCACATCAGAAATCAGAGTGTGTGTGAGAGAGGGGGGGGGCAAGAACAAGGCAATGTGGTTGTTTGTTGTTACATGTTTGAACTGGCCTTTGACGGAAGGATGCACACGAAGAAGAAGGAGAGCGAGAGAGCAAGAGAGCGAGGGGTCATACATATAAAGGAAGGGAGTGAGAAAAATACACTATATGTACAAAAGTATTGGGACACCTGGCCATTACACCTACAGGATCTGTTAAGACATCCCATTCTAAATCCATAGGCATTAATATGGAGTTGGTCCCCCCCTTTGCAGCTATAACAGCTTCCACTCTTCTGGGAAGGCTTTCCACAAGATTTTGGAGTGTGTCTGTGGGAATTTTTGCCCATTCATCCAGAAGAGCATTTGTGAGGTCAGGCACTGATGTTGGATGAGAAGACCTGGCTCGTAATCTCCGTTCTAGTTCATCCCAAAGGTGTTCGATGGGGTTGAGGTCAGGGTTCTGTGCAGGCCAGTCAAGTTCTTCCACACCAAACTCACCCAACCATGTCTTAATGGACCTTGCTTTGTGCACTGGGGCACAGTCATGCTGGAACAGAAAAGAGTGCTCCCCAAACTGCTCCCACAAAGTTGGAAGCATAGAATTGTCCAAAATGTCTTGATATGCTGAAGCATTAAGATTTCCCTTCACTGGAACTAAGGGGCCCAGCCCCTGAAAAACAACCCTATACCATTATCCCTCTTGCACCAAACTTTACAGTTGGCACAATGCAGTCAGGCAGGTAACGTTCTCCTGGCATCCACCAAACCCAGACTCGTCCATCAGGCTGCCAGACAGGGAAGCGTGATTCGTCACTCCACAGAACACGTTTCCACTGCTCCGGAGTCCAGTGGCAGCGTACTTTACACCACTCCATCTGACCCTTGGCATTGTGCTTGGTGAAGTAAGGCTTGCATGCAGCTGCTCAGCCATAGAAACCCATTCCATGAAGCTCCTGGTGCACAGTTTTTGTGCCGATGTTAATGCCAGAGGAAGTCTGGAACTCTGCGGTTATTGAGTCTACAGAGTGTTGGCGTTGGCGTTGACTCCACTGTGTGACCTTACGTGGTCTGCCACTTCATGGCTGAGTTGCTGTTACTAAACGCTTCCATTTTTTCCAATAATATCACTTACAGTTTACCGTGGAATATCTAGCAGGGAAGAAATTTCACGAACTGACTTATTGCAAAGATGGCATCCTGTGACAGTACCACACTTGAATTCACTGAGCTCTTCAGAACGACCCATTCTTTCACAAATGTACAAATGCAGACTGCATGGCTAGCTGCTTGATTTTATACACCTGTGGCAGTGGGTCTGAATGAAACACCTGAATTCAATGATTAAGAGGTGTGTCCCAATACTTTTGCCCATATAGTGTATGTATTACAATGGTGTGGTGGGAAAGCGGGTTGCTCTCAGCTTTTGGACAAAATGTTGAGAGAAAGAGAGGGAGAGAGAGTGTGTAAGAAACAGACGTTTGCAACCCAAGAGATAGAGTCAGGGTCGAGGTGTGCGAAGATGAAGATTAAAATGTGGTTAATGTTAAAATACCACACTGCTGGGTGTATTTTGTAAACCCCTATTTAATCTGGCAGATGAATTAGGAATATATTTATCAGGACAGAACCTGCACTTTCCCTTGACAAGTTAGGGCCTCCCCACCACAGTCCAGTTATCACGGGAAACACACATATCAATCTGTCTGCTCCTTCCCTACTGCAGCTTCCACCTCTTCACCTTTCTTATATTTTGTGTATTTGTAGGTTCATTCTTTTATTGCCCCCATATTAATTGCTTGATATTTTTTTGTTTTCCTTTTTATTATTGTGGGGCATCTGTGAGTATCTGGAAAACAGGCTAAATGAAATTAAGGCATTGTCATCATCATCATCAATATTAATAACAGTAATAATTAAAATAGATGTGCAGACACAATGGAGGATATCTGTCTCCTGCTCACTAATGTAAATTCTTTCTCTGAAAGAGACCACATAGCACGTCTTCAGCATAACTAAAGCCAGACTCACACTCATGCTATCAGAATTTATCAGTCTTTGTCTGATTGACATTGGCTGCCTCCGCTGCATTGTCCAGCTGACTGGTTTCTCAGCTGATCCATGTCTGCGGCTCTTCAAACCCCCTGATAAAAATCCATTTGAGCGAGTGCAGGTATGATGCTTGAGCCATCACGTTTACCTCAGCCGCTCTCCATCCCATTCTTCTTTTATTCTCTCTTTTTAGGTATGGTCCTCCTCCTCTTCCTCCTCCTGCTCCTCCTCCTCCTGCGGTCTCTATCAAAATCCCCAGTCCTTTAACTCACATTTCACCTCCTGTACCTACTGAAACACGTGTCACTAGTGATGTTGACCGTAGGGCTGGGAACCGCAGAGTAACTCATGATACGATACGATCACGATACTACAATACGATACTATCACAATACCGCGGTACTATCATGATACTACGATACCATTCTATCACGATACCATGACGCGATACTATCACGATACCACAATACTATCACAATACTGCGATGCAATACTACCATGACACCACGATGCGATTCTATCATGATACCACAATACGATACTATCGCACTACATTGTTCACGATAACCATGGTATCACGATTCAGCGATTCTGTGATACTCGATAAATTGCAAGACAGTCATCTATGATTCGTCCCGATATCTGTGTAACTGAAGGCAAGGCAGGTTTATTTATATAGCACATTTCAGCATCAAGGCATTTCAAAGTGCTTTATGTACAATATAAAAGGCATTAAGAGACGCAACATAAGGCAATAAAAATACATAAAAACCTAAAAAGAGAATAAAAGTTACAGTGCAGTGTAAGATGCAAACCAGAAGCTTTACGTTTTATTTAATAAACGGCAGCGGCACACAGGAAAGGCCAAAGACTTTCCTGTGTGCAACAGAGTTGCAGCAGACCTGCAGTTTGTTCCAGATATGTGGTGCATAAAACCTGTAAGCTGCTTCTCCATGTTTAGTTTTGACTTTGTGGACAGAAAGCAGACCTGTCCCAGACAATCTGAGAGGTCTGGATGGTTCATAGTGCAGCAGTAGATCAGAAACTGAAGAAGAAAAAATACCCCTAAAAAGACAAAATGAATGAGTTACGTATTTATTCACAGCATTGTGGTGTCAGTTTCACAGAATTTGACAACTGAGATGAAACAATGTACAACAAAGTGTATTGAGTCTTAGCTTAGTGCCTCTTTAACACTCACACACACACAAACACACACGCACTGGCTGCAACTTGTCCATGTCTGCCATCATGCCAATGCAAAATTGTTCTTTAAACTTACTGTTGTCGGCACGGTGGTACAGTGGTTAGCGCGGTCGCCTCACAGCAAGAAGGTCCTGGGTTGGAGCCCCAGGGTAGTCCAACCTTGGTGGGTCATCCCGGTCCTCTGTGTGGAGTTTGCCTGTTCTCCCCGTGTCTGCGTGGGTTTCCTCCCACAGTCCAAAGACATGTAGGTCAGGTGAACTGGTCGTACTACATTGTCCCTAGGTATGAATGGGTATGTGTGTGTGTGTGTGTGTCGGTCCTGTGATGGCCTGGTGGCCTGTCCAGGGTGTCCCCCCACCTGCCGCCCAATTACTGCTGGGATAGGCTCCAGCATCCCTGAGAGCAGGATAAGCAGTTCAGATAATGGATGGATGGATGGACTTACTGTTGAGTTTGACTGTTATCAAGGGGGGGGGGGGGTTATCACGGACGCCAGTGTCTCGATAACGTATCACGAGAGGAGGTATTACGATATATTCCAGTATGGATATTTTGCCCCAGTCCTAGTTGGTGTGCGTTTTACTGGTCTTTGAATAAGTCATGGTTCCACATGGCGACTTTGGCTTTGCTAGAAATGTCATGGAGCGTGGTGAAGTGGTCCCGTCACTCGGTGTGTGTGTGTGTGTGTGGGGGGGGGGGTTGTTGGTAAAGCTTTTAGCTTTGCTCAGCTAGACAATACAAAGCTATACGGTAAAATTCATGGAAGGCTATGTGAGCGAA
>JAJHIY020001990.1:345000-380000 GCA_022114975.2 Lampris megalopsis | reverse complement strand
CAGAGCTGATTAGCTGAGACATTACGCCGGTGATTTCAGAGCTGTCGGCACACAGCCTACCAACTAAACTAGTCTGGATGGGTTTAAACTCCCTCCTACCTCATAACGCTATATGCGTGCATGCATTTGTGTGTGTGCGCTTGCGTGCATTTGTGGGTGTGTGCGCAGTTTGTTAGTGTGCACCCTAAGAAAAAAATGTTTTTCACCCAGGCTGGACGGTGTCAGGATGATTGGACGGGGTATAACGGGCAGGGAAGCTAATCTGAATTACTCAAGATGGTGTCTTGCACCACTAGGCTATCTGACGAGCCAGTTTATTTTCTCCAGCACTGACTACTCCACAGCATGCGACGTAGGTTTGGTCTGGGAAGTTGGCGGGAACATACTTTTGAAATGGAAGAAGGAAAAAAACACTTTAGGGATCGATTAAAGGGTTAAATTACTGGAGGATCTTGGGGAGGATGAGAAGTTACGTTTTTTAGTTTAAACCTGCACCTGGTAAATGTTGCTTTAACATATCATTCAATTCATTCTGGTTGCACAGTGTGATGCTATGGGACAGTCGTCATCCAGATCGGTTCCCTTGAAGCCTCATTTTTGCTGTGCATGTTTCTACCAGCATGCACGAAACCTCCGATGAAATACAGGGAGTGCTTGGAGGCACACATACAAGTATAGCAATGTTACTATACATTGTCTGTGAACTTTGCTCCTCTTCTCCCACAAGTCCAGACACCTGCATAGCAATGCAAAAGTAGGACGACCAACATGTCTTCTTCTATGCTATTCTACTTATACCTTCATCTGTATGTTCATCTATCATTCATCACTAAAGGCCTTAATGGTTGAATCCAGTATTTTGCTCAGACCTGTTTTTTATTGTCTCTCTGTTCACCTTCACTGGGCAAAGTGGCTCGTATATCCGACATCACGGCAAATACATCCCCATCCTGAAATGAATCAAGCACAAACGAAAGACAAATGTACTGACGTCTTGTTACAGCACTCCTTTTCAAACACCGGCTGACTGCAGTATGTGCCATCGAGTTTAGGCTCCATTGATTCATATCAGGCATTATTTTCCAGCTAACTTCTGCTATAATCACTTCCCCCTCCTGTTAGAGTCGCAGGCGTTTCCCCCGAGCTGTCTGGACCATAGTTTTACTGATGCGATAACAGTGAACGGCCAGCGAAAGACAAACCACGTTGCTGATACAGAGCTGCAAGTCTGTCCCATGCATTAGCGCGGGAAGGGGGGGTGCCCCCCCCCCAGTAGTGGCAGGTGGCACTGGACATCTTAGACCCAACAGTATATGCCTCACTTTTCCTAACGTGCAAATGCAGAAAAATAAAACATAGCTTTATTTTAAACAGTGGGCTGGGGCTGCGTGGAATGTACATGTTTAATAATGTAACGTGCATCGAGAAGTAGACACGGTAGCCCTTGGCTAATGGGTCGGACCCTTTAGTCGAATGGTTAGCGATGTCTCCCGCGGTGCGGGAGATACAGGTTCGCGTCCCAGCTGCGGCGGTTCCTGCGGTTGCCCCCCCCCCCCGAATTCGCTACAATAATAAAGTGAGTCAGCGCTCCATTCCAAATCTGCTACACAAACAAAACAATGACGTCATACTGTAGCGTCGCCCTGACTGTCGGCGGTTCTGCGCTGGGGGAGCGCAATGGCCGATGGGACTGTTAATGTAAGATTGTGTTTTAACGGTGTGGTGTTCATGTTGTGGTTATTCTTGTGTTGTTGTTTTGGAGGTTCGACTCAGACTAAGTGGGAGACCGTTTACTGACTAACTGACATGACAATCCCACCCGTGTCACATTTGAGGAAAGAAAATGAAAAGATGTATAATATCAGCCCCCCCCCCAACAGGCGCCCCGAGCGACCAGAGGAGGCGCTAGTGCAGTGACCAGGACACATACCCACATCCCGCTTCCCACCCGCAGACGTGGCCAATCTGTAGGGATGCCCGACCATAGTCGGAGCTTACACGGGGATTTGAACCGGCGATCCCCGAGTTGGTAGGCAACGGAATAGGCCGCTACTACGCTACCCGGCCGCCCCTGAGCAGCAGCATTTTTAACAAGCGTCCGGTCAGCTGAAGCAGTTAAACCGGACTCTGTAGTGGTCTGGCGTACTATGCGCATGTGATAAAAGTCGTCCACAGAAACGTGGTGTTTTCCCAACTCTTCCCCATGCGACGATCTGCCGAGCCTTCCTCTGTGGGGCACACGGGCTCCTCTGGGCCACCTCCCTCATCTTCTCATGTCTCCCGCTTTGTCTTCGTGTCAGTTCGTCAGAGTTCGTGGGCTTGGCTACCGGGGCACTTGGCATGCGCTCCCAACCTTTAATCTGCAGGGTCAGTGTCTGGTGTCTGTGCTGGACAGAGAGTTGGACATCAGACCGAAACATTTCTGCACCTGCACCCCCTTCAAACCTCACATCATCCTGTCTGTCTCTTTTACTATCTCACTCACACACACACACACACACACACACACACACACACTACACAAACACACACACTACACACACACTCTCTCTCTCACACACATGCAGATATGCACACCCACTCTCACGCACGCACACACACGCACACTCGCATACATGCACACACTCTGTCTCACACACACACAGGTATGCACACACACTCACACACACAACACACATGCACACACACACACACACATGCATACACAAGCGTGCATGCACATTCGGTAACACTTTAGTATGGGGAACATATACACCATTAATTAGGTGCGTATTAGCATGCAAATTAGCAACATATTGGCTCTTCATTGGACTTTATTAAGCACTTATTAATGCCGTATTCTGCCTGGCCTTATTATACAACCAGTAAGCCATTAACTATGAGTTTTCCCTCTATAACCTCAGAATTATTGCTTATTAGTAGTACCATCTCAATATGCTTTGCTTAGTATGGACTTTATAAGGTGGTGGTACCACAAGAAGAGTTATTCTCCCTTACTAACACTTAATGAATATGCTCTGTTCTTACATAACAAAACACAGAAGTACAAGTGTTAATAGTATTAAATTACTCTCAATTAAGTTTTTGTTACTTAGCATATGTTCCCCATACTAAAGTGACATCTTGATCATTACTAATTCACTAGTAATTAAGTGTTTTTACTTAGAATATGTTCCCCATACTAAAGTGTTACCGCACATTCTCTCTCTCACACACGCAGATATGCATACACACTCACGCGCACACACACACACACAGTCACACTCGCACATGCGCACGCGCACACATACTCACTCGCTCTCTCTCACTCACACACACACACTCACACAGGCACACGTGCACACACAGTGTCACACGCACTCGCACAGGCACACGCACACGCACTCACACACACACACTCACTCACACAAGCTAATTACTCAGCAGTGCGTGCAGCACACTGATACAGGTTTCCAACATTTCATCGCCTCAACACGGTTTATGGATATTTATTTATGGCGTCTGGATGTCAAAATATCTTTCACAGGACAGTTGTCAGGGTGTGACGTACAACATCACAACAATGATATTAAACCAATCATTTAATCAACAACTTTTTTTGCTATGCAGACTTGCATCAACTTTTGAACAAAATCAACACCTCAAGCGCATAGCTGCATTTTGTTCCTGAAAGGGCTATTTAATTTTTAGCATTAATACATAATTATCCCATGAATCATATATATTTTAAGTGGCTGACCATGGTCGATCGCTGAATATGCTGGATGATCGCGAGACAGCCTCAGAACTTGTTTTGTTTTGTTTTGTTTTTGCGGGGTGAGAGGGAGGGTGGATGTGCCCCCAGCTGTCATCTCATTTCAGGCACACGATCCCAAAAGAGCTGGAAGACGAGGTTCGAACTGACATGGACTTGTGCACATGTACACACATACACACATATACACACACACACACACACACACACAGAGGAAACACATGTGAGAGAGGCTGACAGAGGCGGGGGTGGGGAGTAACACAGGCGTACAAACAGGGACTCGTGTCTTAAGAGCAAAACTGCTGCTGAGACGTCCACCCTTTGGAGAAAAATGGTGCAAAAAAAAAAACAAACTCAGCAGGTCATTATGTCTTGTCTGTAAACTGACCCCCCCCACACACACACACAAAGAGGAGGGGGGAGAGAGGTACACAAACACACAGGGCACACGGTGCGGCTGCAGGCCTTCAGAACAGAGCTGACTAGCTGAGGCATCACACCGGTGGCTTCAGAGCTGTCTGCACACAGCCTGCCAACTAAACCGCTGCTTTGCTACACCTCATACTGCTCATAATGCTCATGCTGCTCATACTGCTCATGCTGCTCATACTGCTCATATTGCTCATATTGCTCATATTGCTCATACTGCTCATATTGCTCATATTGCTCATATTACTCATGCTGCTCATATTGCTCATATTGCTCATATTACTCATGCTGCTCATATTGCTCATATTGCTCATATTACTCATGCTGCTCATATTGCTCATATTACTCATGCTGCTCATATTGCTCATATTACTCATGCTGCTCATATTGCTCATATTACTCATGCTGCTCATACTGCTCATATTGTTCATACTGCTCATATTGCTCATAATGCTCATATTGTTCATATTGCTCATGCTGCTCATATTTGTCATACTGCTCACCTCATCAGTGCTGTATACATTAAAACATACATGAATAAAAAAGCAGCTGTATTTCACCACTTTCCCCCACAGTGAGTTCAGGAGAACTGAGCTTGTGGCCACGTTAAACTCTGAATACTGAGTGTAAACTGTTTGCTATACCTCCATTTCCAACATCAGTTCGATTTAGGAGTCCAATTGCAGGGCAGGTGAACAAGAACATTGTGAAACCGGGGCAGGCTTTTGTGGTGCCCGTCTCCTGGGCGCTGCTGAACGACCGATGAATATGAATTGAATACCTGTCTTGTGCAAACGAAATGGCAAATGAGGGTTTCAGACTACCCACTGCGGCAACTTTTGTTTGTCTCCTCAAGAGGAAATGCAGCAGCTCTGTGTTATATTGAATTAAAACCAATTTAGATAGAACAACTTGCTGCATGAAATACTTTTTTTTTCTTTTCACATGAATTCATATAGCGGCATGTCTCCCCTTTTTCATTATTCACATTATTAGGTCCGAATATCATCCATGACAGATTTAAACTGACGTTTTCTACCGCCGTAAGGAGACCTCTCAGATGGTGTCAGGAGGAGAACGATTCATTCGCTCGAACTCGAACTTTTATTTCCCCTGATTAAACATATGTAAGGACGCACGCGACTCATTAAATTGTAATCCGTATTTCAGTCAGGGCCAGTGTTAAAGTTACTGGTGTCTCAGAGAACCACAGGCTGAGAGAAGACTGACAGGGCGAAGTTGGGAGGAGAGCCCCTTCTCCCATATGATGATGAAAATAATAATAATAAAAATAATAATTAATAATAATATTTGGATTTTTTATTTTGAAAAAAAATTAAGAATCAATAATAATAATAATTATTATTATTATTAATAATAATAAAAACTTCATTTATATTGCCGCTTTCTAAACAAGGATACAAGGTGCCTTACACAACAGGATAAAACAATGCACATAGTCAAGAAAACTGTAGACTAATGTGGTGGACAGCGATTTTAGAGACGGCACAAGACAAAACTTGAGAAATGTCCAAGCTTATTTTCTGTCGGACTATTCAATGCAAACTCTAAAGTTGTGCCGAGGAAGGCTGAATAGAAAGGTCAAATACTGCTAAAGCTGTTTTTTTTATGCAAACTGGAGGTGAAAAAGTTGGACTGTGGGTAAAAACACTATGTGCAATGAAGAGAGATGGAAATGTTATTCTCATATGAAGAATGACAGGGTGCACAAGTTCTAACTATAAACCCATCTGCAGTTTTTTCCCCTTCTTGCACCTTGTTGTCCCTGTCTTGTTGACTGTCCAAGATCCATGTTAATAGAAGGAGTCCATGGCAGCTGTAAATATACACATCAATACCGATTAGTGTACCCTACTTAGGTAGAGGCACTGGCCAGGGACCTCAAAACCATTTGGAAAACCAATTCGTAAGGTTTGAAACAAGGCTGTGCATGTGCAAGTATATGTTTTATTTTAAAGGCAGAGAGACAACTGATTTTTTTTAATTATTATTTTATTTCACTACTCATTGATCCCTGTGGGGAGATTTTTCCTAGCTAGGAGGAGTGGGCAGCTGCCGTGCAGCGCCCGGGGACCAACTCCAGTTCGTCTTGCCATGCCTCAGTCAGGGACACAGACAGGAGTACCAACCCTAACATGCATGTCTTTTTGATGGTGGGGGAAACCGGAGCAACTGGAGAAAACCCACGGTGCCACGGTGTCAAGTCCTTCGTTAGCCGCCGTTCTTCTCGGTTTCAGGCTGTAGCGCATTACGAGCCCGACGGCACGATGAAATACCTGCGCTTTATTGGTTGACGTGATGACATCACCTGGGGCCTTCTAGCAGTCCCTATGAGTGTCCCAATCACCACAAATCAAATTCTGATTGGTTAATTTTGTGGTCGCTCTATATTTATGCCAAGTACACGTTCTCTGAGCACAGCCTGCAACCAAGGACACACAGCAGGCCCTGTGTGAAGCAGCACAGGCGGAGGTACACAGACCAAGGTCCCGCTCCAGATAGTGGCTTTATGGTTATGATAGTCACTGAAATCGAACCAATACTATGTCTAAAAATGAAATGAATAATTTTAATAACTCATTTTAAATTATTTTAACAATAATATTATAATTACTAAGTAGTAATATTTTATTAATTACGCCTCTCAAAAATGGTAGGGCCAGCAGAGAAGGCCCCGAAGGCTCTGTCTGGTCCTCCTCTGCTCGGCTGATAATGAACCGGCGTACCTTCCAGCAATGCGTTTTACTCACTGCTCAGCGTCAGTTGGCTTTTACCGGGCGAGCGTTGGTGTTTAGAGTTGGGCGAATGTGAAAAATGGTGCACGCTCGCTCAGCAAATCCTCCCCAAGTCAAGCGTAAAATGTGCAGGATGAAACAAAAGCCTATACACGCAGCGTCCTCCTTGATAAGTCTGAACAAACTGCCCACTCATCATCGGGGCGCAGGCGGTGTGTGTGTGTTGGGGGGTGTAAAGCCAATCTCTGATTATTATCACATACATCCTTCCTCCATGTTAAGTCAAATTGTTTTTTTTTCTTCAATGAAGCAGGGGGAAAATACATTAAGAATGGAGAGATGCATGCAGCCACCTGCACCCCCCCCCACACACACACACACACACACATCAGGAACACTTCCAATTTTTGGCTTCTCAGCCTTTCAGTATTTGCATTTCATCAGAAACAGAATTACAGTGTCAAATATAATCTGGCAGGGAGGGCATTCACGTTTGACAAGTGAAGACTAAACTGCCACAGCGGTACCAACCCCGGTGCAGTTTTCAGTGGACTTCATTTGCCTTATTACACACAGTGTAATGAGGAATTACAGCGATAAACATAAGGGTAAATGTAGGAATTGAGCGCGGAGCGTCAGACTTCAGGGAGGCTGGTGCAGACAGCCATTCGATGAGCAGGTGGCGGTTCAGCACCTCCTTTAAGGGGACTATGTTAGAGATGGACGCATTGGCTGTCATGAGGAACCTGAAGCCGTTCTCTATCTAGCCATCAAAGCACCTTGTCCTACCCCAAAAATGATTGACAGTATTCACAAACAAAATTCAGCATCACGATTAAAAAAAATAAATTCCTTTTCCTTTTTTTGGGGGGGGGGTTCCCCCCGTTTTTCTCCCCAGTTGCATTTGGCCAATTACCCCATTCTCCAATCCATCCTGGTAGCGGCTCCACCCCCTCTGCCGATCCGGGGAGGGCTGCAGACTACCACGTGTCTCCTCCGAAACACGTGGAGTCGCCAGCCTCTTCTTTTCACCTGACAGTGAGGAGTTTCACCAGGGGGATGTAGCGCTTGGGAGGATAACGCTGTCCCCCCCCCCAAACAGGTGTCTCGACCGACCAGAGGAGGCGCCAGTGCAGTGACCAGGACACATACCCACATCTGGCTTCCCAGCCGCAAACATGGCCAATTGTGTCTGTAGGGACGCCCGACCAAGCTGGAAATCACATCACTTTTGAATATAACCTCATTTAGCAGCTCTTGCATGGTTTCAAAGCCAGAAGTAAAGCCGGGGAAAATTTGACCCCAAGACATTTTTAAAAATAACCAATTCAGAGTGTTTCATGAAAATGTGCGGATCAGTATGTTCCTATACTGATTACAAACACACCTTTGTAGTCATGTCTTATTGTTAGCCAAGTTCGCACGTGGAAAAGTCGACTTGATGGGCAGGCTCACAACGAAAATGCAAAAAAACCGGGAAGAGTAAAACAGTAACTGAGAATCTTTAAAGAAGAGTAACTAGGAAATCAAAAGGAGCACGTCTAAATGAATCAACACTATTCTGAATAGGTCCATGGGAACAGACCATACACCGGTCGAAAAAAATGGAAATCATGCTGAGGCTTTAATGTGGGCGCTGGATAAGAGGCTTAGCCCTCAGACACACAGAGGACCTGCACGCACTAATGAGATTTATTTGATAAGAGAGCAGATGAGCACCGAAACCCAAAACTAATGTTTTAAAGAGAATTCAAAGAAAGTTACCCTGGCTATTACCAAGCCGGGCGGCCTGTCCAGGGTGTCTCCCTGCCTGCTGCCCAAGGACTGCTGGGATAGGCTCCAGCATTCCGCAACCCAAATTCGGATAAGTGGCTTGGATAATGGATGGATGGATGGATGGATGGATGGATGGATGGATAGTAGTAACTCGCATTTTTACACGTTGTTGGTTTTTTTTGTTTTTGTTTTTTTGAACTCAAGCATTAAGGTCTTGGCTGGATTTGCAGATTTTATTTGTTGTTCAGTATATCTTTCATTATCGACTATCTGGATGTCTTGTTTGTGGTACCTATAAAAGATTAAGCTTATTTCTAACAACAAATAATGTGGTGTGAAATGACAGCGCTGTCTCACTGCATAATGAACAGTTTGTTCCTTCCTCCCTCTTGCAGACATATGTGAATGAGGGATCTGAATCAGATTCAACCATCAGTTATCTGGGGGGGGGGGGTACGATGACCCAGTGGTTAGCACTGTTGCCTCACAGCAAGAAGGTCCTGGGTTCGAACCCCAGGTCATCCTCTGTGTGGATTTTGCATGTTCTCCCCGTGTCTGTGTGGGTTTCCTCTGGGTGCTCCGGTTTCCTCCCACCATCAAAAAGACATGCATTTTAGGGTTCATTCTCCTGCCTGTGCCCCTGAGCAAGGCAATGGAAAGAAGAACTGGAGTTGGTCCCCGGGTGCTGCAGCTGCCCACTGCTCCTATACGATTGGATGGGTTAAATGCAGAGAAAAAATGTCGTTGTAACTGTACAATGACAAATTAAAGTGGCTTTCTCCTTTTTCTTTTTAGTGAATCATATGCGTTTTACCCCAGTTGTAAGAGCTGCTCTGATAAACCTGTTATGATCATCCCATGGTCAAAGGAATATTTGTTGTTTTTTCTTAACTTAGTGCGCTTTCTCCCAAGGGAGAATCATTGTTTTCAATTAAGTTTCCTTTCTTAATCTCCTTGGGGAAATTAATTTACTGCAAATTAACTCATCCTAACTATGATCTGTGAGACCAACTCCAGTTCATCTTGCCCTGCCTCGGTCAGGGGCAAAGACAGGTGTACAAACCCTAACATGTATGTTTCTTTTTGATGGTGGGGGGAAACTGGAGCACCCGGAGAAAACCCACTGCAGACATGGGGAGAACATGTAAACTCCACACAGAGGACGACCTGGGATGACCCCCAAGGTTGGATAACCGCAGGGTTTGAACCCAGGACCTTCTTGCTGTGAGATGACAGCTCTAACCACTGGCCCACCGTTTTTGCCCTTTAGATGGGGCATGAGGTCAGCTAGTTAGTATCGTGGTGTTGGAACATGTAAGCGTTTGACTCCCTCAAGGCCACATGATGGATGTGGAGTGGGGTGGGGGTGTTGACCCAAAGTCCTTCATTTGTGAGATGACATCGCCTGGCCAGTGATCGTGTCAGCTGGTCCATACTGCTTCCCCATTTTTAAGTCACCGTAATGCTAACTTTCACTCGATATATTGAAATTGCTCTTCAAAGCCAAATTCTGAAAATGCAAAATGAATCCTTTTATACTCAGGAAATAGGAGCAAGCGCATAGCCTTTCACGTCTTCCACATAGCAGTGCAGAAAAAAAGGCTGGTTTGATTGAACAAAAGGCGAAGCTGTTGCACCTAACCAGCACAAATTGTGGAATAAGCTTGTAAAAGACCAATACTGAAACATCACCAGTTATAACTGAGGGTCAAACCATGTTTATTTGTTCAGAGATGGGGAAGCCACTGACATAATGGCACTGCCGTGGTGACACAGATTCATCTTGAATGGATTACTGGAACTCAGAGTGGTCAAAGACCAATGTAGTTACCAGTATTGCCGCTGGTGTAAGTAAATAAAACAAAAATGACGAGCTTCATGGTTGTGTTTTCACCTACTGGTGCCCTTTGGTAGTGTGGGTCATGCAGCCTATATAGATATGGGTGAGAACACATTATTCCCTTACATGATGGAAGGACTTGAGGCAGAGTTCAGCTGCTTGAGAGAGCTTAATATATCAGGTCAGCACTAGATCATGCCAATACACTCATTACATTTGGCTGGCTTGTAATTTTGATGATCGAGGAGTTGCATCACTGAGAATGACCTAAACTTCACCGCCATTGTCAAGGTCCACCCAGCAGACCCCAATGTGACTAATTCCTCTATTAAATCCGTTAGAGAAGCTAACTGTACGTAGAGCTTAGCCAGTGAATGTCAATACCTCGGTATACACATCGTGTTTCCTACATCAATGTATGTGTCCTTGACCAAAAACCACTCACACTCCACTGCTCCAACCTAACAGCCATTATTACGTGCTTCATGTTTGTGCCACTTCAATTACTCTTTGTGTGATGCTGCAAACTGACGTCGATGCACAGCATTCATCTTGTCCATATCTGCTTTCCATCTGGTCTCTGAATGGTGCCTCAGTCATGGACGGGCCCCCACCTTATACTCACCAGTCATGCCAAGCCTGATTTCTCATATGCATCTTATTCTGCTGTTTCCATCAACACAAGCCTCTCCGTAAGAGAGCGTCTGCTTAAGCTTAAAAAGTGACATGTAAATATGAATGATTCATCTTGTGCCTACAGCCCCACTGAGCCTTCAGATGGGTGATTTGCGGCTCCGTGAAAACATGGAAATGCCCCCCCACACACATATACACACACACAATCACAGCCACAACAAACAATCGATTTCCACATAATTGGTATATAATACTTACTGCAGAGTGAGTCGGGTGGGTTTCAGAATGGGTGGCCGGTGATCACATGGCTGCATCCTCAGTTTGTTTGTGCAAACTGCAGAACAGCTGTGAAGGGCAAGAAAAAAGGAAGAAAAATAAAGGAAATTACTTTAAAGTATAATTACAGCTTAAATCACGTTTTGTCAAGACATGCTTTCTACCTGGTGAAACCTATCAGCACCGAACATAATTTCAGCACGGGGGAAGATAACATCAATTTTTTTATCAACAAAAATTGTAATTGTGCAGCTGCCCTCTTTCCCCCATCTAGCTAAATATGGTGCAGATGATTTCGATGTAGTCCGACATCAGTTCCCTTGTGCCGATGGATGATGTGTGACGCAGTCATTAATGGTGCGAAGCCATCGGCAATGTTCACGGAGCATCATTCCTGATCCTTACTGGAGGCAAATTGAGCAAGCATGAAAAACAAAGCCCAAGTACTCTAAAAGTGTGGGATGCTGTTGATAGAATTACCGGTGTTACCAGTGTTATGAAACAAACCCTACACCATTTGAAAGCTGTACTACTAACAAGGAGGCATGACCATATCACTTCTGTGCTAGCCTCCCTACACTGGCTCCCTGTTGTATTTCGAATTGATTTTGAAATTTTACTGCTCACTTTTACGGCTTTAAATGGTATTACTCCGTCATACATTTGTGATTTATTGACTTGGTATGTCCCCCCTCGACCATTAAGGTCTGCAGATGGAGCCCTGCTAGTTATTCCCAGGTCTCGGTTGGTTACAAAGGGTGACCGGGGCTTTTGCTGTTAGAGCCCCCACACTATCGACCCCTCTTCCTGCTGAGCTAAGACGAACTAAGTCTTTAGCTTCTTTTAAATCTCGTTTTAAAACTTTTCTTTTTATGAAAGCTTTTACAAATGTTTGATATTTGTTTTATTTTTACTGTTTTTAATTTTACTCTTATTTGATCTTACTCTTATTCCTGCCTTGTCTGGTTTTATCTGTATTTTTTATTTATTTTATTTTTTTGGGAAGCACTTTGTAACATTGTTTTAGAAAGGCGCTATATAAATACAATTATTATTATTATTATTACTATGA
Organism: Lampris megalopsis; assembly: GCA_022114975.2. Classification (NCBI taxonomy): domain Eukaryota; kingdom Metazoa; phylum Chordata; class Actinopteri; order Lampriformes; family Lampridae; genus Lampris; species Lampris megalopsis. The sequence goes on along the minus strand of JAJHIY020001990.1, from coordinate 367,461 downwards.
CTAAGACTTTAGGATCCATTATTCATCACAGAGTTCATTAGCATTAGCATTAACGATCACCAGACTTGGAGTAATTAGCCAGGCAGATTATCACATAAATAAGGTCAAATATGGAGGGGGCAGAGAACAGGTTTTTTTTTCTTTCTCTCCATTCAGTCATTGTATGTACAGGTCTTAAAATCTACACGAACAAAACAGAATCTGCCAATACATAAAAACAGTCCTTGTCCCCACTTTCAGGAAAGTGAAATATGCCGTCTTCTTTTACCTTTGCGTTTCAGACAAGTGGTTCACCAATTTCAGTTGGAGGAAAGCCAATGGAATAAATAAAATATGTTCAGTTTCCTGGGGAAACTGACAGTAAGAACCCAAATGCACAACACAGACAGGGAGGTGATAGCGACACTGGGTTTAGTGTTTATGATTGATGATTCCTGTTAGTGTCTTTATGCATGCTAAATAATATTGGTAAGAAAATCAAAGAAGGTTGAATCAGTTCATCTGGATACAACGTTTTATTGACAGATACGTTTCATCACTCAACTAAGTGACATTTTCCGTCGACTGCAGGTATCCCCACCCTTATAAACAAACAATACAGTGCAATACAGTTGCCTAACGACCGAAACAATGGACCAGTTTCATGTGCAAATATGGGTGTGCCCCTTAACTAAAGTTTCAGTGGCCATGTGTACTATTCACAGAGGATCGGGGAATAGTTGTAGTCACTGCATTGTAAAATGGTGACATGTACTCTGTCACCAGCTCCGTATTCAGCATCCTTCTCCCAATATACCCAGCATCTCTCCTCAACACATGTCCAAGCCATCTCAATCTTGCCTCTCTTGCTTTGTCCCCAAACCGTCCAACCTGAGCTGTCCCTCTAATACCCTCGTTCCCAATCCTGTCCTTCTTCATCACTCCCAATGAAAATCTTAGCATCTTTGACTCTGCCACCTCCAGCTCCACCTCCTGCCTTTTCGTCAGTGCCACTGTCTCCAAACCATATAACATAGCTGGTCTCACAACCGTCTTGTAAAACTTCTCTTTAACTCTTGCTGGTACTCTTCTGTCGCAAATCACTCCTGACACACTTCTCCACCCACTCCGCCCTGCCTGCACTCTCTTCTACACTCCACGTTACTTTGGACAGTTGACCCCAAGTATTTAAACTCATACGCCTTCGTCAGCTCTACTCTTTGCATCCTCACCATTCCACTGTCCTCTCTCTCATTCATGCATAGGTATTCCGTCTTGCTCCTACTGACTTGCATTCCTCTTCTCTAGTGCATACCTCCACCTCTCCAGGCTCTCCTCAACCTGCACCCTACTCTAACTACAGACCAAAATATCATCCACAAAACTCATAGTCCACAGAGACTCCTGCCTGATCTCGTCTGTCAACCTGTCCATCACCATTGCAAATAAGAAAGGGCTCAGAGCTGATCCTTGATGTAATCCCACCTCCACCTTGAACCCAGCCATCATTCCTGTCATACACCTCACCATTGTCACACTTCCCTCATACATATCCTGCCCCTCTCCTACATACTTCTCTGCAACTCCCGACTTCCTCATACAATACCACACCTCCTCTCTCGGCACCCTGTCATATGCTTTCTCTGAATCCACAAAGACACAATGTAACTCCTTTTGGCCTTCTCTATACTTCTCTATCAACATTCTCAAAGCAGGGTGGCACGGTGGTGCAATGGTTAGCACGGTCACCTCACAGCAAGATGATTCTGGGTTCGAGCCGGGGTAGTCCAACCTTGGGGGGGGGGGTCGTCCCTGGTCGTCCTCTGTGTGGGGTTTGCATGTTCTCCCCATGTTTGCATGGGTTTCCTACGGGTGCTCCAGTTTCCTCCCACAATCCAAATAAATTTAGGTCATGTGAATCGGCCATACTAAATTGTCCCTAGGTATGAATGTGTGTGTGTGTGGGGGGGGGGGCAGTGTGGCGGCCTGGCAGCCTGTCCAGGGTGTCTCCCCGCCTGCCACCCAATGACTGCTGGGATAGGCTCCAGCATCCCCGCGACCCTGAGAGCAGGATAAGTGGTTCGGTTAATGGATGGATGGTTGGATTCTCAAAGCAAACATCGCATCTGTAGTGCTCTTTCGTGGCATGAAACCATACTGCTGCTCTCTGATCATCATCTCTCCTCTTAACCTAGCTTCTATTACTCTTTCCCATATCTTCATGCTGTGGCTGATCAACTTTATACCTCTTTAGTTGTTACAGGTCTGCAAATCTCCCTTATTCTTGAAAACCAGTACCAGTATGCTTCTTCTCCACTCCTCAGGCATCCTCTCACTTTCCAAGATTGTGTTAAACAATCTAGTTTAAAACTCCACTGCCATCTCTCCTAAACATCTCAGTGCCTCCACAGGTATGTCATCAGGACCAACTGCCTTTCCACTCTTCATCCTCTTCATAGCTGCCCTCACTTCCTCCTTGCTAATTCACAACACTTCTTGATTCACTATCCCCACATCATCCAACCTTCTCTCTCTCATTTTCTTCATTCATCAGCCCTTCAAAGTACTCCTTCCACCTTCTCAGCACACTCTCCTTGCTTGTCAGCACATTTCAATCTCTATCCTTGATCGCCCTTACCTGCTGCACATCCTTCCCAGCTCGGTCCCTCTGTCTAGCCAATCGGTACAAGTCCTTTTCTCCTTCCTTAGTGTCTAACCTGTCATACAACTCACCATATACCTTTTCCTTTGCCTTTGCCACCTCTCTCTTCACTTTATGCTGCATCTCCTTGTACTCCTGTCTACTTTCTTCATCTCTCTGACTATCCCACTTCTTCTTTGCCAACCTCTTCCTCTGTATACGTTGCTGTACTTCCTCATTCCACCACCAAGCCTCCTTGTCTTCCTTCCTCTGTCCTGATGACAGACCAAGTACCTTCCTAGCTGTCTCCCTCACTATTTCTGCAGTGGTTGCCCAGCCATGCGGCAACTCTTCACTACCACCCAGTGCCTGTCTTAACTCCTCCCTGAACTCCACACAACAGTCTTCCTTCTTTAACTTCCACCATTTGATCCTTGGCTCTGCTTTCACTCAGTTCCTCTTCTTGGTCTCCAAAGTCATCCTACAGACCACCATCCGATGCTGCCTAGCTACGTTCTCCCGTCACCACCTTGCAGATAGTACCCCTGCTACTATCTGTTCATGTATTTACCATGCTGTTTCTTAATAATTAAATGAATTAAAAAAACTGTTTAATGTTCCAAGGGCAGGCAGGGGTCAGCACACAGGAAATCAGACCAACAGACGACCAGATAGACAAGAGATAGGTACTGAGGTTTTCACTGCAAACAGGTGAACAGATCCAACGAGGGGCACAAAACAGGCAGAAGACTTCAAACATGGGTAAGGCTGGTAGAACGATAGTTTTATTTTTTTTTAATGCCTCTGTCCATAACAATAACGAGTTAACAAATAGTACAACTCAGACTAAGCTATTACAATTTTTTTTTAAATTTCACAAAACAATAAAAATAAGGGAAAATAATAATAATAAAATAAAGGGACAGGGGTCAAATCAGAAATCAATATATGTATGTTTTTGTAAATAATCAAAGCTTGTTTGGTTTTATACATTTCAGTGCTTTCTTAAAATGTATTCCTTCATGAAGACTAAGAATAGTGGCTTGGCATTAATAAGTCTAGATCTATGGATACATTGTTAAGCCATAATACTCAAGCTATTGTACAACAGTTCCATATTTTTATACTCCATTATAATTCCAAATTATAATTTAGAATTTCAGGCTAGCAAATAAATTTAATATCCTTATATTCTAAGTTGGGCGAATGAAAGTCCTTTTCGCATTTCCAATTTTGAAACAATCCCCGAAAGGCTCTAGTATAATTACAAGTAAAGAACAAATGGTCTAAAGTTTCGCTATCAGAATCACAAAACATCTAATTGTTTTTATCAATGTTATATCTTTGTCCCAGAAACTCATTATAAGGATAACTATCATTTATCATTTTAAGTGGGTTTCTTTTGCTTGCGGTGAAATAGGGAGCATGAGGTATCTGGTTCTAACTCTGACTATAATCTGTTTAGGATCATCTTTTAATGGATTTTTTTTCTTTTTAATGGTAAAGGGACGCGTTCAGAGATAAGGGTACCTCTTACAATTTTGTTTGTGCATTTTTTTCTCCTTAAAATCGAGATTGTCTATATAAAGTGAAGGCAACTATGGTACTAACATATCATAAGGCAACATGCCTTTTATCATATTCACCATTACTTGTGGGGTTGCCTTGGTAACTGCCGAGTATTGTTTTTTGTACACGTCACATTGAATTTATTTATGATTTTGTTGTATTCTAGATGATTTCCTCTTGGATCCATCAAACATGAAATAGACCAAATACCTCTCTCCATCCAGTCATAATAACGTAAAGCTTTTCTTTTAAACAAGATACATCTGTTATTCCAGATCTGGTATTCCAGATCTGGTGTTCCAGATTGGAGAGCTGTGTGGAGTGAAATTGTGCTTATAAACCAGTTTCCAGTATAAAGGGGCCTGCTGATGAAATTTAGACAGCTTCAGAAATCACATCTTAACAGGAAATCTATCCCACTGCACTTATTAAATATTTTAGAAGGAATATTAAACCAGGATCCATTATTATTTTGGATGAACTGCTGTAACCGTTCTAGTTTTATCATTCTGTTCATTGCCTCCTAGGCGATCACTGGTAGAACGATGGTTAAAGAAATGCTGGGTAGCTTTGCTGAATATGCAAGACAGTCTGGCAGGGAAATAGGGAAACCAGGAGAGGATATGAGCTGAGTCATACCGGCTTGGAAGTGCCCCGGGTTAACGCGGTCCGCGTCAGGTGTTGGGGAACCAGAACGACCTGATGAGAACTGGGCTACTCAAACAAGACGTACATGGACAAGGGCTTAGAACCTGGAACTGATGGAATTCTAATGGATGGATGGATGGATGGATGGATGGGTATGAGCTGAAGAGCTAATGAGGGAATGGGGAACAGGTGTGAGCTGTCATTTCCCGGTCCGTACCGGAAACCCGATTTGTTTAACACATGTTTAGCACATGCGTGAAAGTGCGCCCATTTCCTGTCACCACTATCGTTTCACAACGTTGTTGAAAAGCATCTTTTCCGCCCTCAAATCATGGATTCTTGACACGACAAGACAGGGGAACTTCAAAATAAAACGGGAAAGACAACATACTAATGAGCTTAGTTAGGAAACTTGTTGTTCACACCGAGGTTTTGTTTTCCGTAAGACAAGAATATTAATGAGGTCATTTCAGACGAGCTGGTCTTGCGTGCGACACCGTACATCAACAGAATGTCCTGTCAGTAAGAGTCTGTTCGCTAATGGTAATGGCATATAATACACGGTTTCAGCAAGGCCCTGCCTACTACATACTTTTAAAAAAAAAGCCAATTTGTGGGATGGAGAACGAGGAGAACTGTCCGTAATACCAGGATGTGGAGACGCACTTCTGACTGACACTTTATAATCTTTTATTAGTTTCTGCTCACTAGGCTTGGTTTAAGTGCTCCACATCCGCATCATCCGATCGTCGGCTCCTGAGATCGCCGGTACCTGATGTTATCCTTCATCTGGGAACTCCCATTTAGCCTACGTCATAGCAGACATAATTATAACGGTCATATTTTGTCATGGGCGGCCCAGTGACGCAGTGGTTAGCGCGGTCGCTTCACGGCAAGAAGGTCCTGGGTTCGAATCCCGGGGTTGTCCAACCTTGGGGGTCGTCCCAGGTCGATCCCTGTGTGGCGTTTGCATGTTGTCTGCGTGGGTTTTCCTCCGGGTGCTCCGGTTTCCTCCCACAGTCCAAAGTATGTAGATCAGGTGACTCGGCCGTACTAAATTGTCCCTAGGTGTGAATGTGTGGGCCCTGTGATGGCCTGGTGGCCTGTCCAGGGTGTCTCCCCGCCTGCCACCCAATGACTGCTGGGATGGGTTCCAGCGTCCCGCAACCCTGATTGGGACAAGCGGCTTGGATAATGGATGGATGGGTGGATATTTTGTCATAGTTGTATGTGAACACTGGTTAGAGTGGTGCTACATCTAGAAGCAGGACAGATGTCATGTGGCCGTAATATTTCTAAAAGCGTTGCTGTCCATTAATGTAAAAATGGATGTCAAGATTTACAAATCATATTGAAAATTATCTGAGTCCTGTGGGAAAACTATGTAGGCAACAGGTTTACAGACACGTGAAATAGACATCGAAAACCGAAAACACTGTTTCGCCAACAAATGATGGCATAGACACGATGAACTAGAACAGACAGTCGTGCCAGCCATGGGAAATAAAACCCATCTAGAAGAAGATGTAGCAGTGCAAACAACCAAAGTCTATAAAACAAGTCCAAATAAAACAAGCTATTCTGGTGCAGTGTGTGTGTGTGTGTGTGTGTGTGTGTCAAGTCAAGTCAAGTCAAGTCAATTTTATATTTTATTTGTATAGCCCAATATCACAAATTACATATTTGCCTCAGGGGGCTTTACAGCAACACAACATCCTGTCCTTACACCCTCCCATCGGATAAGGAACAACTCCCTGAAAAAAAAACCTTTAACAGGGAGGAAAAATAGGAAGAAACCTCAGGGAGACCAACAGAGGAGGGATCTCTCTCCCAAGATGGACAGCATGCAATGGATGTTGTGTTTACACAATTTACACAACACAACATTGAAAAGGATAACAGACTTATAATGGAATTATAAAATATATGAAGAATATGATGCGCAGGATGCCAAGCAGTGTCCAGACGCCACCGGAACAGCCCAGGACCCGAGCCACGTGACCACCATCACCATGTTTAAAAAACAAAACAAAACAGGATAACAAAAATTATATGGATTTATAAGACATATAAAAAGAAAATGTGATGAGGGGAATGCCAAGCAGCGTCCAGGCGGTGACCACCATCACCATGGAGACCTGGGAGGAGGACCGACTGCACGTGCACACGAGGGAGACTCACGTGACACCATTCACACGCAGAAGATGAGAAAGGAGAAGACGTCATTCCATCATTCAGAGAGAGAGAAAAGACGTGAGAGTAGAGAACAGTGTGTGTGTGTGTGTGTGTGTGTGTGTGTGTGTGTGTGTGTGTGTGACTGATCATCTGTGTATGTACCAGTGTGCATCTGTTCTGCAATCTTATAGGAACAAGGTGAGGCAGAGATATCTGCAATGTATTGTTTTATGACCAGCTGAGTGTCTTTTTGGCAGCGCAACAGCTACTCACTTATAGTTTTAGCAATTGATTCACTAGGACTGACACCAGAGAGAGACACTCACACACACACACACACACACACACACACACACACACACTTAAATACGTACATTCACATAACACACTCACCTCATTTCTCCTCTCTCCTTCTGTCTCTCCCTCCCCCCTGTCTCTCTCCCTCTGTCCCCCCCTCTCTCTCTCCCCCTAATCCTCTGGGGAGAGAAACAGAGAGGTACTGTATCATAATTTTAATATCAACCCAAGCCTAAAATCCCAGACATAATCCCCAAACAATGATGCCAGACCAATAATGCCTTAAAGTAAGGACGGCGCTAGACAGAAACGGAGCTGAATTGCAATGTTGAAGCACTCGTAAAGCTGTCAAACTTTGGACACTGGATTAAAAGACGGCGTGTGGGTGGGTGGGGGGGCATTTTGCACCTGTAAAGGCAACAAGGAGTGATGAAAATGGTTTCTTCCATGAAGCACCCCAGTAAAGCGATAGTTTACCGTAAAACGTGGTCAATGTAATTTCTGCTTGCACAGTAACTGATGGCATTTGTTTTAAATCAGTGCAACAAAGGGCAGGAGCTGGGCTTCTGTGGGGCCGTTCACTCCATTATAAATAGGAATACCTACTGAATCAGGTTATAAGACATCTTGAGTACCCTCCTAAATCATTACCATCATCATCGGCGGTCACTCGGGGTCGAGTATGACCGTCCTCTCTCTGGGTCCTTCTGGGTCCTCCGGTGGGTGCAAGAGCCTATCCTGGAGCCACATAATGGGAGGGTGCCTGTGCGTGACAATTTTTTATGTGGAGTGGCTGATGCGCCTGCAGCCACCACACAGTCCTTGGCTGTGGGTGGCCAGAGTCCAATGGCATGGAGAAACGAGATGATTGGGACCACCCTCTGTTGCAGCCTTCATCCGCCTTCACTGCTGTTGTGACCTGGAGACATCTTCCCCCAGGTCCACCACTGAGGTCTTTGTTGGATCACACTTCGTCTGGAACCTCCCCCTTTACTTATCCGCCTTGGGTGACCCTACCAGGAGCCAAACTCGTCGTAATGCCATTAAGGCAGTCAGAAGAAGGATGTCACACGAAAGGAGCATTTCAGGTCACATGCACAATTCATTACAGCTAACTCCGTCGAAGCACAGTCAAATTATACACCGTCCCCTTGTTCAAGAGAAGTTAAGCCACTTAACAGTTTTTCCCCTATCAAGGGCTTTATCTGTAAGTTGACAGTTACGTGTACGCCACTGTCTATGGGCTTCTCAGGTGTGTCTGGTTGTCTGGGTGTGCCTCATTTTGAGCAGCTGCTGATTCTCCAATTCTGCCTGCATCCAAACCAAGGCCATAAAACCCACGCCCTGCCCACCAAACAAACCCATTCCAAGTGACAATTCAGCTGCCATGAAAGGGATTAAATATATATTGTCGTTAACAGCTCATTACAGGGACATTACTGACTGTTGACCATGTAAGCACCTAAATGGAAACTTTCCTTGAATATTCGAGGCTTTTCTTCCGAGCATGTTTGTTAGAGTTACTAAGTTGCCAAAACCATCTCCCAGATGCCTTTGCTGCAAACTTTTTATTCCTGTGACCTTTGCGGCACGGTGGCCCAGTGGTTAGCACTGTTGCCTTGCAGCAAGAAGGTCCCGGGTTCGAACCTCAGGCCGTCCCAGGTCCTTTCTGTGTGGAGTTATTAGTATTACTACATTGTTATTATACTGTCCAATTATAACTTCAGTTGTTGTCAAATATGTGCAGTAACTAATATTTGCAATGATAGCTGCAAGCTGTGCAATGGCTATTAAAAAATTGTTTTTCTGTGTTCCTAGTTATGGCCATGCATTACATTTTTAGATCTTGTATATCTCCAGTGGTTAGCACTGTTGCCTCACAGCAAGAAGGTCCTGGGTTTGAACCCCAAGCCGTACCAGGTCCTTTCTGTGTGGAGTTTGCATGTTCTTCCCGTGTCTGCATGGGTTTCCTCCGGGTGCTCTGGTTCCCTCCCACCATCAAAAATACATGCATGTTAGGGTTAATACTCCTGCCTGTGCCCCTGAGCAAGGCGATGGAAAGAAGAAGTGGAGTTGGTCCCTGGGCGCTGCAGCTGCCCACCGCTCCTATACAATAGGATGGGTTAAATGCAGAGAACAAATTCGTTGTAACTAAACAACTGTACAATGACAAAATAAAGTGTCCTTCTTCTCTTTGAACTCAGTGGAGTGGTAGGAAATCGGACTTACGGCGTTCTGCTCTGCAGCAACTTGTTTCACAAATTAGCAAACTTTGAACCAGATGTATTTGTTTGGGGGGGACTAATTTGCGAAATCAGCTGGAACAGTATTTTTGTTGGAGTGAGAACCTGCATCCTTCCCTGGCCCCTCGGCGGCATACGTATGGAGACCATAAAGCCACACCCCATCTGGAATAAGGAGAATTTTTTTTTTCCCAGAGTGAAAAATACTTTGCGTGAAACCATAACTAATTAAATCCACAGAGCACAGAACACACAGCAGCCAGCATGGTTTGATAATAAATTGCCAGATGAGCATTTAAAAAAACAGGGTGAGATTAAAAAAAAAATTTGAAGCAATTACAATGGTGAACATGGACCACGTCTCCAGTTCGAGGCATTGTCTTATCTTCAGGCTGTCTCTGCACTCATATATGTCTGGATTCTGGTTGCACATTTGTAAAAATAATCATTTTTTTTGAGACTCTAAAAGGCACCACCCATATGCAAGAATGGCTAATCAGTGTGTACTGTAGGCTTAAAGAGTTAATACTTCACCTCCATGCATAATTAATCCACTCGCTGAGATGGTTCGTTTTGCTTTGAACGGGTGGAGAACCGCAGACCGGTGGACATGTTACGAACCCAAGCATCTCATTTATGCATCGGTGCATTCCAGCTTCATTGTTATTCTTAACTCAAACTGAAGTGATCACAGACTCCAGCTTTTCATCGAATTCATTTACAAAATGTTGGGAAAGTGAAAAAAACCATACCCCGTAGGTCCGTGTAACACAAACTGACACAAAGTGACAGAACAAGTGCGGTCACAGAGCATAAAAGAGTCAAAATGATTCATAATACTTAATAAATACTCATTAAAAGCATCACAAAACAACACAAGTATGTTAATTGGTGTCCTCTCTGAGGCGTTCCGCCTGCATGATGAGAAGAAAGGTCGATTACTGAAAACAAAAGGAAACCAAATTAAACCTACACTATGCATATTTTTTATTCAAGTGTTCATGAATTTATGTGGAACAGACTGCACCTGCTGGAAATGCAATGCATCAAGTAGTTTTTACATTTTTTCCCGGTCTCTGCTCCGCCCCCTTTGCCGATTCCGGGGAGGGCTGTAGACTACCACATGCCCCCTCCGATACATGTGGAGTCACCAGCTGCTTCTTATCACCTGACAGTGAGGAGTTTCGCCAGGGGGACGTAGCGCGTGGGAGGATCACGCTGTTCCCCCCAGTTACCCTTCCCCTTCGAACAAGCGCCCCGACTGACCAGAGGAGGCGCTAGTGCAGCGACCAGGACACATACCCATGTCCAGTTTTCCACCTGCAGCCACAGCCATGTTGTCCGTAACAAAGAAAGATGGCTCTGGTACACTGAGGAAGGACAAGTGTCAATGTGTCTTCAGTAGCTTTGAATAGGTTAGTACATGGCGACAGACAGAAAATGAACGCTTCGACTTTGTACGCCTTTGTATGTATCATATTGTTTTGAGGTGGGGAACAACCTTCAAAAGCCCTCTCCACCGGCTTCTTGGAGATGGAAACCAGCAGAAAAGGACACGGAGCGTATCGAGTCTCAAATATCTCTAAAATCAGAATTGGAATCAGATTTATTGGCCGTTTGCACATACATAGAATTTGACTCCGGTTTCGTGGCTGTCTTGGTGTATATAGAATAGCAACACTACAACACAACAATCTTCAGGTATATACACAAGGATTGGCTATATACAGGTGAAATAAGAGGAGATAAAGTGCAGTGGTGCAGAGAATATATCAGAGATGCTGAAATAGATGTTAGCAGGATATTTGTATACATGCCTGAGGTAGATGGACGTGACAGAGCGTACCAGTATACATACAATGTACAGTACAGTATATACAAAATGGTTGGATTTATTTGACAATGTTAAACATTCAGAGCAGCACAGTAGTTAGCGTGGTCGCCTCACAGCAAGAAGGTCCTGGGTTCGAACCCCGGGATTGTCCAACCTTGGGGTTCATCCCAGGTCGTCCTCTGTGTGGAGTTTGCATGTTCTCCCCGTGTGTGTGTGGGTTTCCTCCGGGGGCTCCGGTTTCTTCCCACAGTCCAAAGACTTATAGGTCAGGTGAATCGGCCGTACTAAATCAATTGTCCCTAGTTGTGAATGTGTGTGTGTGTGTGTGGACCCTGTGGTGGACTGGCGGCCTGTCTAGGGTGTCTCCCCGCCTGCTGCCCGATGACTGTTGGGATAGGCTCCAGCATTCCATGACCGGAATTCGGATAAGCAGCTTGGATCATGGATGGATGGATGCTGAGTGTTCATTTGAATGACAGCCCGCAGAAAGAAACTGTTTTTATATCTGGTTGTTTTGGGGTACAGTGCTCTGTAGCGCCTGCCAGAGGGGAGGAGTTGGAACAGGTTGTGACCAGGGTGTGGTGGGTCTGCGGTGATGTTGTCTGCCCGTTTCCTGAGTCTGGAGGTGTATAAGTCCTGAATGGAGGGCAGGTTGGCACCCGTGATTTTCTCTGCAGACCTAACTGTCTGTTATAGTCTGTCCCTGTCCTGTTTGGTGGCCGATCCAAACCAGACAGTGATGGATGTGCAGAGGACAGACTGGATGATGATGATGATTATTATTATTATTATTATTATCATTGAAACAAAGTGTCTCCAGCTTTTCAAAGGGGTATTACCATGGAAAGTACTTACTGTGATATTGACAGAAGGTGTCGGCCATCAGTAAAGGTGTCACAAGTCCTATATAACACACATGGTGTTGGTACGTCTGGTAGAGAGCAGTGGTGATGTTTTTCTTACATGAAGAATAAGTTCCTCTTTCACTCTCTATTAATCCATATTCTTATCAAATCAAACAGAATAAGAAACAAAATCTGTTTTTCTACAAGAAACAATTTTGGAAATACAAAGAATATGACTTGTGCCGGGTGGCTCACGGAGAAGACACCCCGAGACATGATGAAAAGGTCTCCATGACAGGAGGGACACAGTGGCACACCGGGCGTAACTCAAAGTGTGAAAACTGTTAATGAAATGACAATTCATCCATAAGCTCTTAACTTTATTGGCGTTCCTGTTCCAAGGGCTGTCTCGGGTCTTTCAAAATGCCCGTCTAGGGGCTGAACGTAAAACTAGTTTCTCCCGCTTGAAGTGATGAACACTCCAGCCTTCTGTCAGGCTGAAAATTAAGGAGTCACAATTCATAGGCCACGTTTCCCGGTAAAACCAGTGACAAATTCAGTTCAGGACATCCCAGTCTGCTTCGGGAGGGATGACGGAGGAGGCGAGTGACAGCAGTCGCTGCATTACTGATGCAGGAGGGGTGCAGGGAGGTGCGTGCACGGTGAGGGACGCTGGGTTTGGAGAATCTATTGATTTGTGACCCAGAAGACTTATAGAGCCGTTACTGAACTGAATGTCGGGTCTTCTAAAAGAGCAAAGTAAATCAGAATGCACGATGTCCGTTAGATGGTGTGCGTGTTTGTGCGAGTGTGCAAAAATGAGGATGGCTGATGGCATGCAAAGGGCAGCACATTGCTGGTACTTTGTCTTAATTTGCACTAATAGATGAAACGAGTCCAAAGTGAGTAGTTCTGTTCAACACTTTTTGGATAACTACCCAAGCAAAAGCAAAAAGAGAATAGACCCATTGACAAGGTTGTGTTGTTTAAAGAAGTAGTGCTTGGTTCTTTTAACTTGCTTTAATAACATATTCCAGTTCAAATCAGAGCAGTCACTTTTGATCCACGCTCCCTGTCGTTCTCGGTCCTGCTGTTCTGGCGATATCTCATCAACTCTCTGTCTAATCAGCTATACTACATCCCTCCCCTTGTCTCGTCTCGTCTCATCTTCAGCTGCTTCTCCGGGGTCGGGTCGCGGTGGCGGCAAGCTAAGTAGGGCACTCCAGACGTCCCTCTCCCCAGCAACACCCTCCAGTTCCTCCTGGGGGATCCCAAGGCATTCCCAGGCCAGATTGGACATGTAGTCCCTCCAGTGAGTTCTGGGTCTACCCCTGGGTCTCCTCCCGGTTGGCCGTGCCCGGTAAACCTCCAAAGGAAGGCGCCCAGGAGGCATCCTAATCAGATGCCGGAACCACCTCAACTGGCTCCTTTGCGATGCGAAGGAGCAGCGGCTTTACTCCGAGCTCCCTCCGGATGTCTGAGCTCCTCACCCTATCTCTAGGCTGAGCCCAGACTCCCTACGGAGGAAACTTATTTCAGCTGCTTGTTTCAGCCGCTTGTTTCAGCCAATCTCACCCTTTCGGTCACTACCCAAAGCTCATGACCATAGGTGAGGGTTGGAACGGAGACTGACTGGTAAATTGAGAGCTTTGCCTTCTGGCTCAGCTCCCTCTTCACCACAACGGTCCGGTACAACGTCCACCTTACCGCTGATGTGGGCGTTGTACCGGGCCGTTGTTTAGAATTAAAGTCTTACTTTGACATAAAAGGTTTCTTCCTATTTGTTCTAACATAAATCACGTGTGTCTGTCTAACGTAAATCACATGACTGTCTAACACAATTTAGTGTTGTCACAGAACAAATATAACTTGTTTATCACATTGTTTTTTTTTCACATTCTTCAACTCGTGAAGAAAACTTCAGTATCGTCTCTGGATGTCCTGTCAGATCATCAAATGAAATCATCCATATTTTCAGTTGAACATAAAAATAACAAGAGTATTTTCCAAGTGTCTCTACAACGTGCTGGCTTTCTGATAACCCTGCCACTTTCGGTAGTGACAACCCGCTCTTCAGGATCAGGTGCAGAGTCGGGTTCAGGTGGGATTTCGACGGCGGGAGTGCTCTGAGCACGTTGCATGTCCAACGCTTCAGTGTCCTTTTGAGCCTCTGCTGGCTCTGAAACCTCAAAACCCATGACCACGGGAGTGTGGCGGAGATGTTTGACATTTCCGCTGACCATTGACCCGTCTTCTGTGTTGACCAGTGGGGGGATAGCTTGATCCTCCAACGCGCTACGTCCCCCTGGCGAAACTCCTCACTGTCAGGTGAAAAGACTCCACATGTATCGGAGGAGGCATGTGGTAGTCTGCAGCCCTCCCCGGATCAGCAGAGGGGGCGGAGCAGCGACCGGGGCGGCTCAGAGAGCGGGGCGATTGGTCAGGTACAACCGGGGAAAAAAGGGGGGAACATTTAAAAAGAAAAAAAAACCCATGAAGCCGGTCCACATGCTGTGTCGTGGTGAATGACACTTCAACTCTAACCAGCGGGCCACCCCACACTCCGCTGTCGAGACATCTATCTGATTTTACCCATCAGGCTCTGTTGTTATATTTTCCCACGCCACGCTTTCAGTTATCTTCCCTCTGAGTGAAAGCCTCGGTGTACTCGGTCCACGGATGTCAACAGATGTCAACCAATTTGGAAGTCATGTTTGGGGTAAATGCCCTAGGAAGAAAAAAACCGTTGCACCAAAGTAATTTACCTCTTCAAAAAAGGAGCAAAACATGGGTCTTTTGTATTGCCTTCAGCCTTTCAACATAATGAAAAACAACAACTGCAACTACAACAACATTCAGGCTTTTCCATCAAAAACACCAGTTTTGGCTCTCAGATGAGTCTTCTGGGAGTCTGTGACGGTGCAGGGGTCCCGCCGTGAGGACAGTCCGAATCTGCATCTGCCAAACGCTCTTGGCACCCTGATAGCCTGTAGCGCATGGCTGTATTGCCCCCGCCTGCCCGGATATTATTATTACCAGCCAGCGGGAGATTTCATTTAGACACAGACACGTGCACGTACGTGCACTCGCCTGTAAATATTTCGATTATCGATTTCTGGCTGTTGGTGGGCACATGTGCAGGCATGAAAGACATAAATGCACACAAATGCAGAGAGGGACACACACACACACACACACACAGTCTGGTTTCACTATCCTTGTGTGGACCCCTCATTAACTACAGTCATTTCCTAGCCCTTAACCCTAACCTTAACCACGCAAACTACACACCTAACCCTAACCCTTACCCTTACCCTAACCTTAACCTAACCCTAATCCTAACCGTAACCCTAAAACCAAGTCCTAACCCTAAAATAGACCCTTTTCCTTGTGAGAACCTCTGAAATGTCCACACAAGGTAGGTGCTGTCAGGTTCTGCTATCCTAATGAGGACATTTGGTCCACACAAGGATAGCTAAACATGTACACGCACACACACACACACACACACACACTTTTGTGAGTAGTTAATGTGAATAGGCGACCACACAGATGTAGTGAGGAATAGCCAAAATATCACAATCTACTTATGCTGTCATTATATATTTGGGGGCACCACTTACGACGTACGTAGGACATTGAAATAAACCAAATCAACCAGTTCAGATCTGAAGTTGTAAATTCTCGATTACAGAGTTGTCTGTCTGTCTTTGCTTTAGAGAACCACACAGGCAATGACTTTCAATAATACAGACCTTTATTAATAGCTAAATGTCTACCAACAACAGAATGAATGAGTAAATGAATAAAAAAAATAAATGGAAAATCGGAATCAAATAGGTTAAAAATACCCCTTTCAAATGACAAACCAGCGCTTATCACGCTGTTTGGCGATGGCATGTGATTGTTCAGAATGGGGATGCTGTGAAATGATTAGAATCTTTCTGAGGCTTAAAATTCAGATCTTTTGTTACTTTTTAACATCAAGTCTGATAAAAGCCAGCAGATAGGACTCGAGCCTACTTTAGATGGAGCGTCGCTGTGGAGATGATTCGGTCCTGCTGGAGACTGCTGGTAGCCAACGCAGGCTTACTCCCGACATCTGTGCGAGGATGAGCCTACGGGGGATTCGAGGTTGCCGGGCTATGAAGTTCGGCCGCACCCGGTTCCCAGCTGATGTTTTGCTCGTTGCACTGACTACCAGTCGAAAGTGGAGTCTCCTGGGCGGACTGCTTGGAGGTCTTCGTGAACAATGGGACGTTGTTGGGGGAGGAAGTCGTGGCTGGCTCCGGGGCATGGCTGCCTGGACACAGTTGGACGCTGGTAGGCGATGGGCTCTTTGCTGCGTTGGTCCATTTGGGCAACAGCCAAGTAGTAATCTTCTTTACTGACCTCACTGACCCAACTTGACAGAAATAATCTGAAAGTAATTTCGTTGGCCGGGCAATAAAACTTCCAAAAATTATCGAAGCTTGCCTTACCCGGTTGAAAAGAGATATAATAATAAAATAAAATAAAATTGACATGCGCACACCTTTGAAAATTAGGAAAAGACTCGAAGAAATCCTTAAAATGAGAAAAGATCTCAGACCGGGAAAACAAAAAACTGTTTAGAAAGGAGAAGACCTTAGAAGAAGAGGTCAAGAGCCGTCTGGAGAGTAAACAAAAGAAGAGTCCGAAGAGCGAACGAAGAAGAGGCATAAGAGGGAGAGCAAAAGCCGACTCACCTTTTGTGGGTCTTCCTGACCGGGATGTTTCGGAGGTGGGATGACTGACTTTCGCGCCAGAGTTCGACTTTCTCACCAATATTCATGCCGTGATTTTAGGAGAGAGGGTTATTTAATTTATATGGTCACATGCCCAGTTGAAACCACGGTCAGTCAGTAGTGGTCCTAAACATGGGGAGTATATTACAGTGTGTTGCATAAAACACCAAGAGAACATAGTATTAAAGAGTATTCTTTCTATCATCATCATCTACTACTACTACAACTAACTAGTGAGATGAATTCCTGTACTATTAGTGGATGAACAGAAGTTAACTAACAACTCGTTGATTATCATATGATAAAAATACTATCTTATATGATATGACTACAGAATTACATCAATAAAATAAAATGAAAAAGACAACAATAAAATGAAACAACATAATACAGTTAGGATAATCTCGTTTGACCAGAAAGACTTAACCACCTATGATCACTAAATGGCAGTGTAGTTGCATCGCAGGAATGCCCTTAAATCCTTAAATTAATATCTCAGTCAGTTTGGGTGATACAGTCATGTGAGTTAGGTCGTTGTTCATGAGATT
Source organism: Lampris megalopsis (assembly GCA_022114975.2). Lineage (NCBI taxonomy): Eukaryota > Metazoa > Chordata > Actinopteri > Lampriformes > Lampridae > Lampris > Lampris megalopsis. The sequence continues at coordinate 349,916 of JAJHIY020001990.1, read as the reverse complement.
GTTTGCTGGGTATTATTGGCTGGATGGCTAAATGGCTACAGCTAGGTCACATTAATTCAGACATGGACAGACACAAGGAGAGTTACGATTTATGACTTCAGATAAGTTATCAGCATTTGGCAAAGTATAGAGTGGTTTGGGTGTGTTTGTTTGTGTGTGTTTGAGAGAGAGACAAACAAAATGAGAGAGAGCGAAAGAGAGATTTAAATTGATCAGCTCAAGTCATTTCCCAGTCTCCCTCACATGGTGAGGTGGGAGTTTCTGTCTTGTTGTGGAGATGAAATTAAGTCTTCTCCCTGTGATCAACGGTGACGATAACCTGGAAAGGTCGTCAATTGGTCCCATGTGTTGCTGCGAAGCTAATATTCATGTCTGAGACGGGGTGGTGTCTGGTGACTTTCCCGTCTGCGATAGCCCGGGTGGGAAGGTTGTTGAGTGGCCCCGTGTCCTGCGGTGAGGCTGATAATCGTGTCAAAGACACGGCTTCTGAGGAGGTACGGGGAGAGGGCCACTTCGCAAACCCAATTATCATATGAAAAGGCTATTGATTATCTCTGGTGGAGTTCTCGTGTTAGGAGGGGGGTGGAGAGAGAGAGAGAGAGAGCGAGAGATGAGCAGCTGGGAGGGACGAGGGACTCTTTCAGCTGTCATGCAGGTGTATAATGTACCAGCACATGGGGATGATGTATAGTCCCACGTGGAGGAGGGGGAAAAAATCCCACTGCACCACGATTCAAGTGCTAAAGCCTCAGATGTTCAGGAGACCCTTTGAGTCCTGCCGTGCTCTGGGCGGTTATCTGCAACACCAAGCAGGACTTTCAGACGGGTCCATTCCTTGTTAATTTTCAGGCTACACGTGACTCGTGAATGATGGTGTGAGCCTTCCGCGGTCGATAAAGAGAGGAGACCAGATAATTTTGGCCATGTGTGCTTCCAGAAGGAAATTGGGCATCACGCCTCCTGTTGGACAGCTGTCAATCATTTCCTCGGTTTGTAGAATAGACTCGTATACACAGGAGCAGAGGAGATGGCAAAGTTTTGCGTTTCATGTAATCGTGAAGCCTCAGTAATAATAAACTCATGCTAGCCTGTATACAACACAATTTCCATGTTTGCTGCAGTGAATCTGTAAAACATAACTGACAGATTTATTTATTATTGCTCTTTCTGTGGTTCAGTTCACCACCCAGAGGAGGTGGTTTGCATCACCCTATAGAATAAATTATGAGGTTGTCCATCAGCAGATCACTGATAGATAAATAAAAGTGGCTTGGTGTAAGAGACGTCCATATCCGTCTGCCTGCCTCGGCCTGTCAAAGCTGCTGATGCACAACAGACCCTGGCTGATTTCTCCAAGGTGCTAGCTAGCCTTGGCATTTCCCATTTGACAAGAAAACACAACAAAGCAAAGGACCCAGTCCAGGACTTTGCTCTGTAAAACCTGGAAACTCCTGGTTTACAAAAGAAGACTCGGGGCTTCCTGTACAACACCGCTTCCATAAAGGAGTGACTTTGTTTGATGATGTCATTGTTCATCGTTCAAGTTTGTTTCTCATTAAATAAAGAGCTGTTGTAAATAAAAACTCTCTCTCCTCTCTTTCTCGCTCTCTCGCTTTCTCTGTCTGTCTGTCTGTCTGTCTGTCTGTCTGTCTGAGTGCATGCTGGGCGTGGAAGAGGGGGCGTGGGGTGAGTGTTGGTCTGCAGAGCGACCGACACTTTTTCTCTTGAATGTTTTCCACAACATTGACCGGTGCACAGGGAGATTGGTTAATAACTTTGACTGGCTAATGGAAATAATTTTCTATTCAAACGATTTGCATTTCAATCCATTATTGTTATTATTATTACTATTATTATAATTTCTTTCACGTTTCCTGTTTACATCCTGTAGAGCCAGGTCCAAACGATGGACATGAGGCACTATAGGGCAGATGTCACTTGATTGACAGTACTCGTCATAATATGTGGGCTGTTCAGAGTAGGGCGATCTTCTGGACTGCATGGATGTTGATGTTGCCTGGGATACGGTTGGTGAACTTTTCCATTCCCTTCTTTCGTGAGTCGAAGAGCTCCGATGACCACTGGTGTTGTTTCGGTCTTCATACCCCTCATCCTGTTGATTTCAGTCTCCAGGTCTTTGTACTTGGTCAGCTTCTCTGTGACTTTCAGTAAACGAACACATGTTGAACTGCAAGCTAGCTGTATGTCTCAGCATTACAAAACTATATTACATGGTTATTATTATTATTATTATTATTATTATTATTATTATTATTATTATTTCTTCTCTCAAAATGGAAGCAGGTCTATGCTGTCTGTGCAGTCCACACAGACAGGAGACTGCTTGGTACTGCATGTCGGCAGCCTGTCAAAACAATCTCTGCTGATGTATCAGTCCCAAGAGTGTGTGTGTGTGTGTGTGTGTGTGTGTGTGTGTGTGTGTGTGTGTGTGTGTGTGTGTGTGTGTGTGTGTGTGTGTATCTCTATATCTGTACATTTTTGTCTGTGCAGCTATGTGAGCTTGCGCGTGTTAGTGTATATCTTTGTGTGTGTGTGTGAGAGACTTTGTATGGACGTGTATATATCCATGTGAGCGTTTTTGTGTACTACTTTGTGTTTTTCTCTTTTCTTGGTTTATTTCTGTCATATTTGTGTGTCTTTCTGTTTGTGTGCATTTGTATACATTTTTGTGTTTGTGTGTGTGTGTGTACATTTGTGTATCCTTGTCTATGTGTATTGTGTCTGTGTGTGACTATGTTGTCATGTTGCAGAGGAGATGGGAAGGGGAGGAGAAGGACTGAAGCACGTGTCGTTGGAGACCACTGAGAAACAATTACACAGCACCGATGCCGTCCAGACCGAAACAACATCTCTCACAACTGGTTCATTTTCCACACATTCAGCAGTCGCACAACCCTCCAGGGGAGCAAATCAGACAGCGAGTGTGTGTGTGTGTGTGTGTGTGTGTGTGTGTGTGTGTGTGTGTGTGTGTGTGTGTGTGTGTGTGTGTGTGTGTGTGTGTGTGTGTGTGTCTGTGATCGAGAAAGAGCGTTGCTCATTGCAGCTCAAAGGTTAGCAGCAACTTGAAGTGTTGATCTGATGCTTCGCCACCTGCTGTCAGTTGGGTCTGAAGAGGTCAGGTAGATGAGCGGCGAAACATTTCTGTCAATACACGTTGAGTCTGAACTGATTCACCTTTCTTTGAACTCTGTGCGTAGTGCATCTTCGCCTAAATCCCCCTTTTTCTCCCCAGTTGTATCCGGCCAATTACCCCGCTCCGTGAGCCGTCCCGGTCGCTGCTCCACCCCCTCTGCTGATCCGGGGAGGGCTGCAGACTACCACATGCCTCCTCCGATACACATGGAACCCAGAGGTGCCAAATCCAGGTACAGAAAGTAAAAATCCTACCCATGTATTTGCTCCACCCAAGTGCTAAACCAATTGACTCCAATCAACCCCACTCTTCAGCTTGATAGGGTAATGAAATCAGCTGATTTAGTACATGGGTGGAAGAAATACGTGGTTCGGATTTGTACTTCCTGGACCTGGCTTTGCCATCTCTGGTGGAGTCGCCAGCCGCTTCTTTTCACCTGGCAGTGAGGAGTTTCGCCAGGGGGACGTAGCGCGTGGGAGCATCATGCTATTCCCCCCCAGTTCCCTCTCCCCCCTGCCAAACAGGGGCCCCGACCGACCAGAGGAGACGCTAGTGCAGCGACCAAGACGCATACCCATATCCCCCCCCCCGACACGGCTAACTGTGTCTGAGGGTAACACAGGGATTCGAACCGGCAATCTCCGTGTTGGTTGACAACAGAACAGACCACTATGCCAACCGGACGCCCCATATTTGGTTTAATTTGACACCAAACTAGCACTGCGCCGCCCGATTTTGACTGACATGCCTCTACTGCGCCCCACGCCCATTTCAGTATGAAAGGTGGAAAGGGAACGAGAGTCTGTGTCCTTTCCATGCCCCCCCCCCTGCTCTCTCTCTCTCTCTCTCTCTCCTCTCTCTGTCTATCTTTGATTAAAATGTTTCATTAGTTTGTTAGGATGGCAAAAGTCTGAATTGTCAAAGTAGTGCAATGCTTTTGCTACTACCATTAGTACACATAAGGTAAGAATAGACTGCAGTATAGCGATGACAACCTAAAATATACATTTTACAACTCTGTTTGCTGCTATTACAATATAACAACGATGGCGACTTGTCACACAGTTATTTTTCACATAGCTGGAGCTTAACTAGATGAGCTGCTCACATGGGACACATATCATGAAATGATAAACAACTTCAATTCGAATGTAATTTTGCTGTTGACTCAAAAAAACAAAAACAAGGGTGTCCGGGTAGCGTAGTGGTCTATACCGTTGCCCACCAACACGGGGATCACCAGTTCGAATCCCCATGTTACCTCCGGCTTGGTCGGGCGTCCCTACAGACACAATTGGCCGTGTCTTCAGGTGGAAAGCCGGATGTGGGTATGTGTCCTGGTCGCTGCACTAGCGCTTCCTCTGGTCGGTCGGGGTACCTGTTCGGGGGATAGCGTGATCCTCCCACGGGCTACGTCCCCCTGGTGAAACTCCTCATTGTCAGGTGAAAAGAAGCGGCTGGTGACTCCACATGTATCGGAGGAGGCATGTGGTAGTCTGCAGCCCTCCCCGGATCAGCAGAGGGGGTGGAGCAGCGACCGGGACAGCTCGGAAGAGTGGGGTAATTAGATGGGTACAACTGGGGAGAAAAAAGGAAAAAAGAATCTCTTCTATTCAAATTGTAAATAGCTGAAAAAGTCAGTGGAATTCGATGCTTTTAAAATAGTGCACATTTTAGAGCTATCTATCTATCTATCTATCTATGCATCTATCTATCTATGCATCTATCTATCTATCTATCTAAAATTCAAATTCAAATAGCG